>JAWNGG020000250.1:0-336605 GCA_036937485.2 Tetragonisca angustula
TCGAGAATTTTTTGCCCCGAAATTGTAACATTCTCTCGGCTTCAAGTATATTTAAGTAAAACAGAATAGGCAAGACAACTGATAAATTTATTACTTCTCAATAATTTCTATTCGGCGATAATATCATATCGACGAGTTCAAAAAAAAAAAAAAAAAAAAAAAAACCGACGAATTAATGTATACGGGAGGTATTTGGTGACTCGTTATGGTCCGCAAATCAGTTGCCAAGTAGTTAACCTCTTGCGGTAAAATGACGTGTCACGCACGTCGAGAATTTTTTCTCCCAAAATTGCAATATTTCCTCAGTTTTAAGTATATTTAAATGTAAACCCAGGCGAAACAAATAATAAATTTGTTAAATTACTTCTCGATAATTTCTATCCAGTGGTATTATACCGACGAGTTCAAAAAGAAAGCGACGAATTAATGTACACGGGTGTTTGGTCACTCGTTATGGTCCGCAATCAGTTTCCAGCGCAAATGGTCAACCTCTTGCGCTGAAATGACGTGCTACGCACGTCGAGAATTCTTTGTCCCGAAATTGCGATATTTTCTCAGTTTTAAATATATTTAAGTATAACCAAATACACAGGAAAAATAAATAATAAATTTGTTACTTCTCAATAATTTCTATCCAGTGATATCACACCGACGGGTTCGAAAAGAAAGCGACGAATTATCGTATACGGGTATTTGGTCCGCGGTCAGTTGCCAATTACGAACAAAATGGACAAAATTCTAACGTTATTTAACAAGCATAACTTTCTAACAAAAAGATACACGTTCGACAAAGACAAACGTGGATAAGGGACGATAATAAGATCGAATACACGTATGCGCGTTTGATAAATGAATAGAGGTTTCTCGTCAGCCTGTACGAAAGGAGTTCGCAACCGAGATGATCCAACAGTCATCGATCGAGACGGATGGCGATCCATAATTAGCCACGTGCGGGTGATCCTCATACTCTGTGTATCGTCGACGTTGTACATTGTGCGAAGGATGTTCAGCGAGAACGGAAAAAGCTCCGGCGTGGCTGCCGCGCCGATACAAAGAATCAATTCATTCACGGGCTCGATTACATGCAGCAATTATTATTACGTGACCGGGCGATATCGACTTTTAATATAGACTAACCGCGCTCCGCGATAACTTACACGCGCGTGTCTATCTCTCGTTACCCGCGATAAATTTCCCTCGTTTCGTCGACTTTTTTCCCATCTGCCTTACCGACCGGCCAGCCTCTTTTCACAAACGGTGCGAACCTACATACATACATACGTATATTAGTACAATACCTCGATGTTCTGGTAAAAATTCCGAATTTTCAAAATTGGAACCTACAACGGTCGAGGCTGGACGAAAATTTCCTGCCAAATCCCCATCTCGAAGGCAACGCGCGCTACGCGGCACGAGAACAACCGCTAGAACCACTTTTTCTCCTTTTTCTTTTTTTTCGCAAGCTTATTCCGCAACTCGTTTTCCAACGATGTGGAATTTGCGATTTTTAATGTCCCGTCAGTTGCGCAATTTTTATCCGCGGATAGAGGCCTTACTTTCACTCTGATCGAGAGTCGACGACATGGACGACATAAACGCGCGAAGAAAAAAAAAAAAGAACAGAGATTTGTCACGCGCGTGAATTATTGCCCCACTTGTATATTTCGATGGTAATTTCTGTTGCGTAATTGCGCGAATCAGACGGATCGATCGATGATAATAATATAAACGGGGCAAATACAAACTTTCAATTCTTCGACACGTGCGACACGTGGTGTTCTGGACACGTTTTTTAATTGGAGACGGGGCGCAGACTGACTCGAGTCGATTTCTTATCGTCTTCTCCTCGGATACGTTTCTTTGTCCACCGAGTCGAGGCAAGTCGAGGATATTTTCAGGCTCTCTTTCTCTGTGGACCCCTTGTTTTTTTGCCCACGACCCTCCCTCCTTCCCGATCTTCCGGCGACTTCCTTTACGCTCGCGTCTCTTTGTATTTCACGGACGGATCCCCCCGCCGGTTCGGTAACGAAGAGTCGTTTTACGACTGGAATCTGTGGATCTCGCCCGTTCCATCGAACAATGGACGCTTTTGTGGGCCACTCGCGGGGCCGAATTTAAGCGGCCGACGCTTGACGCACGAAACACGACAGAACGAACGTACTCGCGCCGCTGTCCGACCTGTTGAACGCTTCCACTCGCGAAAATATCAGCTTCTCAAATTTCACAGTTGATAACATTCCCTACAGTCACAACGTACTTCTCTCCATTTGAGAGTTACTCTCCATGTTTTTCTCTCAAACAGTCGAGCTCGCGGACAGTAACTCTCAGACGCAGTGTCCATCAGCGAGAAATACTCTCGAGAGCAACTTCGCGACGAGTTTTACTCTCAAATGGAGAAGTTAGATGCATTTGGCATTTAGGGGAAATTCTATTTGGGAGATTATTTCTACATACGGAGGAGACGCGCTTGAATGAGAAGCGCCTCGGTCAAAGGTGGAAATCGAAGATTCAGAGTACAACGGCGAGCGCATCGAACGGCGCGACGAGCGGCAGATAGAACGGAGACAATCTCCCGCTAATTAAAAGGAGATACAGGTTGCGTAATGCGCGAGAGTACACGTGACGGCGGCAGAGCACCGCGGAGCTGGTGAATCCGGTGAAACAGGAAGGAACGCTCGCCAATGGAGCCGGCCTCATTTCCCCCTCCCCCCGGGCTGACCGGCTACTTCCTGGCGCCGTTTAATTAATGCTCGCCCGCTATCGCGACAGAAACGGAGAAAGGAGAACCGTAAATAGCCGATACAGCGTGGTGCTGCCCTCGCTGCTCTTCGACGTTTGCTAACGTTGCTCGAGAATACCTCGGCTATTTTTCTCTTTTTTTCACGAAAGTCGAAGACAGAAATCGAAGGTGGTAGTGGTGGTTTTTCGAAGCTGCGTAAAAAAAAAAAAAAAAGACTAACTGACTAACCAGTGGGCGTTGTGTCCGGTCGGCGTGGAGGTGGGTGGCGGGCTGTTCCGTCTGTTGTTGGTGGTGTCGTCCTGCAGCGACAGCGACTCGCTGTTCATCTTGCAGGTTAACCTCTTCAGCACGTCGTCCATCGATCTCTTGCTCGTGACGGTTGTTGCGTTGCTGCCGTTGTTGTTGTTGTTGTTGTTGTTTTGCGTGACGGTGTTGTTGTTGTTGTTGTGATGAGGATGACTGGGGTAATAGGGGTCGACGGTTAAGGGTGTTGGCGGCGAGCCGCACTCCGAGGAGCTGGCCGGTTCCACGACACCACCCGACGACGACGATGTGTTGGTGTGGTGATGGTGGTGATGATGATGGTGATGGTGGTGGTGATGGGGGTAGTGGTAGGAGGCGAGTGCCTCCTGGCTGGACAAGACGATCCTTTGTCGCTTGCTTTGCAGGGAATTGGAGGACGGCGATGGCGAGTCACGAAGATCCGGCTCGCTGGTGGTCGCCGGCGACGAACAGCCGGACGACTCGCAGTCACCTCCCCTCTGGTGAGGGTAACACTCCTCGATGTCGACGGGGGTGGCGCGACCCTCTTCACCGACGGCTATCTCGCCACCGGGACCACCGGTCACCGACGAGGTCGTGTCCTCCTCCTCCTCGTTGGCGCCTGCCACTGTACCCGTGCCGCCCCCGCCCTCCGATAGCTTCGTTGGTGGTGACTTCCTCTTTGAGGACATCCTCAATCTGCAACAAGACAAACGAAAACCGAAACGGTTAGCTCTTTCACCGGCTGTCGCGAGTGGCGTCGCGTCGCCTACCGTCGATTTATTGCCGTCCTTGCGGCAGGGCAGGTGGGGGGAAATTAAGATACGCGAAGGATCTTTGCACTTCTTGCTCTTGCGAGAGCTCGTGCATCTCGACACTCGGAGTGCGTTGTATCGCGCAGCCTGTGTCACGTGGTCACGGTAGCAAGGTGCAGACAACTTAATTTTTTGCCTCTCTCTGTTCTTCGCGCGATACGCGCCAGATACTTTGTTTTCTCGCGTGTCGCATGGAGCGTTGCGCAACGGCTACAAAGTTGCAACCGTATCGCGCAATGGTCGCGGAATTATCTCCGCCGTCGTTGAACTTGTGTGTGTGTGTGTGTACTCGTGAATCTAGTACACACAACGCGTTAGCACGTGTCACGGTTAATGCTACTATGCCGATCGCCAGGCTATTCTCTCTCTGTCCAAGCGATTCAACGGCAGCGGGAGGGAGGAATAACGCGCGGCTAAGTCGCAGAGTCAACTTTGATCTTCGTCTTTGTACCTCGTTGTCAAGGCCCAGGCGACCGGCAAACAAATTGGCTCCAAACTCTCATTCTCCATGAACCGAATTCGAACAGAAAAGAAACGCACGAACAACAGACACTTGACAACTGTATCTGTGTATCTAATCTGTGTCGCGCTTCACGAAAGAGACACTCCTCTTACCCTCGATCTTCATTCAAAGAGCCAACGACCACGAAGCAAAATTATTACACGATACTCTAGTACGTGTACACACGTGTACACGTATCGGGTACACTTTCGCGCCCGTCTACGACAAGTACAAGCGTCGTTCCAAAAACAATTACAGCAAACCTCCAACGGTCCCTATTGCCAATCTACCTTCGACCCATCCCCCAAAACTCAATTCAAAGACAGACCAGACTGCAGGGCAGGCGACGGGAATCTCGAGATCGCCTCCTTGCACCTATTCGTCGTCTAAACTCTATCTGTCGCTAATTTAGCGACGGGCTAGCCCGGCCTGGTCCACCAATTTCCGTCTCCAAATTACCGAATCTAAATCTAAATTTCTCGACGGGCACGGTCCCCCTCCCCCGCCGCCACCGAGGGGGGAGGCGAGTCGGTACCACTCGGTGCGGTCGAATTACGTAATCGAACATAAGTCGCAATAATCGAGCGTGAATTATTGTTGTGTGCGCGTGTTGTAACGCACGGTCTCTGTTCGTCAATCGACGCGCCAGCCAGGCGGCGGGGGGACGATTATCTTCGAGTTCTGGTAAAGACGAGGTTGCGAGGTCAGCTCCAAAATCACCAGATCAGCCGATATTTCCGAGGTCGTGTCTTTCATAGGAATCGACCGTTTGTCTCGTTCGAAATTCGATGGGATCTCGATTCATTGATCGAAATTCTTTCCGGCATTCACCTGGTACATCCAGTTGGCACTATGTTTCGACGACGTTCGCTCGCAGTCGGCGTTATGACACGAGTTATGTCGAATTCAATCAGACAATCGTGCAACTAACAATATATAAATATATGTAATTGTGTGATAATCAAGTTTTCCCAGAACAAGAGTGAAACAAAGTGACGACTCGAGAGGGAACAAACCCACAGAGAGTCAAAGTGGGGCATTATTCACGGGAATGATTTTCATTGTTCTCCCAAAGTAGCAATCAATTACGTTATTGTTAATGTTTCGCAATAACGAGGTAACAATGCACGCACGTGTATACACATTCGTTTCAGAACGAGTGTGTTTCGTAGGTTTATTTATAGAAATATATCGGAGCGCGAATTAATTTCATCCGAACAAGACGAACGAACAGCGAAGATCCACACAGAACAAGTACAATGTTCGTGACGCAACGTGCTGGTATCGTGATCATCTTCTCGCTTAATACGCTTTGGTTTCTGAAGTAATTAACAAGTGGAATAGTTTCTGGGAGCCGGAGTATTATCATTTGGTTTCACGTACGAAACCGACGAAACGATACCGATCGTGATCGCGAATCTCACGCTGTTGTTTCCATCTTTCGTCTCCAGGCAAGTAACACGCAATTATCTGATCCCGCGAGGCGGTCACGGTTTAAAAATCCGGAAACGAGACGATTCTCCCCCCGAGTTTCCTCGAATTTAAAAAATACCTACGAGCCAGATAATTAGACGCGATTAGCCTCTCGGTGTTGTTGTCTCGTACACGAGGGAAATAAAGTAGCTATCCTGCGTTGCAGAGAGGAACGAGCAAAGCGTGAACGTTCACCGCGCTCGTAACTGACTGATTTCACTGAAACGAAAAAACGCGACAAAACGCTGGCGATTCTCTTCGATCATCGAGGACGATAACGATCGTCGATGCAAAACATTTCGAGTGAAACGAAAGAAGTTCTTCATGTTCAATTTCCAAAACGAACAGAGTCGAAAAGTTGGTTGGCATCGATCGACGTTTCGACGAACTTTCGTAGCTCTCTTCTACGCGTGGCCGACACGGAAAGCGAACACGTGCTTCCTCGCGAGCATGTGGCGATCGTTCGTAACCCGAAAGAAAAGAATCAGCGCGTCGATAAAGCTTTTCACCGGCGAGAATCGGTTGAAAGAATTGTGGCTGGAACAGATGGAACGGTGGACGGGTACGAGAAAGGAATATTCTCTACTCGTGCGTTTCGACAAAGTGTTAATTGTCGTTGTCAATATCCGTGGTACAGGATAATGTACACAGAAACCAGGGACAATTGCTGTGAGGTATGAAGTTTGAACAGGTCCGATCGAACCTACATCGACAGGCGTGGCGAGTTTAGGATGAGCAGACCGTGGTCGAAAGTCCATGGCGTGTCCTCGTTGATCCCGGACGCGAGATAATCAATGTTCGAATTTCTTCTCCGTTCGTGTGCACGAGCACCGACACGCACGTTCGACACAAGAGAGAGAGAGAGAGAGAGAGAGAGAGAGGCTATTTTCACGGCCAATTGGCAACGTCTAAATATTCCCGTACTTGGTTGGATTCACATTCGTCAACCGTGTACTAGCCAGATTCTTCTCTTCAAAGCGTAGAGTGGCTCGATTGCGCAAGCGGCCACATTTTCGTCGCTATGGAATGTCCTTCGTCTTAGCCTTTGCCTCTTCAGATAAGATACGAAGCGAAAGGCACAGTGCGTCGTACTGCGACGTCAGAAGCGTCGAACGAAATTTCGGGACGCTGCTGCGTCTAATTGCGACGAGGGAAGCGCCGAGCATCGTTTATCGAGGGAACAAGCTGATTCCTGGTATCGAGGAGAAAGCCTTTGAGATTCACTCTGTTCGTTCTCGAATGAAATATACAATCAATGGGGCGAGCTACTATTCAGCAGTTTGCGCGCAAGGCCTTGTTGCACCGTTATCTCCCGGAATGAAAACTTTTGGAGAATGGGATCCGCTTCTCTGAACGAAAATGAAGCCAAAGGAGGGAAAGAGAGGCGCGGAGATTTTTGACACGGAAACTTGGCTCTCTCCCTTGGCTAAAGGAGTTAACCAGGTTTTAGTCTTTTAATTAAAAAGGAAGAAACCGAGTAATTTGAACAGGCTCGTATAAAGCTAAACTCTTTAGCCCGTGAAACGCGCTCAAAGTCCGGCCGCGGCGTCGCCTCGAAAGAAGAAAAAAAAAAAAGAAAAAAAGAGAAAAAAAACAGCAGCAAAAATGTCAGTTGCATTGAAAAAGGTGCAAGTAGGGGCTGTTCGATGGTTTTAAATCGGACGCGGTGCGCAGAAGGCAGAAAATATGTACAGTAAAATCAATGCTTCTATTTATATCGAGTCTCTCTCTCTCTCTCTCTCTCTCTTTTCGCCATGGTTGTCTTTGCACTCAAAGTTCTTTCAACCGGAAGGGGGGATCTTATCGCCGGCAGATTATCACTTTCATTAACTGTTTGACTAATTTTCTAAAAGCGGATACACAAGAAATCTATTACGAATTCGTGGAAGGCTGCAACGAACTCATTAGCGGGGTGAATACTTTGACTGAAACGGTGAACAGTTTGATTTATCGGTTTATCTCGTTGCGGGCGGAAAATTAAAGCTCTTAAAGGGAAAAGATGGCTGACGAAATTTTTAACACGCTGGAATTTCTATTATTCCAATCGACGTGCAACAGCTGTTTGGATAAAAGGAATATCTCCGATCGTTCGCTTGCCTATACTTTTGGAAAAAAATGACACGATTTGCGACGATCTCGGCTCGCGGTGTTGTTCAACGCTGTTGTTTATCATCCAACGAAACATTTTTCTTTTTTTTATTACGTTGCACGTTTCATTTTATACGCGTTGTATATCGTTTGAAAGTAGAATCAAAGTGTATTTTGTATTTCTAAGTATATTTCGTTGAGTGAAACGAAATATATAGGGTGTTCTATAACACCCTGAAAAGATAAATAGAATGCAGAAAGAATGTAGTATAATAGAAAATATTAGGCATACCCGTACTTGTGTCGTTTTTTTAATACTGTGGAAAATTTTATTTTACTTTAAGAGTTGATATAAGTTAATAATAAGCACATTAAATGTCGACATATTTATAATATATTAAAATATAGGTTATTATTGTTACTAAACGGCAATGTTTAATAAATTTGAAGAAAACGACGCCTTTGGGTACCTTTAATAAAATGTAGAATAAAATTGTTTCACTCGAGGCACCGTTTTCGAAAAAATTCATTCGAAGATTTATCAAGTACAGTTGAATTTGGTTAATTCCAGACGTATCAGAAAAGAAAGTTGTTCTACGTGCAAAAGTAGGTCAAAAATGTAGAATAAAGGTTTTCTACATCTGCAAAGCTCTAACTTTCAAGAAAATAGACTTTGAAAGTTAAAAATCGCCTTGATAAAGTTACAAGATTTTTTATAACTGCTGATAATTATAACGAACGTAGGTTGTACGTAAGAGGAATAATAAAATTTCAAAGGAAGAAATTCTCGAGGATAGAGGCAGTCGTGAGTCACTTGACACCCATACAATCATCGAATTATTATTCGAATAATTCGCGATATAATTCACGCAAACTAAACTTCTTACTGCTTCTTACGAAAGTTTACAAAAGGAAATTTTTCAAGAGATCGAAATTGTTTATCATTAACTTCTAACTATGTACATACTGTACTTGATGATTGCTTCGAAGGATTTGTCACATATTTGAGAAATACAATCCATGCTAAATTTAATCATTCAAACAGGATGATTATTTCCAATGCCACGCCATTTCATTCGATGTGACACTTCACTCGCCTTTTCGCAAATAAATTACTGATAGAGGGCAAAGAGCTGACACTCTTTTACGTCTTCGAACATTCGTCTCTTCAATTTTCGAGCTCACGTCTTCGAAAATTCAGCAATTTATTAACAATGTGAGAATATTGTTAACACGTTCGTAGATCTGCAATAACTGCAATGCCACATTAGCGTGGCAAGGGGAGCGAAATCTCGAAATGCCGAGTATGTTTAACGCCGAATCGATGGCTGCCGTGCCTCGTTTCTGCGTTTCTATTGTCTGATTGCGAACGTATGCTAGACTTCTCGCGGCGTGCCTAGTTTTCGTCGTGCTCGTTCGCTCTCGCAGGCTCGGCCAGCGTCCTTACAGAAGAGAAGTGTATGTATTTCTGTCGCGTGGAGGAGCGGAGGAAGAGGAAGAGGACTCGCGCGCCGCGTAATTACTTCGCGAATACAGGCGTGGACCCAAGCCTCTGGGCTTGTCGTGGAAGCCACGGGGAAACGAAAACAAATATGGAGAAACGGGGGAAAGAAATATTTTCAACGTTCAAGTGAGAGCCAGACGTCGATGGCGCGAGTTTCCTCGTCACGAACAGTCGCGTTCAATTTATGGAATTGGCGCAGCTACTGAGTAATTCATCCTTCCTTCGACTCTTCTTCGACTTCACCGTACGTATGCAGGTACGAGAGAGTCTGTCAGCCGGCGTGGCCGCGTCAGGCGACATCCGAAGTTCGATCGATACGAGGATATTAACGAAGCACAATTCGAAGTTCAGAGTTCGCGGTTTGAAACACGGCTCCTTCACAAAGCGAGGAGTTTGATAACGGGCCCGACATCGATAAACCGTGGGCTCATCCGTTTCGAACGCGAGATAAATCAGCGAATCTCTCTCTTTTCTGCTCGACAAGTGCCCTCTCTCTCTTACACACACACACACACACGCGCGCGCGCGCGCACACACACACACATATACACAAATATAGATAGCCTCTCTCACTCTCTCCTATTTGTCGTTCATTCTCCCTCCTGCTCGCTGCCATGCAATCTCCATTCATTCAGATACCGATTCATTAACTTGCTGAAATGAGCAATTACACAATTTTTTACGCGGGAAAGCCAAGGTAGTTTTCTCTCTCGCTGTCACGCAGCTGGAATCTCTCGATTCGACGAGACAGCTTGTAACCGTGTATGGAACAAACGTAATTTCTCAATAAAAAACTATCAAAAAAAAGAAAAAAAAAAATAGACGAAGAAGAAGGAAGTGAAGCGATTAATTAGAAAAGAATCGCCAGACTCCACCATTGTATCGGAGGAATAACGATTGGGAAACGCGAGCTCGAAACGCTCGAAACGGTATTAATCGGCGTTATTACGACTATCGTAAACGAGTCATTACGAAATCGCTTCACTCTCGGTTTCTAGATCTCGGTCTGAGAGCAGTGAACGAGCAAGAGTGTCCGGGGAGGCGTTCACGACGTACGCAATTATCGTACGTTCTCGACGCGTACGAGAACACAATGCCGCTCGCGCGGACTTATCGGGAAAGGTCGAACATCCCGAGTTACATTTACTACGTAGATAAATTATCGTCGCCGGTGCCCCGACGTTATGGCTGCACTTAAAACTGTGCGGCTGCATCTTTAACGTCGCGTTCGCTATCACTCGCGCGGAGTAACTCGCTTCCTGTATCGGGCGGAGACGAAACGAGAAACGAGAAGCGTGGAGGAGGCGGAAATCCAGATGAAAATCATCAGAATAATGAGAGAGAGAGAGAGAGAGAGCGAGCCTCTGTTTTCAATTATCTCGCGCGCTGCGAACGCGACGACACGTGATTGTTATCGCGTCCCTCGTGATCCGTGCATTGTAGTTTCTACACTTTTCAAAAAATCGACCGACGAAGCGGGACGAGATCTGTTTTTCTTTTTGCCTTTTTCCCCCCAGGGTCGCGGTTATTCGCGAATCATGACACACGGCGGTCCATTAGTTCGATTGGAGCTACCCGCGTTGGAAGTTATAAATTTTAAAATTCCCGATTCGATGATGCATTATTCAGTTGTACTTCTATCGCGACGAGTAAAATTAACTTTTCGGGTATGACATCGAAGCAGAAGGCAGAATCATCGGTTGGTTGCTGGCGCGACGTTGCTGGAATTCCAATTGAAAAACCTTCGGCCGCATCGGATATAGGATACGGGAATTAATTTGAAAGAGATACGGTGAAGTTTGGGATTATAGATTTTCCACGGAGATTTTATCGATGGCTTCGTTAATATATCGACCCCCCCCCCTCGGCTGCGATTTCAATTCCCGGGGCGTTTCGACGATTTCGTCGAAAGGCTACTTTCCTCGAGCGAGAGCTTTCCAAGTCGCCGACACTCCATAAGCGGAAAGCGAGGCTCTCAAAGCCGCGTAAACTCGAGCGAGGAGGCGTCTTACTTCGAAGACCCGTAATTAATAAAGTTGGCTCGATCGACAAGTCAAACTCGTTTCGACCTGCGAATTCAATCGCACACTCGCAAACTTCTGAAACACTGCCGCGAAAAGATTCAAATTTTCGAAATTCGAAGAGCAAGCTTCTCACCAAATTTCTCCGACGCGTTGATCATCCAACGGCCTCAATATCACGATAACACTTCGTAGACCATTCAAACATCACCAGACACCAGTCAAAGTTCACTGTAGTTAAACTTGACATTGTCGAAAGAAACCAATAACAGGGGAAGCGAAGCGGAAGCGTTCCGCCGAATTTTCCACGAGGACGCTGTGTCAGAACAGAAATCGTGAGCCGGAAACAAACGCGGATAAACAGCGTTTCACGATCGCACGGTGATCCACGTGACGTTCCCTCGTGGCCAGTCGAGGCTCCGCCAATTAAAAAAAAAAAGGTTTAACCTGCGTGCGTTAACCGGCGGGTGGAAATTCTCTCGAAACGAACACGTTGTGACGCCAGTCAGAGCCGTAAGCCGACGCTTGACTTTCTATTAGTGGCACAATGGGAGCGTGGTTTTTTGGGGATGCAGCATCTGTTCGGGCTCAAGTAGCCCGCGCAGGGGTGGCGATATTCTGTTCCAGAGCAAAGGGGGAGGGAGGAGGCAGTGAGAAGGAGAAGGAGGAGGAGGAGGAGAAAGAGGAGAAAGGTTCGAGCGTGGCTGCGTGACTCGACGCCGACTTCCGTCACCGACGTTCGTTCCTTCGACGCTCGTTCCCTCGCGATGCACACGAGACGTCCTTGGGGACACGCTCGTCTAATAAGGGACGAGCGGCCGGTGACGTTTTACTCGAATAGTGGACCCTTCGGGGAACGGACGTTTCCTCGAAGCTGCTCCGGAGGAAACGGAGCAATTGAGGAGAAATACAAAGCGCCAACTCGCGATCGATACTTTGCATTATGTATCGTGGCTGTCCAAGCAATTTTAAATCTTCTGGGCCTCGTTGGGGCCGACAAGAATTTGTCGAGCATTTTATTTTTTCTATCGGTTCGATGTAACTTACACAGAAACAACTTTTATAGCGAAACGATACGGTGATCAGAGAAATATATTTATATTAATCGTGAAAATTTTTAACGAGAACACGAAGATTTGTTCAAAATTTAACTAAATGTCAATATATGTAACTAGAATATAGGTTATGTTATAACAAATTAAATTTGTCACTAGGTCACGTTATGATAAAACATATTAAATGTCGATATATTTAACTAGAATTATAGGTTATGTTGTAATAAGACACACTAAATGTCAATATATCTAACTAGAATGTAGGTTATGTTGTAAGAAATTAAATTATTGTCGCTAAATCATAATAAGAGATGCTAAATGTCATTACATTTAACTAGAATAGGAGGTTATGTTACAAAACGACACACTAAATGTCAATATATTTAACTAGAACGTAGGTTATGTTATATCAAGTTAAATTATTGCCACTTGAAAAAATCGACATTACTTGTTGATAATTATAACGAACGTATACGTTTGTACGAAGCGATGTATAATGGTATAATATCTGAACAGGCCTAGAGAGGAAACTATAATAACGACGCAAGAAGAACAAAAAGAATTTCAGAAGAAAACAGTCCTGAGTCTTGACGCTGAACAATTCACACAATTTGGAATAATTCACATAAACTTAGACTTTCTATTGCTATTCTTACGAACTAGTTTAAAAAATGGTGGACAATATTATCTTTCCACAGATTGAAACTGCGTCATTAATTTTTTTGTATCGTAGCAAACCGACAATGCACGTAAACGATAGAATAATTAAAATTTTGCGTTAAATACAATTTGAATAATTATGTCCAATGCTTTCAATTTTATGTAAGAACGATGACGCCTCGCAAATAAATTGCTGGTAGATGATACGAGAGAAAGTTCGTCGAGGGCTTAAGTTTAAAAATTTAAAAATTATAAATTTATGAGAAAAGGGACAAGAAGATGTATAAAGATGTAGGATTGACTGATAAAAAGGGGAGAGGAAGGGGGAAGAATAGAGACGTCGTAGAGATAAGAAAGGGTGTACGCGTGAACGCAGGGTCGTTCGATCGGCGCGAGAAAAAACTAATTTCGCGAGAATGGAAGCGAGATTGAAATTCATTATATCCCATGGACCGATGGAACGCGGACGGCGTGCGCTGGGATGGGTGCGCCGCCGAGTGCTTTATAATTAAGTCAAGCAAACGCTGATTACGCGACACATTCGCGGAGGAACGCGGAGGTATGCGAAGCTATTGACTAATTTCGTCGGGTGTCGAGGCCTTCCGTACGCGGCGCGCGTACAATACCGCGATAAGAGATCATTAATTTACTTTCACTGTTCTCGTTATCTCAATTATTACTTCTTTCGCTTCTTTCTCCGCGACGTGGATTCTTCACACCGGGGCGGAGAGGCGAGGAGCCAGAGGAAATAATACGATGTCGAGGCACGAGTCGTTCGAATCGACGTTTACACGTGCCTCGTTGAAAGAACGACGAACGATGGAGATATGTACTTCCTTCGGTCGCGCTGGAGGAGCTGAGACAACGGCTGTATCGGTTGGATGGAATTATCGGCCGTTCGTTCTTTCATTGTTAACGAGTCGAGATTCATTCAAAGGTTCGCCGAGCCATTCGCGGTGATAATTTCGAAACGACGGCTTTGGAATTTTCCTCGGAATCGTCGCGACGAGGGGAAAGAATACACGAAGTGTGTGATTCCAGTGTCGAAAGCTCGGAGTTGATGACCCGGTTTCCCTCGACCACGTGTGACCACTTCCGCTCCTCGAGAGAGTCGATTAATTCTCCCCTCGATCGTTCCTCCCAATCAACCCAGTCACGGCTGAAACTGCACACAGGTGTACGTACGTACGTACATGTACACCGGGAGGAACGCCAGCCACAAAGAGCCACGTAGCAAAACAAGCGAATCTTTTCCAGTGAGAAGTTCAGTGGTTCTCAGGCTCTGGTTCGTGGAAAATCGAAGGAACCTCTCTCGGGGAGGGCTGGAGCGGGGAAAGGTTGGCAAGGTTGGCAAGGCTGGCGGAGAAAGCCCGCTATCGTTAGTATTCTTTATAGGACCGCCGTGGGATATGCTCTACATAATGGAGTCCCAGCTAGGAGTCTCTTCTTTTGAAGCCCGCGTCGAGCCGATCTCTTGTTTATGTATGAGCGGGCGCGGACCACACCCGCCATGCCACGCACACCGACGCCGGAGCGTCGTGTCGCGAACGAGCGTCGTCAGGCACGTCGTCGCGGCCGCTATCACCGCGTCACAGAGAGGCTAGCCAGACCAGCCAACCTCGAGAAGCTGTCCCCGAGCTTTCTCCACTCCTCGCCAGTTTTCACCGCGAGAGACACGCGAATTGAAGCGACACCAACAACCACATTCACCGAATGCTCCGTGCACCCGACTTTCCGTAACAGCGACTCTCGCTCCTTCTGCCTGCGAATATCTTATCAACTGTACCACGACGTCCACCTTTCTCCACTTTTCACAGCTTCTCCACCATTTCGTTCGCCTTGTTCTCGCGCGTAATCCGGAATTTTTCCTTTGGAGAGAAGAGATCTTCCTCTCGCGTCTCGATTCCGTTGATTTTGAAAAATCGTCGGATTCAGGAGACAAGGTTCTTGATGGATCAGACGGAGACTCTCTTTGTTTAGCCGATCGTAGCCGAGGCAGTTGATGTATTCCTCTGGACGTTTCGGACGCGGCAACTATTATTGTCGCGGCTCTTTGGACGCATGCCGCGTCTTTTGTGCCGCTGCTTCTCGATATTCGCGGTTAGGCCGGCCTGCGTTACCTCGTTACGCTGATCAACGTACCAGACTTTTGTTATTGTAATAGGCAACTCAGCTCTGTGTGTGTGTGTGTGTGTGTATTTAGGAGCGTGCACGTGTACGAAACACGCAGGACGAGGTTTAGTTCCTCGTGTTATATAACGACAGTGAGATAATTGTTAACACTCCTTGACCAAAATTTGGCAATTGTTTCTGTTTAATGGTAATCTACAATTTAGGATCAATAATTGTTTCTGACGTCTATGTACAATGATAAATAGACAAAATGGGAATCGATTGTGAGAAATTTTTTGCATACGATACACTTTAGTAGCTTTAGTAAACTTTTCTTGATCAGAATTTGGTACGGTTGTAACGTTGTTTCCTTTATGGTAGTTTACAATTTGGAATTAACCTTTTACCTTCTGACTTGAATTTATTATTAGCTAACAGCTCTGATTTTCTCTTTTTATAATTCGCTAATGACTATAATGAACGTATACATTTGGTGTTGTATGTACAATAGCATAATATCTGAACAGACGCCTACAGTGAAAGCTATAGTAACAACGTAAAAACAAAAAGAATTTTAAGAGACAGTCCTAAATGAATCAATTGACACTCAATAATTTACACAAACTAGACTTCTTGTTGCTTCTTACGAAAGTTGAAAAAAAAAATGGGTGTATGATATTATTTTTACAAAGATTGATGTATCATTCATGTATCATTATACTATATTATACTTGTTCTAACAAACTCGCAATGCACATCGACGACTGCTTTAAATTTAAACGACATACGTTAAAATGATGCGACCGAAAATTTCGTGTCAAGTTCATTTTTAATCATAATTTCTATATCATTTTATTTCGAAGTGATGTTTCGTAAATAAATTGCACAGATGATACAAAAAAAGTTTGTCGAGGGCGAAGAGTTAACAATTGTTTGATCTCTACGTACAACGATAAACAGACAAAATGGAAATCGATGGGAACGAGGTCGATGATTGAAAACTCCAATTGAAAGAAATTTTTTGCATACACTTCAACTTCGGTGAACTCTCCTTTAACCAAAGTTTGGTACGATTGTAACGTTGTTTTTTTTATGGTAATTTACAATTAGGATTAATAATTGTTTGGTTTCTATGATTTCTCTATTTCACAATGATAAATGGACAAAATGGGAATCGATGGGAATAAAGAATCGACGATTGGCAGCTCCGATTGAAAGAAATTTTTTGCATACGATACACTCCAGTTTCAGTGAACTCGATTCAGATCCTCGAACGCGTCGGTCGATCGTGAATTTATACGATTACACGCGTTAGATCGCACGCGCACGCGTTCACGCATCCTCACTAGCCTAGGTCGTACGAAACGTACATGATATATGGCTATAAACGTCTGCATGATATATTGCTTTTACCTGATTTCAACATTCTGCCGAAAGTTCGAAATCTAGCGCAAGATCTCACGCATACCGAAGGAAACAAATACTCCTCTCGGTTGAGAGAGGAATATTTTAAGAATGCTCGTGACTTTCGTTCATAAACGAACCATTGGAACTGTTGTTTGAGCAATTTTTGTGAAACTCCCTTTTCCAACGAAGAGAAGTTTCTTTCAAGACGAGAGAAATCGAGGAGCCCGACACAAAAATGCAGCTCTATTTCTATCAACTTTGAATAAATTAGAAATGTCTATTGCGTTGGCCTAACGTGACAGATTTCAAAACAGAACAACGACTGAAAGGTATTATGTATTTGCACGTGACGAGTTTCAGTTTCCAATTTTCAGGACGAAAGAGACGAAAGACCACGAAGCAACGCAATTCTATTTCTATTTGACTTTGAATAGAAATCAGAAAAAGATCGTTGCATCGACCTAGTGTCAAAAAGGAAACAATAACTGAAAGATATGTCACGTGACGAGTTTCAGTTTTTAATTTCGACGACTGTCTAAAAATCTCTCTCTGACTCGTGCTACAAAACGTAGAATATAAAAACCGGTTGCTCTTTCCTTTCTAACTTTTCTAATAATAAAGGACGCAGTCTGTCAGTTTATCATCGCTCGATTAAATATGGAAACATATTTACGTTCACGTACATTTACATAGAAATACGTTCGCATTTTTTGCAGACGTCGATATTCTCGAGCCTTGCTCATCATTATCTATGTGGAAATATCTTCACCTTCAGTCAATGCACATTTCAGAGCCTTATAGAAAGACTGTTTATCAAATGGTTAACACAGCACCATGTCACGGCACTTTGCTTTTTTCCTGCTTTATGCAAAATGGAAGCAAATCTGGATCAGCAGATCGCTACTGACCAAACAGTAGTAAACGCGGCATCGAAATATAATAAAATGTAATAAACTTGATGGTTTGTTATTGGATTCGCATTAAACCACCATCAAACGACATGGAATATCTTTTTATAGCAAACCGTGTGATGTGGAACATTTTTATATCGTATTATGTGACGTAGATGTAGAATATCCTTTTACACCGTATATGCACTTTACTATTACTTTAATATATAGTAACTTTATATATTACTTTACTTGTACTATATTATATAGCATAGTATATTATTATTCAGAATATATTATATTATATTACTAGAGTATATACTACATTATTATTTAGAGTATATAGTATATATATATATATATATATATATATATATATATATATATGTATAGTATGTATTATTATTTAAAGTATATTATATTATATTATTAGAGTATATAGTATATTATTACTTAGAGTATATTATATTACATTATTAGACTATATTATTCTTCTTCATACTATATTATTGTTTAGAGTATACTATATAATATATTATACTATATATAGTATATTCTACTACGAGTTATATATTAATACTTGTAACTAAAAGACGGAGTTGCAAGGTCCTCGAGTGTTTCTCGGACAATCGAAGCGCCAATGACTCGATCTCTCAAATCGAAATCGAGGGAACGCAGGCAACGTGTCACCGAAAGAGATCCGTCAGTTAAAGGAATCGAAAGAAAGGGAAAAGGTGAGTAAACAGAAGAAAGAGCGGCGCCACGGTGCAGTAGAGCGTAAAACCGATTTTTATGACGTTCGATAGGGAAACTAAAGGACGCTCGTCGATCGTTGCGAGAAATCGTGTGCATCGAAATCGCGCGATTTCGCGAAAACACGTATAGATGTAATTCGTAACCGATACGTGTACGACTCGATTCGCATTCGATTCGATTTTGTTTGTTTTGCCTTCGATGCTGGAAGCAACGCGATGGCGCCTCCCCCCCTTCTGATCGATCCACCAACGCGAGATTATTAATTGAAGAAATCGCGCTGCGCGTCACTGTCGATCGTCACTGTTAACTCGATTTTCTGGTCCCGAGGGAGTTTCGAACGTTGATTTGGTGATCGATGCTCCGGGTCTCGACGAACCGTGTTTCAGCTCTCTCTCTCTCTCTCTCTCTCTCTCTCTCTCTCTCTCTCTCTCTCGGCGGTTTTGAATTATTATTGAAACGCAAATTGTTACAAAGTCGCTGTGATCGATTTGTAATTCGAGATATTTGCTTTTGCCGAGACTTGGCTCATTTTGTCGCGAATATTTTCGCGAATTACGAATAGGTCACGAATGTTTGTACGAATCTGTATATTCGTTTCTGTAATTGATATTCGGGCACGAGATATCAGCATTGAAACTGCAATAATTTTCGTACGATGATAGACTTCAGTTCGTTTCAAAGTTTGACAGCCACCGATTTCAAACTGCATCGTGTTCGTTTCATTCTAATTGCAAGATGCTACAGATGGCAAAGTGAAGACGCTTTTCTTCCCGAAAATTGTCACGGTATCTAAAAACATTAAGAAACTCTTCCTCACGGCTAATTGTGAGTTTACAATGGATTTGAAGACTGAAACCTCCCCTTCGCAACCTTTTGAAATTTACTGCGCGATCCTCTGCCGCCAATTCGTTCAACTTTGAATATCAAATGGAAACAAATATAAATAACAACGAAAATGTTTAATAAATTATAAACTTCGGAAAAATGACGAAGAAAAAAAAATTACACAATTTACAAGGTTTTCTTCTGTTTTTCAAATCCATTGTAGATTCAGTCACGAAAAAAAGTTTTCCATACTGTGTTTTTACATATTGTAACTTACAACATTTTGTAATTATTGTAATTTACAACATTTTCGAGAAGAAAAGTGTCTTTGCCAATTAGCTAATATCTTGGAACAAAATGAACGATGAATTTTCATGCAAGTGAAAAGAACTACAAACCTTTAAGATCAGTCTAAGTTTAATACCGTAAGATTTCTTTCTACAAAATTATAACAGTTTTATTATTTATTCCTTATAGAGTCGAACAACGATACGATTAATTTATCCTCCCTTTATTACTTGATACATTCGTTTTTTAATTTATTGCAATTACCGTCTTTTACAGAACTTTTACACCCTTTCTATGCCCAAACTTTCAGTTTCATCAACTTTGCGCGATAATTCTTATTTGCATTTCGGTTTAGATATTTTATAACTAACTATTTTGGTCGGAGCTAGAAGAGTATCAGAGTACGAATATTAATGTACGTTTGTGTCGATAAAACGTTTGTTCAACGTGAAAATCGAGCATCGACGACTCTTCTAGACGCCTGTGCATTTCGAGATCGGCTCGTACGTCAAGGCAGCATCCCGGATCGTTCGCATCGTGCGACAGAGAAAAAATTCGACGATCAGCCGATAACAGACAATCAATAGTGTGAATAGTCAGATGTCACAAGTGACTCGACTTCTGGTGTCGAAGAACGGAGGATCGCGATCGTCGCGTTTCCGGCTCACAGCGATCCCTACCCCGACGAAACCGGCGAACGGGTCCTCCGAACACGCAGGAAGCGTATTTCGCGTCGATGACGTTCGCGTGTGCTCTCGCGATACTATTAGAAACTGGCATGGTCCTCCTGGTTGTGAGTCACCTGTGATAAGTCGCAACGTTATGGAAAATTTGCGCATCGATTACTCGGAAATAGATACATAGACGCTTTTTACGACACGCGGTTAACGTTACAACCGTTTTTTCGTTGTTTTGTCAGAGGAGTTTTTTCTGACCGTTTCGCTGCGACGACGAACGACTAACTACATACTCCTTTATCCCCGAGATTTGTTTGCCGAGTTTCTGGTGCCAGACGTTAGAGAACTTCGATGAAACTTGAATCACAAAGCGGGCTGTGAATTCGCGACTACGACAATTAAAAATGGATTAAATTTCTGCCACGTCTGCCCACGCGCACGTTGCGCTTATTAGGTTGTAACACGTAGGCGTTCGAAAACAATTTCGTCCGACCAAGTAGCTACCGTTGCTACTCGTTTAGAGGATCGTTCACGCGTGAAGGAAGATAATCTATCTAACTAAGTAGAAATGACACAATGAAAAACGAATTGGCATCGGTGATACAATTTCCAAGCTGTCGACAAAGTAGAAAAGAAACGTAATTAATGACAAGGATCTGAGTCGATAGGGGGGGGGGGGACAGATCGGAACGATAATCGCAACGGACAGAGTATCGGTTTGTCTGCTCGAATCTCTCGATCTCGCGCGAGGTGACACCGAGATCTTTCGATTAAAATTTATCTCCTTCTTCGTTGAAATTTCTTTCTGTGTCTTCATCGTTTCGATTGCAAGGTAGTGACAGTCCAAAGGGAAATTTCCGCGCAAACGCTGTTGGAAGATCGGAACACGTTGATGGATTTTCATAACGCAGAACAATCCATTTAAAGATTTAAATGATTAACTGTGTAAAAAGTATTGTATTGCAAAGTGTATGTACTGTGTTATAAAGTTTTTCTACCTTCCTCTGTTTTCACTTTTTACTTTAATCCCTCTGATGGAAACTTTATGCTTCAGTCGTTGGTGGTTTTTGTGTTGAAACAAATCGTAATACAATACTCACAGCTGCCAGACAGGCGTGATAGATGTAAATTTATATACATGTTTAGAAGCAACTGAAGAACAAATTGCAAAATGTACAAAAAGTTGCCGTCAACAATTATTCTCGTCCGTGATTTCTCTACGATTTAGAATCTATTGGAATCTGTTCAGCTCGTAAAGTACGAAATTGTACGAAATTGCGTTAAGAAATATCTGTAAAGCTAAAACTATAATAAAATAAAAATTGCCTATTTGTGCAGTTTTTAGATTTATAAACTTTAGATAAGGTTTTGGTTCGTGTGATTTAGATTTCTAGAGATCTAGATTTCTTAGATTTCTCTTTAGATTTTAGAACTCTGTAAACAAAAGTAGATAAAGTATTATAATAAAAACTATTCATTCGTGCAGTTTTCAAATTTAGGTTAGATTTCAGTTCGTCTGATTTAGATTTAATTTCGTAAACAAAAATAGACAAAGTATTATAAAAACTATATACACGCTATAATTTTGAAGAGTTTATTCCTTGTTCGTAGTCGTGTATGATATAGGACGATATAGAATGATATAGAATATTCTGTGATCTTCTAGTCTGTCTCTATCTACTGTAATATTCTATTCTGTCTAACTTTACTGTAGTATTCTGTAGTATTCTGTAGTATTCTAACTCTCTACTGTAAAACATGTCCTTATATATATATTTATCATCCTCAAGTGGAAGGGGAAGGAGCATGGTTGACCAAGTATTGGATCTTGCCCTTATGACTAACTATTCACAGTCCACTTTTATGTGGACTGTTGCTAGCTCGTTGTCATTATTAGCATAGATCCAATATTGTCTGGGTTGGTCATTCAACATTCACTTAATTTAAATTTAATTCTATAAATAAAAATAGATGAAGCAAAAACTATCTATTTATGCAGTTTAGGTTAGGTTTCGGTTCAGTTGGTTTCAAGTAGCTTTAAGTTAGGTTTCGGTTCACGTGACATAGATTCAATTGAAAAGAAACTAACCAGAGGAAGAAGCTTCGACATGAACCGGCTATGAACAAAACCAAGCGCATTGTAAATTGACAAAAACTGAACAGCGCGATCGCGCTGCGTGGCACTGGAACGGTTAAGATTGTCGACTCCAGTCCTTCGCACGCGATAAAAAAAAAAGTCGCGGCGGGTGTCGAACAGGCGGAACAAAGGATGATTGGAGATTAGGGTATCAGAGACTGATGGACCGAGTTGGAACAAAAGTGAAGGAAAACGGCTGTGGCGGCAACGCAAAGGGCGAAGAAAGAGGGGCAAGAGGAGAGATCGGAGGGTCTTCTGGTCGAGTGCGGGCTCGAGAGAAGAGTGGAGCCATGTGTTCAGTGTCAAGTTGCTGGGATCTTCGCCTGGTCCTCCGCTTCGTCCTGCTTCGCACGCTCGGAACGACCATCGTCAACCATCGTCGTGCGCGCTGCGCTAGCCTGGCATTGCGCGCGCGACTTTTGCCCGTTCACGGAAACGCAGAGCACGCACGCACGCACGCACGCACGCACGCACGCATGCACGCACGTTTCCAGAAGAATTGGGCACGGGTAACCAAACAAAGCGCGAGAGGCGAGAACCACGCGCATGCCTCGCATGGATAAATATACAAAAACAATCGAACGGAAATACTTAATGTTGTGAAACGAGTGCACATGCCGGCGAACGACGACGAAGAAGAAGAAGAAGAAGAAGAAGAAGGAGGACGTGGTTGGATGATTCAATGGACCAGAGGGCCAGAGGGAGAGGATTTTTGGCATTGGGGGAGGCGGGGAGGATCGATGGGAACAAAGCGGGCAGCATCTGGAACGCGTTAGTGTTCTACGTACCGCGCGCGGCCTCCGCCTATTCGGCTGGGCGTTTTCGGCTGCGTCGTAGCGCTACGTACACGCACACGAGAGAGCACGAGAATTCGTCGCGGATCAAACGAGGCCACGTGCGCGCTACTTGAAAACGCGGCTTTTTATAATAACCTCGACGTCGGATGGACGTTGGATGCTGCTGATGCCGCAAGCCTCGAGGAATGTGAAATTAATCTGAATCGAAAGGAGAGGACGCTCGGTACATCGATCTTGGACACTGGTGCCGCGGACAATATCGCGCACGCTGATATAAAGAAAGTCGGCGATACAATAAAGTTTTTCACTCAAGAAAAGATAGAAACAAATGCGATTCATTGAAGAAAAAGAAAATCATGAAACAGACACGGAGGATGCTCGAACTTTCTGAGAAATCCCTAGAAGGAATGAGGATGATATCTGATGACTGTAATTGACACTCGGAAGTAAAGACGGAATTGAATTTTATGCGAGCTGTCGACAGATGTCGATAAATATCGAATTGTACAAATGTATAACTGTATAAATTACATCATGTATATATATATATATATAATCTAATATAATAAGTATGTAATATATACATAATACAATGATTGTATTATGAATATATATATATAATACAATTTACATATATGTAACACATACATAATACAATGATTGTATTATGAATATATATAAAATACAATATACATATATGTAACATATACATAATACGATTGTATTAGGAATATATATATATATATATAATACAATATACATATATGTAACATATACACAATACAATGATTGTATATATATATATATAATCTAATATAATAAATATGTAATATATACATAATACAATGATTGTATTATGAATATATATATATATAATACAATTTACATATATGTAACACATACATAATACAATGATTGTATATGAATATATATATATATAATCTAATATAATACAATATATATGTAATATGTACATAATACAATGATTGTATCATGAATATATATATATATATATAATACAATTTACATATATGTAACATATACATAATACAATGATATTGTATATATATATAATCTAATATAATAAATATGTAATATATACATAATACAATGATTGTATTATGAATATATATATATTTTTTTTTTTTTTTGCATTACAGAAACTAATTTTTTGATACTTTTTTTTTGTCTGACAATTACTATTCCTACTGCGTAGCATTCGACGGAGCAAAGTCCGACTAGAGGGAGAGCTCCTTTGGCTACACGCCTAGAGCCTCCCCGCGTGCTGGTGTGCCTTGATGGATCTCTTGGCGTAGGTTCCCCTGTCCTTGCCAAGGACCGAGCGACATTGGAGACTGTGCGACTCGAATGTTTTTTCGAGGGCCGCTATTGAGACGCAGCATCCTGCGCGTCTGTTGCTTTCATTGAAATTTTAGTTTATCCTATCCATCTCGAGGCTGTGGCTCCACTCGACACTCGAATGTCTTTCTTTTCTGTTTATTTCCAGCCACGATTCTCTTTCCCCCCTCGATGAAATAACTGCGATCTTTTTCTATCTAGGTTTTTCGGTCGAGAGAATCGTAACGAGACTCGCCGCTCGACAAATGACACGCGTACCTCGACGAACGATTATTTCTCTCCTCTCGGGATTTAATTATAACCCATGTCGATGCGTACTTTTTAAAAACCGAGGGGCGAACGAGCGAGGGGGGAGGCGACAGTGAAAAAGCTCCAAGTCTTGGATGACTTTTGGTAAAACGGCCGGCGATAAATGATATTTACGCGTCGCTTTCGCCGGCCTGCGTTCGAAAGTCACTATTCCGGCGGCTGAAAAGCGACATCTGTTTTTCCCCCGTTCCCGCCGCAGTACATTATTTCGTTTATTTTTAAACCGAACCCGTTGTTCCACATCACAACCACGGGGCCCGGTGTGCCGTAACTCCGAAACACTTATGCTAGCCTTTTAATCGGATCGCCATGGGCCAACCAGAAGCCAGGCTGAAAGGTATTTGCGTGCAATTCCCCCCCCGGTTGATTTATCATCCAATTCCGCGAGTTTAAGAACCCCCTCTCGAATTTCTATGTGTACGTATGTACGTGATCCTAGATGTTCCGAGATTTCAGTCGAAATTCTGTATTGCATTGTATTTCAATTTATATCGTATCATTTTGTGCTGTAACCTCTTGCGCTGGAATCACGTGCCACGCACGTGGACAATTTTCTTTTATGCCAAAATTGCAATATTTCCTGAGTTTTAAATATATTCAAGTATAACCAAATACACATACCAAAACAAATAATAAATTTGTTACTTGTTAATTTCTATCCAGTGATATTATACCGACGAGTTCGAAAGGGAAGCGACGAATTATTGCGTACGGTTTGGTCGCTCGTTACGGTCCGCAGTCAGCTGCCAGCGCAAGTGGTTAATTCGTTTGTATTTTAATTTATATGAGGGCGTTTTTTTTTTTTTTTTTTTTTTTTACGAAAAGAACGCACAATGTACAAAATGAGAATAATTTCAGATAATAAGAAAATTGTGTATTTCCATTTTTCTTAATGAATGCAGAACTTGAAAATCATTTAGCCGGTCGTTTCGTATGTTTGATGCACACGCTGCTTCGTGTGTTTATTTTGCGCGACACGGCGTAAAAAGCATCTTATTAACTCGAGCGCATAACGTTAATGATTAGCATAAAACGATGCGGATCGATTCGGTGCAAAAAAAGAAAGAAAGAAAAAAAAGGGAGGAGAACTTCTATCAGAGATCAAAGGTATGAAATAGAAAACAGCCTTGCCGTGTTTTCTAATTAATTACGAAAAATCAATCCTCGACGATGCGGAACGCAGCGTCGCGTGCGTATGAATAATCAATGTCTGCTTGGAAGTTCCTCGAAAGTTATGACTTGCCGATAAATCGGAAGCGAATCGCGGTGGCCGGGCGATATGACACCAGAGTATCGGCGGATTGTAATTTAGACTTTTTTAAATATGCATGGAACGAGCGGAGATATATCCTCCAACGAGGAGTTATTAATAGCAGTACGAATCACCAGCGGAACCTCAATGGAAACAAAATCAGAGGATTAATATTCAACGTTTTATCTCAGCAACTGCCTTTCCTTTCTCCTTTTTCCTCCTTTTCGCTTTTAAATGCTTCGTCTTGTCGCACTCTGCTTGTAATTCACGTGTCACACACGTGGTCCATTCGCACGCGCGAATGTTTCGCAATTTTCCAAACTGTCTTGTTCATAACTAGTTTATAACACGACGCTCCAACAATAGGAACGCATCAGTGTCAAAAAGTTAATTTCAACGTTTCGTTGAACACCGTCGCTTTAACCGGTATCACAAAGGACAACGCTGTTGGTTACAACTACGGCCTGGTTACAAAAGACTCGAGAAGGCACACTGATATCCACTGGTATCACTACCCTACACCGACGATCTCGTTCTATTTCTTTGTTACGCTAGCACATTGTGCCACGGTTGCTCGGCTGTAACGGCACAACGAGCACGCCGATTATATAGAGTAATCGGCCTCTTACCTCATTACCTTCCGAGAAAAGATCGTACGATTTCTCGATGACAATCCGCGCGCTCCCATGCGCAATTGTCCCGAATGCACTGAACATTATCAAAAGCAAGATCAAAATCATTGTGCTACGGCCCAGGCCAGACTGTCTGCCAAAGCCGCTTCTCTAAAGTCGCTTCTAAAGGTTTGTCGTTCTTATTTCTTGCCATTTAAAAATTTATCGTGCAGTATCGGCACCAATTCAAACGTTGTAGAAACGCCTGAACTGCGGAATGACAATTAAATAATAATTTTAATCGATTTTGAAACGTCCAAGATACAAATCGGACACTGTGCCTTCGTTTCACCCTTTTTCCCTAGTTTAACTCGCAAGTTATTGATTTAACTTCCCCGGCTGGATGAAGTTAAATGTTGCTTGGAAATTTTATTATTTCAACGCTGTAACGATCGAGCCTGATTTCAGACTTTTCTTTCGAAATTCGTATTAATTTCTGCTCGGACAGGATGACCAACCCAGACAATACTGGATCTATGCAAATACTGACAAGGAGCTAGCAACAGTCCACATAAAAGTGGACTGTGAATAGTTAGTTACAAGGGCAAGATCCAATAGTTGGTCATCTATGCTCTTTTCCCTTCCACTCGAGGATGATAACGAAATATATATAAGGACACGTTTTAGAATAGAATACAGAGAGACAGACAAAAGAGACAGAATATCATAGCATAGCTCAGCATCATTCCATATCATCCTAAATCATTCTATATCGTTAAGAGCTTGGCTTAGCATAATTCATTCTATATCGTTCTACATCATAGACGACCACGATTGTAACAAGGACTAAACTCTTCGAAATTGTAAGCGTGTTGACTCCATTACACAGGAACCGGAATAGTTAGATATGAATATTATTTACTTCGATTGATACGAATTTATTTATTTCAATTGTCATTTCAATCGTAACGACTTGCACGCAGGATATTTCGATATTCCAGGTTATTCCAGCGTTAATAAACGTTCTCATTTTTCTCGTTTGTGTTCACCAACCAAAGTCAAGTATATACATACATGTGTGACGTCGTAAAAGTGTTAGAAACGCGTTAACCACGCGTTTGGCTCTAACCTGCCTCGATCTACCCCCGAATCGTCGCAACTTTGCACTCTGCAGGAGAGAGGCAGATCAACGACTGCGTATCCGATTATTTGCCCCGGCGGCACACACTCACGCGTTGCGTCGACGTCGACGAAAGTGGAAACGGAAACCGGTGATTGCACCCTAGAAACTCCCTTTCTTTTTCCTTTTCGATTTTATTTCCTTCTCTTTCCTCTTTCACTTTTGCCTTTGGGATCACGGTTGAAAAAAAAGGAAGCGGTCGTTGCGTATCCATCGATTCCACGGGAAACGTCGTAATTGGAGCACAGACCTTCCCTCCCTCCCGCTGTTTCTTCCTCTGCTTCGCCGAGTTTACCGTTGTTTCCAGGGCTAATTAGCCGCGCGACGAGACCTTTAACTGCCGACAGATATTCGTCGGATCACCGATGTGGTCGAGTTCAGTTTGGATCGAAAAAAAAAAAAAGAGAAAGGAAGAAGAAAACCGGAAAAGTTACGAGATGTAACGTACGAGGTGTAACGATGTACAGGGTGTCGTGTAACTGGTGGTGATTCTATATGAAAAACTGAATAAAAAATGTGGAATAAAATTCTTTCACACGAAGCTTTGTTTCTGAGAAAAATGGCTTTGAATGTTTACCGAGTACGCGTGCACTTGATCAAGATTCAACTCGACGGATTTCATTATTATCTCTACTAACATTTGTTAACATTCCCATTCACAATGTTCGTGCGCGAGGACACGCAATGTCTACTTTTCACCAATTTTTTTTTTTTACCTTAAAAATTGTTGAAGCGACGTCCACGTTGTTGCATGCATAACTGTGCTCTTCTTATTAAATTTCTACGAACGTTTTCTAATGTGTTATTCTGTAGTTTCAATGTTGCAAACGCTATAATAATCTTTTCTTTTAATTGTTCAACGTTCGCTGTGTCGCTAGAATACACCGTAGATTTAACACGACCCCATAAGTAAAAATCTAGCGGTGACAGGTCCGAAGATCGTGGTGGCCAATGTATTCTTCCATTGCGGCCGATCCAATATTGGTAGTTTTCGTTTAAAAAATTTCTCACTTTGCGACTGAAATGCGATGCTGCTTCGTCTTGTTGGTAAATTAAATTTCTTCGAATTTCAAGAGGAATGTCTCCCAATAATTAAGTTGAATCTTGATCAAGTGAACGCGTACTCGATAAACATTCGAAGCCATTTTTCTCGGAAACAGAGCTACGTATGAAAAAATTTTATTCCATACTTTTTATTCAGTTTTTCATGTAGAAGCACCACCTTCCCGCTTGTTACACGACACCCTGTATATTAGCGCGTGTGTCGTTGAGAATGTTACGAATGCTGGTGCTCGAAGAAAATTAAATACAAACAGAATAGAAAAACTACCAGTTTCTAACGTTCTGCGGACTGGTTCGCGCTAGTTGTTCGCGATCCTCATTCTTATTCTTACTCTTGAATAATAACGTTGCATAATGTCGTCGCAGATATCGAACGCACGTTCTGTATTTCCATATCGAATTTCGTTCGATCTAAGAACGAAACAACAGTTTAACAATCAGACGCTTGTTCCGATCGATCAGTCGGTCATTATGGTTAAGAGTTTACGTTAATTCACGGGAGTCACGTTACACGGTGGGGTGAATAATCGTTTGCAAATATTTATAAATGAGGACGAATGTATCACAGGAGTATAAGTGGAGACGAAACTAGAAGATGAAACGGTGAAACGAGCGATTGGAGAATCTTTTTCGATGTATGCATCCGCATAGATGTATATCTAAGTAATTGGTAATTACTTGTCGCTGAATATTAATGGCACGCGCGTTGGCTACTATTTACGTGGAAATTTCGTATGGAATTAACATTACGATAAACGTCGTTGACTGTGTCGGTATTCGTTCGCATTAATTCCGTAACGTTCTTTCTACTAAAAGGATGTACATGTCAAATGTGAAACCATCGACTGATCACTTTTTTCTATTTCTTCTTTTCTTTTTTTTTTTTTAATTTATGATTAACGTCGCATCTACCTTCTGGTCATTAGCAAACTGATCACTTTGTTATTCATCGTGTGTGAGAAGAAGAAAAGAAAAAAAAAAAAAAGAACGACGCGCGAGCAAAAGTCGTTTTGTCCCTGCCGCTCGTCGTTGATCGAAATGCATCCATCGGGCGAAAAACTTTTGCACGATCCTGCGCTATCGCTGTAGTATTATAATATTTAAAACTAACATCGTGGATCGGTCGTACGTTGGTGGCAAGCGTGTGGCACATCGCCGGAGGGAATTTCGTTTTCGTAACATTGTTCGATGGATATAGCGAACTTTGAACCGAGGCTGCACGAAATTTTTTTCCAAGACACACGTCTGTACGAATGACAGTGTCGCGTGATACGTTCAAATACAATTGGCATTGTGCTAATGCTATAAAAAGAGGAAGAGTTTCAAAGAGCTTCGAAGATATACATAATAGAAAATCGAACGTTGGTGGTGACGTGTCTGTCGAGTAGTATTGCAGAACGCAATTTTAAGAACTCAGTCTAAGATTGCGTTAAGAAACAAAAAAAAAAAAATCGACCGACGACAATTTCAATGGCTTCATCGCGCGGCTAATAATTTAACGTATCGGTATAATGCAATAGATATGTAAACAAATGGAACAGGAAAACGGAAAAGAAAAAAAAAAAACAAGTTGCATAATGCGGAGCGTCACGCAACTCATTTGCGATTTAGCCATTATTTTATTGTTAATTACCGATGTAATTGCATCCCAGAACTGGAACAATGCGTTTCTTTCAATGTAAATCCGACCGGAACGCACTCGGCGCTTCTTTCACGTCTCACTTTGCAATACCGATTCGCAAGCGCGAGCGTTAACGACTCGGCGATGCTCTGCAAACACGAGTTACGTGTTACTTCGTCCGTCGTTTTCTTTAAACTCGTTGCCGCAAGATGTTTAAACGGATCCGAGTTTGGTCTCAAATTGTCGGACACGACGCTCGTTTTTCTCGTTTAAACGCTTTGACTCCTATTCTCGCCTTGTACATCTCGATCCTTTGTGCGACGACACTGTGACGCGCGGGCTTTCGTGGCTGAAAGGTGACTGCTATTTTTTTCCCATCGATCTCAAAGGAATCAAAGACGATCACTGATCGCCGCAACTTATGTAGCCGCGTTAATGAGTCAGCGATATATTCACTCGCCGATATTATCACCACAGGCGCAAAACCGACCGACAGCCAATTAAAACCGCACGTTTCGACAAACGTTTCGACGGACGTTTCGACGGACCTTGGATTTCGCAATGCAACGAATCGAGAGGCTATAATCGGCCGCGTTACAACGTATAATGAATGAAACTCTACAAGACAAGTCGCACGTTATGATATTCTGTATCTGTTTGGTTGTGAATTATCGTAATTTGCATAAACATCCACAGATTAATCCTTGATGGTTTCGAAAGAGAGGCTGGCAGCAGTGTGTGTAATATAAGTTTTCTGGAGGTCTCCGCGCGACAACGTGATCGTCTCGAAAAAAAAAAAAAAAAAAGAAAAAAGAAAAAAAGGAAGAAAAAAGAAATCACCAGCCCGAGTGGGGAAACGGCTAAATAATGCCATTCTAATATTATGTAAGTGGTTGGCGATTAGATTGCCGCTCTTACAAAGCATTATCAAGCATTTGCACGCGATACATACATACATATATATATATACTGAAATAAGACGAAAAATAATGGCGCATGTTTATTCTCGTTACGAGAGACTCACGACCGAGTCGTGGACGATGGTTTTTCCACGTACCATACCCGCTTTCAAACTATGTGCGTGCACATGTATTTTGTCGCAATTGGAATTCACGCGACAAAGTTAAAACAAAGCTGGTTGTTGCGACATTAACGAGGCGTGGTTTTTGCGCGGTCGTTATTATCATATTATTTACCGCGGCCAGCAAAAACTCGTGTGTACACACAGGTATCTTATTTCTGGTTATTGATCAGAGGCGTGATACGCTACACATGTCCAGCGACCAGAGAGAGAGAGAGAGAGAGAGAGAGAGAGAGAGAGAGAAAGAGAGAGAGAGAGGTTGGCCGGGGGCCCCGATAATCCATGCAACGCGGGCATTTATTACGCGCGCGCGCTCCGAGATCGGTAGAAATGTAAAGGCGTTCTCGATGAATATGGATGGGAGATATAGAAACGTTTCGATAACAAAGTTCTATTCTACCTTGTGTGCAGTCATTCGATCTCTTCCATCCGCGCGTTTTTCTTTTTTCCCTTTTCCATTTGCCCCGCGCCTTTTCACTCCGTCGAACGACGCGGAAAAGTGCAGAGTTACGAAGTGCGCGAGTTACGTAAAGAAAACTCGCGCTCGTGTCCTTTCCTTCTTTCTACCTCTCTTCTGTCCTCTTTCTCTTCGCGTTTCCCTTCGGCTCTTCGTTTTCTTCCTCGCGGTGCGCGCGCGTATCAGAACACGACGCACGATCGAACAATCTTTCGCGAACGCGCACGCGAAAGGAAAAAGAAAGAAGGTGAAAAAGTAGATGTCGTTTGATTTCTTGCACCTCGCTGTCTACGGTATCCTTCTGCACTCGTTACCCTTGCCGGAGGAACGAGTTTTCATCGAAGTATGCGACGCAATTGGAGCCGACGTTGACCCAATTCGAAGTTAAAGCCACTAATTTTGCAAGATTCGGGGAAAACCGACGAGAGAGAGAGAGAGAGAGAGAGAGAGACACGCGAAGACTCGCGCTCCATTTCGTCTGGACAATCGATCGGTTACCCACCCCTTAATTACGTAACGCTCGTGCAACAACGCGACTCGCGCGATCAACGCTCCTCGACGCACCACGCGCTCGCTGTTAATTATCACGCTCCTCTCGAGATTACTCGGTATTTTTGGCGTGAACCGTGGCGCGGTACGCTCGGCAACGCGCACCTAGAATCCGCGGATTATTCTCGGAGAGGGTGACAGAGCTGCTCAGCTCGGATATCTAATTGATTATTAAGAACGTATGAACGCGATCGAAATATCAGGGAATACGACGAGAAGCTGCACGGTATCAATTGTCGAAATTGGAACCAAAAGGTGTATCCGATAGCCGTGAAATGAAAGAAAGAAGAAGAAGAAAAAAGAAAACTGTGAGAAGTTGAGGTGTCGAGGTGGTTGGTCAAAAAGTGATTGCGTTTTCCCCCCAATAGACGGACATACGTGACTAACGTTGTTTCGAACAGATTTTTATGCAATCTGATGGCTTGCACAATCTCGTTCGATGGAAACTCAACGAGGAACGTTTTCGTCGTAGTTTGAAGAGGAAAAGAACTCATCGTCATTGTGAGCTGAAGCTGATGAAAAAATTGTCTGACGTGTATGGCGAAGAGATCAAACTACAACAAGCGTCAGAATTGATTTGCCAAATTGATGGAAATATCGAATCGTCCTTGGAATTGTTTCTTCTTTTGCCTGAAAGATGGCGAAAGTCGCGTTTCATTTGAACGCAGAAGAACGCAGATACTTTCTGGCCGACCAAATATTACAGAATATTACGAAAGAAAATTGTAATTGACAAGCTTGTAATTGACAAGCAATTGAAGAAAGGTGTAAATCTGGAAGTTCTCGATTGCAAACGTTCAACTTGGAACGTTCGAATCGACGAAATCCGATCGTCTGTCAAATTCCGCGTGTCAGCCTCAGTTTTACCTAGACTCTTCATCCCAATCGACAAATCACATGCCAAATTTTATCGGCCTTCTCGATAACGAGACATCTATTCAACATCTAAATCGGCGAACCGACATAATTATCTATAAGTAGATAAACTGTTACACGCGAATAATCGAATAACACAAGAACTAAATAACAATTTTCTCTCTCTCTCTTTTTTTCTCTCTCTCTACTGCATTGATATATTCCCAACATCGCTTGGATTTAATCTCTTTTCGACTTTTCAAAGAGCAAGCAAGACCATTTAACCACTTGCGCTGGCAACTGATTGCGGACCATAACGAATGACCAAACCGTGTACAATAACTCGTCGCTCCCTTATTGAACTCGTCGGTGTGATACCACTGGACAGAAATTATTGAGACGTAGTAAATTTACTATTTGTTTCGCCTGTGTATTTCGTTATACTTAAATACATTTAAAACTGAGAAAATGTTGCAATTTTGGGACAAAAAGTTCTCGACGTGCGTGGCACGTCATTTTACCGCAAGAGGTTGAACATTTGCGCTGGAAACTGATTGCGGACCATAACGAACGACCAAATACCCGTATACAATAATTCGCTTTCTTTCGGAACTCGTCGGTGTGATACCACTGGACAAAAATTATTGAGACGTAGTAAATTTACTATTTGTTTCGCCCGTGTATTTCGTTATACTTAAATACATTTAAAACTGAGAAAATGTTGCAATTTTGGGACAAAAAGTTCTCGACGTGCGTGGCACGTCATTTTACCGCAAGAGGTTGAACGTTTGCGCTGGAAACTGATTGCGGACCATAACGAACGACCAAATACCCGTATACAATAATTCGCTTTCTTTCTGAACTCGTCGGTGTGATACTACTGGACAGAAATTATTGAGACGTGATAAATTCATTATTTGTTTCGCCAATACTTAAATATACTTAAAACTGAGAGAATATTGCAATTTTGGGGCAAAAAGTTCTCGACGTGCGTGGTAAGAGGTTAATAACCGAATTCCTGCAAGAAGGCGATTGTTGCACAGTTGCGAAGAACGCAAATAGTCAATGACCCGGCGAGTGATAATTTCACGGCGTGTCGAATCAACTCGTTTCTCTTTCTGGGGTACTCTTGTCCCTCGAAACATCGTTGCATCGGTTCCAAACGTTCCCTCTGTTGATAATTTCGCGTTAAGATAACTCTCAGCCCAGGAGGTGATTTACACTTTGTTACAACCATCTCTGATCTATTTTATTCTGATATCGTTGCACGTGAGGCTACGAGAGCCGGGTAAAGCTGAGAGAGACGCTCCTCGATTCCTGGAATTTCGCCTGTGCTAAACACAACCACGGGCATTGTGCTCGGCTAGACAATGTAACGTTGACAGTCGTGTTTTATTTCGGGAGATAGTTAGCCCAACTAACCTCGCGACGCTTTAACGCGGCGTTCTATGCTAGTACAGCGTGTAGTTTTGTCTAGACAGAATTTCATGGTATTGAACACACGTATGCGCGTGTATATATATATATATATATATATATATTTCGAGTTTCGAGAAAAATTCGTGCAATTTATCGCTCGCGCGGATGATTAGTACAGACGTAAAAAGAAAAACAGAAAAAAAGAAAAAAGAAAAGAGGTGAAAGGTGTATTTGTCGAGAAAAGTTCGATCAAACGCAATGGTTCGATTTATTATTCACGGTCGTTAAATCGTCAGAGGCCGGGGAATAGCTCGATGGCACTGAAGGTGCATCGGTGCAACGTGATTCGATCGAACGAGTGGCAAGAGGTTCAAACAACGTGGCTCGCTGCGCGCGAGTGGCCCTACAATAAAAATGCCATTAGGTCGATTTTAATTAAGGACACGGTGAAAGATTTATCCCGGCCCCCATCGGGCCGAGACCCTCCGCGCCCCGATTTAGCTGTTTATGCAAACCAGCGACTTCGCCCTTTGATGTCGACGCTTCGCGGGGCTGGCGGCTCTCGGCGGCTGCACGTTTTCCAGGCGAAGCGGTACTTTCCGATCTCGAGCACGCCACGGCAGGTCTATCCGCGAGCCGGAAAATGGAAAATTGAAACGGAGCCTCCCAACGCGAGATGGCACATCGACAATTGGAAATTTACGACGAAAGAAGCGAAACAAACACCGTGAGAATCTTGCACTTTCGCCACGCGAAATTTGAAATGCACGCCGCGCCGATTGAAAACGAATCTCCTCCACCACGAGATGCAGGATAAGCAAGGCCAGTCACGTTTCAGAGACGAAGACGATCTCGTTTTCCCAGGGATTGTTTCCCACCATGTTGCGGCGGGAGAGAGGGAGATCGGTTGGAAAGCGTCAAGTGGTCGAAAAGACGAATTGGTTTCGGGATTTTCGAGAAGGGTCTAGGCCCCGCTGCGGGCGACGACGACGAAGACGACGGCGAGGTCGATGACGACACGAAAGGCAGGAAAGAGGCCTGAAGTAAATGGAAACTCGAAGAAGAAGAGGGTAGGCGGCGTGAAGGGGGGAAACAGGCACAGTCAAGGGAGGGTCACTGGGTCAGATGCGTTGCATGCCTCCCTCTCTTTCTCTGCCACCCTCGTTCGTATTCCCCGTTCTCTCTCTCTCTCTCTCTCTCTCTCTCGTTTTCTCGCTTTCTCTCCCTCGTGTCCGTTCGTTCTCTCTTTCTCTTTCAATCTGTCACTCTCTCCGCCGATCTCCGGTCTCTTTCGCCGGGAACACATGGCCCCGCGTGTGCACACGGACTGCCTGGCAGGAACACGCACGCACGCACCTTATCGTTCGAGCACATGCTGCGCCACAGATTAGGTTGAACCGAGATGACCAGCGTGCTAGTACGCGTTCGGTACGATTTCCACGTGGATTACGTGGAATCAGTTGGAAACGAGGCGGCCGGCACGACAAACAGCGTCGCGAGTAAATGTGAATCTGAATTTTTGAGACGACGTGGTGGTCGTCGATCGGGGACCGACGATAAAAGAGAAGGGGAGTCGGGGGAAGTGGTGTGGCGAGTGTTGTACACCGGTGCACCGGTATCCTCTTCTATCTGAACACGAGATAGTCACGTGCTCGTGCGTCTCACTCACCTGCCAAGCGTGCTCATATCATCCTGCTCGCGCGCTGGTATCTTCGATCACCACGAACGTTGGACGTCTTCGTAGCACTTGTAATCACGTAATTACGATTAACGTACGTTGTACGTTGCGTAGTTGACACCCCCGCACTGAACGAACCCCGGGCACTTGAACGAGAGGCGACGATCCGAGGCTGCGGAGGACGAACGTGCGTCGACCGATCTCGCTGGTCAAAACAGACGCACTCGACCAGCGGCGACGATCGATCGGCGAATACTCGGTATCACTGGCCGGCGACGTGCAACCGAGAATGATAACTGGCGTTGACGACAAGCACGGACAACACTCCAGGGCCTCGTGACGAACACCACCGGCCGGTACCAAAACGAACGCCGTTTACGTCATGGTTCTTGGCGATGGAGGAGGTTTCCGTCGCGACGTGACCCGCCGATCTATCTCTCGCTCGCAGGAAGATGGGAAGATCGATGTAGCCACCGGATGAAGAGAGAGACAGAGAGACAGAGAGCGCGCGCGGGCGCGCGCGCACACACACACGCACAAACGCACGCACGCACGCACGCACGATTAGAAATTCCAGTTGATCCAGCGGTTGTCTTTGACTCGGCGATCTTCCGTTGGCGAACGGAAGAGACCCAGCAGGAGCGGAAGAAGAGCGAAGGGTGACGAGCCAAGGTGAACGAGAACGATCGACGACACCGGCTTTAACGATTCGTTTCGCGATTATTCGGCACTGGTTGTAACGCGCGAGAACACGCCGCTCTGAAACGCGTCGACGACGACGGCGACGACGGTGAGCAGCAGAGCAGCAGCCAGCAACAGTAGCGGTAGCGGTAGCAGCAGTAGGCCGCGAGGGCGAGCGATCGGTATAGCCGCGAGAGCGAGAGAGAGAGAAACAGAGAGAAAGAGAGAGAGAGAGAAAAAAAGAGAAAGAGAGAGAGAGAGAGCGAGTCGGTGGTGGAAGAAACCCCCCCTCGAGCAGCGGGCATACAATGGGAATAATCACCGCGTCTCGGAGCGTCGGCTGACTGACTGAAGCCCCCGAGGACCGAACGGGATGAGATTCGGAGGCGCTGCCTCTGGTGGTGGCCGGCGCGGCGCGCCGCGCCACTCCGCGCCACTCCGCACCGCTTCGGCGCCCGCGCTGCGCCGCTCTCTCTCGCCGCCCTGCCGCGCTCCCAGCCCAGCGTGTGTTCGTTCGTCTTTTCTCTCGGTCTCCCGCGCTCGCTCCCTCTTCCTTTTGCTTTTGTTACTCGGGCTCGCTTCCTCCTCGTCGCGCGCGTACGCGCTCGCCGCCGCGCGGCTGCCCCTTCCTCCTTCCTTCTTCGATCCGCTACTACGCGCGAACCGCTCGTCGACGCCGGAGATCGTGCCTTCTCGCTCTGTTGGTCGCGTGGCACGCTCGTTGCTTCCTTCTCCTTTCAACCGGCTCTCCCTCTCTCTGTCGCACCGGCGTGGTTGTTCGTTCTGCGTCGCGGTCGGTTCCTGACGCGCGCGGCCGCCGCCGCCACCGCCGCCGCCAGGCGGCGGCGGTCGCTTCTCTCCGCTGCCACGCCCCTTTTCACTCGTACGTCCCGCCTTCTTCCTCCGACACCCACGCGAACGCGCGCGCTCTACCCGCTCGCTGCCAGAACCACCACCACCACCACCACCACCACCACCACCACCACCACCACCACCACCACCACCGCCGCCGCCGCCGCCGCCGCCGCCGCCGCCTCCACCACCCGTCAGCGTCGTCCTCGTTCACGTCCTCGTCCTCGTCCTCGTCCTCGTCTACACCTTCGTCTCCGACTTCTTTGCACCGCTACTCCGTCATCATCCTCGTAGTCGTCGCCGTCGTCGTTGTCTTCGTGTTGCGCCGTCGCCACCGCCGCCGCCGTCGCCCGTTGTCATCCGCTTCCCCGAGCATTTCCGTTCACCTGTGCACGCCCGTCTACGTTCCCTTTTCCTACACCAATCCTTCACCTCGTCCGTTGTCCTTATCTAGACCGCGTAACGAGATGCCCCGCCGTTTCTGTCCCTCTTCGACGAGCTGGGCTTGCTAGCAGCCCCGATGCTGTCTTGTGACTCTTCGCCTTTGTTTTCAACTTGGTTGTTGGATTCTTGAATCTCTGAGTTCTCGCTTTCGCGGAGAAGGGACAAAAGCGCGGGGAAAGGGGAAAAGGAGAAAGAGTCGCGTGTCATCGCGTGTCCTTCGAAGACAGTAAACGCGTGTGACGACGTTTACCACCCCTGTAATTTCCATCTCGCTTCGCACGATTCGTTTCGTAATCAATTCTTTTGGAACACATCGAAATTCACAGCGAAGCGTCAGAGAATGGGTAACATTACCTAGAAATCATTCCCAAGTTCGAGCGAAAAATTTCCAATACGACGGCGTCGATTCGTTTGGAGTTTGTTCGATTTGGATTGGCGAATGGAAAGGCTTGGTAGCGACGCGGACGACGCGACTGGTGCTGGAGTCACGCCGGATCAGGTGCGGCGCTGCGCATTGTCTATTGTTTCGGTCGGAGGCGGCGGTCGCGGCACAACCCCCGGCCGCCGGCGACGGCCCTACAACGGAACCGTGGAGGTGGTGGAAGCCGACCAATGAGAGCCGAGGCACACCCGCGCAAATCACAATGCTTATTGTTGTCGCCGTGCTGTCCGCCCACATCCCTGAATCGTTTCTTCCACCTCCGCCGGGGCTCCGGCTCCTGCAGTTCGGTCAGGTAGAAATCTCTGCAGGTGAGCGGTTGCGCCATTGCTCGATTTTCTCAGTCTCGGTCGCCTCGTTGCGACGCCCTTTTATTAACTACTGGCGCTCGAATGACGTCGAGAATTTTTTTCTCCCAAATTGCAACATTTTCTCACAGTTTCAAGTGCATTTGCAATGTAACCACAAGTTTGTTACTTCTTAATAATTTCTATCCAGCGATATCATACTGGCGAGTTCAAATGAAAAAGAAAGCGACGAATTATTGTACACGGTTACTCGTTACGTTTTGTAACCTAATACTCGTACAATGCCGATTGTAAATGTCGTCCAGCGTTCGACTTCATTTGCGGAGAAATACCAGAGATGGAGATTGAAACTACAAGCCAAAAGTTGGCCACTAAGAAGAGGAAGTAAAAAGAACGTGCGATCCTGAAAAAAATCTGATAGCTAGTGGTGTGCACGGAGGATTCCGAGTCGCGTACGATCTGCCGGTTGCATTCGCCTTCGTCGCCGCGGCCGTGTCAGATGGAATATCCTGTCTCGTCTCCATCTCGCGCGCGTGCGAGATCAGGTACAGATCGTGCATGTGGTGCGTTGGCTGTGTGCAAGGGTGGCAGCGCTCAACCCTCCCTCCCTCCCGCTGGCGCCCCGCGCCACCCTCGCTGTTCCTACCGGCGGCGAGAGGAATGGACGAGAATGGCGTCGGCGCGCATCCCTTTCATGTCCTCCGCAGAACCCATTCCTCCCCCTCTTCCCGCGACTGCTGCTACTCGTCCTCCGCACCAATGCACCCTTGACTTGCGCCCCTTACCATCCCCACCGGCGCGCTAAACAGAACAGAGACACGTATATACGCGTGCGTTCGCGAGAGCTATCCTACACGCGTGTACACGCTTCTCTCTCACGTACGTACCACGAGGCGTACGAGGTTCGTCCACTACTTCACGGATGCGCCCTTTTTATCGACGGCCACAAAACGCGGCGATGCGCTTTTTCCTTCGTGGACCACCACCACCACCACCACCACCACCACCACGTGCAACCCTCTCCCCAAAATGCGGTCCTCGAACCGTTTTGCCAAGATTATTTCGATTCAGAGCGCTGAACGCCGCACTCGAGACGCGTATACACGCGTTTCCCCCGCTGAAAGCCGTGGCAGCGGTTTGTATTTCCTCTCGACCTTGCAGACACGGGAACGCCGATTAATTAACTATGAGAAATTTTCATCCCGACTTTCACGCGGACGATCTGCCTCGGTTCCTTTTTCCGCTCGTTGGCGGAAAATGTACGAAATTTGGGAAAAAGTTGCCATTTCCTTTTCCACTTTGTCACACGGTATATTCCAATATTCCATCGGTAACATTGTTTACCGGAGTTACAGCGCCTGCTTAGTCGCCACGACAACTGCTTTTTTACGATTCGATACCTCGACGAACGCGCGAAGAGTTTCTAATTGTGATCATTTTGTTACGATTGGCGAACGACGCGTGAAGCCTAAATTGTTGAACTATGGAGAGACCAATGCTCTGACTGAGAACGTTGCCTTATTGCCTTTGTTCCTTTTATTGCCTAAACTTCCTTTTTTCTTAAATTTCTGTAAGTCAAAAACAGATATGGCAAGGCACGCCAATTTTTACGAAGAGACAAAGGCGTAAAGAAGTCGAGAATTATGGTAGGTCTCCACTGTAAGTAGATTAGGTTGCGTTCCTAATTAGACACACAGCCGGTAGACTCAAACGCAACAATCGTTTTTCAACGTGAGTTAAAAACAGACCGTCATCGTACGACACAATTCGAATTGTTGTCATTTGAAATCACGTCGAGGACCGTAAGTAGATTAGGTAGTGTTTCCAGTTCGACAACCAATGCTCGCCGATACATCAAGTTAATCAACAATGAGCATCTCGAAACAACGAATTCTTGTCGACAGAAATCGCGTTAAAAATTTCGGTAAAATTTTACCGTAAATAAATTGGGTAGTTCGTAGCCAGACAATCAACACTCGCCAGTAATCAATAATCAATCAATAATCAATTTCTGATGCAATGAATATCTGAAAATGACAAACAGATCACTCTCGAACGACACAAATAATCGAATATCTCATCGTTGAAAATCACGTCGATTTTAAATTGCGATGGATTTCTACTGTAAGTAGAAATGTTACAGTACAGTGTTCCTAGTCAGACAACCAACACTCGCCAATAGATCCAGTCATAGCAATTAATTTCGAACGAGTATCTCAAAATAACGGAATGTGACGTACAGACAACGTCCTGAACAACATGGTTAATCGAATTCTTATCGATTGAGGTAGATTTCTACCGTAAATAAATTAGGTAGTTTCTCGTCAGACAAACACTCGGTAATAGACTCGGTAGTAGACTCATCTACAGCAATTATTTTTCAACGAATATCTCAAAATAATAGAATGTGACATACAGGCAATCTCTGAACTCTTATCGATGAAAATTACCTTAAAAATTGCTGTAAATTTTTACTTTAAATGGATTAGGTAGTGTCCCCAGTCAGACAACTAACGATCGTTGATGGATCTAGTTACGGTAATTAATTTCCAATGAATATCTCAAAATAACGGAATGTGACGTGCAAACAATCCCGAACAACGTGATTAATGGAATTCTCATCGACAAAAGTTAACTTGAAAATTTTACTGTAAATAGACAGACAACGCTCGCCAATACAATAACGAGTATCTCAAAACAAGTTAATCATCCAATAAGTATCCTAAAACAACGTATGGACATGTGACGTACAAACAATCACCAAACAACGTGATTAATCTTATTAATTCTTATCGACGAAAATTACCTTAAAAATTGCGGTAGATTTTTGCTGTAGGTGGATTAGGTAGTGTCTCTAGTCAGACAACCAACGCTCGTTAGTAGTTCCAGCTACAGCAATTAATTTCCACTGAATATCTCAAATTAATGGGACAACATGGTTCAACCAAACTCTTATCGTCGAAAATCACGTTACACACGAGATTCACAATTAGAAAACGTGGACAACGATCGTGTTCTCGGTGCATCTTTCGTAGTAACGCGTATAAATCTTGGCGTAATAGAAGCCTCGCGTTATTCGAGGATTGTCCAGGCGGCCGTTTTTCATCTGGTGGAGCAACAAAGGCATTCCCTCGGTGGAGGGCGATATTATCGTCGGCAATAAAGCGACAAAGTGGCAGACAGAGTTGTAGCGCGCGGGCATCAGACAAGCGGAAACGAGGTCTAAATTTCGCCTTGGTGGTGCGGTCGAAATAAAACCCTCGGCTGAGTCCCGGGTTGTTTTCCGTTTTGCGTTTAGGCTGCGTGCGTACCGCTGCGTGCTGCGGATTTGAAACGTCCGCCCGTACGGCGCGATTCGTTTCGCCGCTGAAGACGACGACGACGACGACGACGACGACGACGACGACGACGACGAAGAGGAAGAGGAGGAGGAGGAGATGGGTCATCGTTATGCGTTGCAGCGTATTAACCAGCGCGGGATACCATTCTATTCCGGTAACGGAGAGGCTTGCCGAGTGCGGGAGCAGACAAGAACAATGAGTGTCGTACGTGTATTGCATCTTCCTTCCGAGTGTGCACGGTGCTGTGGCTTCTGGTAGTGGGTGTAAAAGCGAGAAGGGACGCGAGTCGAGTGACAGAGAGGACGAGATTTATGCACGACGATGACGACGACGACGACGACGACGACGACGAAGTCAACGACAACAAGGCGTCGGCGGCGGTGGTGGCGTCGGGACGTTTTGCTCCGGACGTCGACGACCACCACAACCACGAAGAACGTGGACGAAGGGGAAAGAGGAAGAGAGGCAAGCGGCAGTGGCAACGGGTAGAAGAAAAGCACAGAGAGAGTGGAGGAGGAAGAAGAAGAAGAAGAAGAAGAAGAAGAAGAAGAAGAAGACGACGACGACGAAGAAGACGAAGAGGAGAAGAAGAAGAGGACCAAGAAGACGAGCAGCAGTCGTGGCCGCTTGTGAATGAACGTTGGCTCACGACCGTTTCCGGCGCTCTCTTTCGCGCTCCCGCGGCTCTAGCCTCGTTCTCTCTTCGTCTCTCTTCGTCGTTCGGCCACCTCGCGTCCCACCGTCGTGTCCCTTCGCCGGATTCTCTCGCTGCTCTAGCCTTCTTCTCCGCTGCTCTTCTCATGAATGAGAAGTCGGCGCGCGGCTCTCTGCCGATCCCCAGAAGACGGGGAGAAGGAAGCGCGTTCTTCGGCGGAATCTTCGGGTGTAACGGAGAGGCGTCGAGCGAGGGAGAAAGCGAGGTGGAAAAAGAGAGCGAACGGACCGTTAGCTTTAAGCCAAACGGTTGCAACGAGGTCTGCGACGAATTTAGAACAGGAACCGCGAGCAAAGAGAAGAGAGGAGAGGACGTTCGAACTACGGCGTTTCACCCTTCCCCTCTTCATCATTCTCTTCTCTTTCACCCCTGTTGTCCCTTATTCTTCTTCCTCTCGCCGCTTTGTTTTGCTCCCATTAATAATATATCGCAGTTGCCTGTCTCTCTCTCTCTCTCTCTCTCTCTCTTTTGATTCTTCTTTTTTCACCTTGGCTTTTCTTCTCCTCCTCTCGTCGTCCTCGTGCTTCTTTTTCGCGCGCATCACCCTCGCCTGGCCCATCCGGCGATGCGAGTACCGAGCCCGATTATAAATAGTAACCTTTGTCGGACGCTTTTCTTTGGCCCTCTATCGTTTCATCGTCGCTTGTCTCTCCAGCTTGTCTCTTCTATTCGCGCGCCTGCGAGGCTGAGAGACAGGCTTTTTCACTCTCGACGTTCGCCGACATTCGTCTCTCGTACGTTGGCGAACGTACGAATTGAAAGCGATTAGAACGCGTGGCGATCGCTTCAGCGCGCCTGACAGGTGTCCGATGGCGATCGAGATCGACTGCGCGGCCATAATAGGCGAGTGCACGCGCCGCGTCGCGCGTAGGCGTGCATCGCGCCGCGACGAATAACGGGAACCGGAAAAGAGACTGGCTCAGGTGTTTGCGAAAATCGTCAAGGTCGACGATCGTAAGATTCGCGCGCGCTCCAGTGTGTTGTAATTTGGCATTGGGTTTTATTTAATGAAACACAGATATTCGGGTTTTTAAGGCTTTTGTAGCTTGTAGCTGAAGGTGATCACTTGCCTCTCAGATCTATACGACACAACTTTCAACTGTTTTTCCAGACCTGTTTTTCTCCCAATGCAGTCCACACACATACACACGCACACAAGGCAAGCAGCTCAACACTAACACAACGTACGTCGCGCATCCATCCACATGCGTAGACACTATAGATACAGATGATTTATAGTTATTCCTAACACAGTGCGACCGATCAACGAGATTCTCAGAGGAATCAACACTGGAATTATCAAAATGAAACTGGTTTGTAACTTTTTGTTAAACATTTTATAAACAGTTCAGCTCTCAAGCGATCCAGAAACGATTTAATTTCAACCTGTATAGAAACAATATGTCGTTTAATTGTCAATAAAGTTGATTCTCCAAGTATTCGCGTTCACAGTCCAGTGCCGTGATATTAAAAACCAACATCAATAATACCCAGTTTCAGTCGTTGTAACGATTTCGTGTATTTTTAAAGCTACTGTTGTTGGTGCCTATAGGCGCTCACTTCACATTGCTCAAACTGAAAACGCTTATAGACGCCCGCCAAACGCTATTGAGAATAATTGCAGCAAACTTCAGGTTGGATCAGACGTAAGTGAATTCTAATTGAATAATCACATTTTCCGTTGGCCGTATATTATTTAAACTGCGATTAATTTCACAGTTATTGAAAATGACTGGTAATCATTTAATAAAAATAAAGAGGTATTGAATTAATCACAAAAAAGACGTAAATGTGTAGTGTGCAGGAAACATAACAGAAGAAGGGGGAGGCGTTTTACGAATGTTAAAAATGCGAATGTAGGATTATGTTTTCGAATTGTATCACACTTTACTAGATTATCAGATATATCATGAAATGACGTTTAAACTTGTCATGTTGAATTTTTAACGTGTGCACTAACAATTCAATCCAGAATACGAATGAATAAATAAATAATATTGATTTAACACAGTGCAATTCAGTGTTTCGATTATTTCAATATACCTTCTGAGAAATACACGCTGTCAAAAAATTTTTCTATCTAGGTATTACACATTTACTAAAAATAAGTTTTCGTAAAATATTCATACATTCCATTCTGTTGCAAAGATTCTCTACTTTCTTGTCTTCGATGTCTCCGATGGAAATTTCATGCTCTAATAGTTCTAGCGTTAACGACAGAGTAGATTGAATTGGAGTAAAACTACGGAATATGAATATCTTGTAAGGGCAAACCTTCCATCCGCTTCTTTCTCTTCTTACCGTTTAATCGATATATTTTTGTTGGTATTTACGAATTTACCCAGACAGTCGGGTAAAATTTCGTTTGGAAACGGGAGTGAGACTGCCAGTAGAATGAGAAGCTTTTAGTCAGACATTGCTGACTTGAACTTTCCCAATTGTAAAACAACCAACTGTATCACAGACAATTTTACGACCTGACAGATCGATCGACGCCACGCGTTTTACGAGTCACGCTGCCCACTCTTTCCTCCCCCAAAGATTCACTCTCTCAGTCGCCGAATGTCGAGGAGCGTGAAGCCTAAACGTTCGAGAAGAAGCCAACTCCTGTTGCAAAGAACCACTGTTTTCTCGTCTGCTGCAAAGTGGATGCGTGTCATTGTTTCGCCAGCGTGCGTTCCCCTCTTTCAATAGCTCGTTTAATCGCGACACGCGAAGCGATACAGAGAAGTAGCGCTCGCAGAAAATCAGATCGAGCGGAGAGACTGGACCCTTTGTTCAGACCGCGTCCGTTCTCATGCTCGGGCGCGGAGTGATCATTGCTTAGCTGTGTGAAACGACCGAAGTAGACGATCGAAGTTTCATACCGCGAGGAAAACGCAGCATGGGCTTCCTCGGTCTGTGGCAGACAAACAATGGCGTCAGGTTCGAAATTACGATAGCAGCGTGCGAACATAACTGGGGAATGTCGAAGAAATCTGCGTTACCTCGATGGTCCCGGTTCTTTTGCAACTTTCTATCTATCCAGCCGTGAATATGCTCTGAAATTTAGACACAGCCCTGCGCTGTGCTCGGTGAGGACAGAGTGATTCAAAGGTCGAGAAATTTCCCATTTCTTATTTGATACACGTTGATACACTGACGCGCCAAAATTGAAGATTCGTTGCAACTAATTGTTGAAGATAATTTAAATGAAATTTATCACAATAAAAATTAATAATTCAATTTGTTAAAATTAAAAAAGTTTAAAAAAGACACCTTTGGTCCGATCTCTGTGACGTTGTAATGTAATTTTGATCTCGTATTTGTTTGCTTAGAAATCTTAGAAATCACATTTTAGTGCAAACATATTATAGCTAAATATATATCGTGACGTGTTGATCTAACGAACAATTGACCGTTTGGATACTTTGATGATCTCTGTGAAACTTCAGTGCAATTTTGACTTTGTATTTAGAACGTTTACGATAAATTAAAAATCAAGAAATTGGTAATTGTCGAAGATATTCTCGCTAAATATATACCACAGCCTGTCGATATAATGAATAATTGATTGGTGATGTGCGTGTAATTTAGAATATTTGCAACAATTTGAAAATCGCAACATTTTGTTACAAATATAATTGTTAAAGATCATCTCGCGGAATAAACACCGTGGCCTATTGATGTAACGAATAATTGACTGTTTGGACACTTTGGGCAATCTCTGTGAGCTGCGCGTAATTCTGACCTCGTTAATTTAGAATGTTTGCAATAATATTTACAACAACCGCGGAAACCCGAAAGATTGAAATCAGAGGGGTAGCCAATGCGCTGTAAATCGTTGTCAATCGACGCGCGTTCATGTTAACTATGTGTACAATCTTCGCGTCGTTGTCTAAACACTGCCTATTCAAACATCATTTAAATATAGCTAAATATCTGTAGGTGTCGCGCGAAACGTTGCTTACGATATTCCGCGAGAATAACCTCTAACTAAAATCGATATGACGATGCAGATCGACTCGAACCTCTTATCTCTAATAAATTAATTACATAATTAATTTTAAAAAGAAAAGGAATGTCGCAAACTTTCTCTTGTACAGGGTGGTCACCGAAAGGCTGAATGATATAAAACAAAAATTAACTCTTGCAAACACATGTTTTTAAAAATTTTCTATTATTTTATTTGGAAATGTGACTAATGGATGTTTTTTAGTATTACGTGTGAAAAACACCTTTCAAACGACCACCATTTTCTCGCTCGCAAATACAAGCTGTTTTCAAACCCTTCAGTATCTCTGTAGCCACCCCGTATTTTGCAAAATAAAATTCAGTCCATTCCTCCGGTAATCCGGGTCAGTTGTCACGTTCTGTCCTAAAAACGTCTTAATTACGCGTGCTTTATCAATTACCGGCGAAACAAAAAAAAAAAAAAAAAAAAAAAAAAAGAAAAAGACGAGATCGCAGAAAATTTTCCAAGGAAGCCAGGCGTGAGAGAGACGAAGGATCGGTTCGTTGCCACGATAAAAAAACGGTGTATCCGTTACCGACACGCGCGCGCGGCTGCGTGTGCACGCGCAATTAAAGCGACGTGGCCGTACAGTGCGGATCACTGTTCTCCGCGCGGCTGCGTTCATGAATGAACGGCCGGTGCGGCCGGTGAGTCAGGCTGGAAAGAATGGCGAGGATATTTCATAAAGGCGAGTGGAGAAAACGGCACGCGGCGAGCGAGCGTGTAAAGGCCCCCGATGCCGCTCTCTCGCGCACGCGGCTATTATTATCGCGTCTCCGTTCTCGTCCTCTGTCATTCTTTGCAGCTTCGCGCGCCGTTACGCCGACGCGCACGCTCAGAAACAATAAGCAGTTTGTACTCGCAACCGATAGCAACTCGCGCGGTTCGCGTTTCTCTCTCTCTCTTTCGCGCGGTGAGTATCGTCGTTCAATTCGCCAAAGTTGCACGCTGAGTTCTTCGCGGCTGAGTGGAGAATTGCAGGCAGCTGACCGATCCGGGACCAGCGCGTCAGCTTTGCGCGGAATATTTCTCGTTTCAAAAACGAGAAGATTTGGGTTAGGTATCGACACGTTTGTAGCTTCTTTCGACCTTGCTACAATATATACAGGATTGTACACGTGAAATAATTTTTAAACTAAGCTGGCACTGAAAAATTATTTGGTGCGAAAGTTGTATGATTTTGAGGGAGGCAAAATTAATTTTTTGCAGAAATTTTCAAGGTCAATATAAAAGCAGAGACGACCATGAAAATTTAGAAGAATTGACGCGCCATATTTTGCCAGTCTAACTTTGAACAATTCATCATTCAGTCGCGTAATTTAAAATCACCCTGTGCATTGTTGCACTTTGTATGAACCTGTTTCTTCCTAGTTTGATGGCGATCTGAAATTGGTGGCAGTTTCGTAAGAACAACGAAATAGAAAATTCGATCGATATTGGAAATCGCTTGGAAACTATCGAAATTCAAGATTAAAGTCTAGTAAAACGACTTCCTTTGGCGACGCTGGACGGTATCAAAGAACCAGAGAACGCGGTCGTGCGGAGCAGAGCAGAGCAGAGCAGAGTCAGCTCGTGTACGTGTGTAGGCGCGAGCAGATCGCGAACGGTTCGGATCTCGCGACTAGACGAGTTAATCGGCCACGGAAGCACAATAAACTCGAAGATAATAAACGAAGCGCCGCCGTCCGTTGGTTTACCATAATAATGCCTTCCATCATGCCAGATCACTGCAGCCACCGAAAGCCACCCGAAACGAATAGAACGCTATAAATAGGCCGGGGATCCTCTCTCATTTACTCGCTTACGCTTCTGCCTCTACGCTTTCCACCGTGCCGCGTTGTCCCCTCTGCTGCTGCTGCTGCTCCCGCCGGCTCACTATACTTCTCATCTGCCGCCTCTCTCTTTGTCTCTCGTCGTGGAAACTCCGCGGCGCCGATCATCATCTCTCTATCTCAGCGGCAACGAACGAGCAACGCACACACAGCAGAGCCGCCCACAAACGCGCGGTTATTTCCGAGAGAGAGAATTTGCCCGCGAGATACGCATTATTACGCTTACTTTTCTCTCGCGAGATTACTACCGCGCGCAACGTTCCTCCTCCCGGACAATCCTCCGATTTCTGAGCAAGTGTGTGTTTCTCGAAATTAAACGAGTCTGAAAATACGAATCGAACGACGTGATGACTTTTCTCGACGACGTGTCATCATCTTCGGCGTAGTAAAATCCATTCTGCTCCGACTTGCCGGGGTAATCGGCTACCAGCGTGGCGTTTAACCCCTCGCAGCTATGGTTTGCGGACCGTAACGAGTGACCGAATCGTACGCAATAATTCGTCGTTTTCCTTTTCCTTTAAACTCGATTTAAATAGTTGAATTTAAAATAGTTTAATTCAGTTTAAACAAGTTTGTTCAATTTAACAAATTCGCTGATACGATAACAATTGACGCTCATCGCCACTCTTTCATTGCCGCAGTGCCAATTCACAGAATACACCATCACTTTCAACCACTCGCGCTGGTGACTGATTGCGGACCATAACGAGTGACCGAATCGTACACAATAATTCGTCGCTTTCTTTTTCTTTTGAACTCGATTTAAATAGTTAAACAAGTTTGTTAAATTTCACAAAAATGTAATAATTTCTGTACAGTCGAAGTAACGTAATAAACAATGCTGGAATTCGCTGATACGATAACAATTGACGCTCATCCCCGCTCTTTCATTCCCGCAGTGCCAATTGACAGAATACACCATCGCTGGCAACTGATTGCGGACCATAACGAGTGACCGAAACCGTCATAAAATAATTCGACGCTTTCTTTCTCTTTTGAACTCGTCAGTACGATATCACTGGATAGAAATTATTAAAAAGTAATAAATTTGTTATTTGTTTTGCCTGGATTATATTTCAATATACTTGAAACTAGTGTATTGAAATTATTTTCTCAGTGTTGGAAATATATTTTATCTTAATACGAATTTAGAAACGTTCAGAATCTCGAACAGAATCTCTTTTCCCTGAAAATCACACTTTTGAATCACACGGTTCTATTAAACCTTGCGCTGGCAACTGATTGCGGACCATAACGAGTGACCGAAACCGTACACAATAATTCGTCGCTTTCCTTTCCTCTTGAACTCGTCAGTACGATATCACTGGATAAAAAATTATTAAAAAGTAACAAATTTGTTATTTGTTTTGCCTGGGTCATATTTCAATATACTTGAAATTAGTACGTTGAAGTTATTTTCTCAGTATTGGGAATATATTTTACCCCAATACGAGTAGTAATATTTAGAAACGTTCAGGATCTCGAACAGAACCTCTTTCCCCTGAAAATCACACTTTTGAACACGGTTCTATTAAACGCCTTAACCACTTGCGCTGGCAGCTGATTGTGGACCATAACCGTATACAATAATTCGTCGCATTCCTTTTTGAACTGGTCGGTACGATATCACTGGATAGAAATCATTTGTCATTTGCTCTGCCTTACAGGGTTACGGGTTACATTTAAATATACTTGAAACTCAGAGAATGTTGGCAATTTGGGGCAAAAGAGAATTCTCGACGTGCGTGGCACGTCATTTCAGCGCAAGAGGTTGATCCAAGTCTTGCGCGTGTTTTGAAAGAGTGTCGCGGCTGGTCGCGGTCGTAAAGTGGGGTGCTGGCGCGAAGAAAGAACACGTCGACTGGCTCTCGACTGGTGTTCGACGGGGATCGAGGGTAGAGGGCGGTTTCCTTGGGCCACGGCTAGGGTGTCTGTGTGTGTGTGTGTGTGGGATGGTTAAGGTTCCGCGGTGACAGGAACGAGCGCCCGCAATGATTAATGGCTTAACGCATTAACAGGCTATTGACGAACACGTTGGTGCTCGTCCGGCGTGGTTGGTGCGCGACGCCCTTCGGTGTAGCGTGGCGTGGTGTGGTGTGGTGTGGTTCGCGCGTTGCTCGATCTCGTCAACGACGGGAGAACACGACCAGGGCGCCGCGCGGCTGAAACCGCGATGAAAAGGGAAGAAAGGGGGGCGAGAGATCGAAAAGAACGAGAAAGGGGAGGGATGGGAGCTTTCTTAAATGCGCCGCCTCGACGATAGAAAAGGGAGACGAGCGAGAGGAGAGAGGAGAGAGGAGAGGAGAGGAGGAAACAGCCTTCTCGCCCTCCTCTAACGACCTCGACAAAAACGCATCTTCCCGCTGCCTCTGAAGGTGCTACGTGGCCCGTTCCACCCTCTCCGTAGCCTCGACACCCCAGCAGCCCTCCCCACGCTGTTTATCGCTTCTCTTCTCTCCTCTCGTTTTCGTTTCTCAACGTCTCGAACAATCTTTTGAGCCACGAAGTGTCTGCCAGCTATTGGTTTCCCCGACGGGTGGAAGTGTCGCTTGGACTTTCAGCGGGGCGAGTACTTTTTCCAGGAATAAACGCTTTCGCGAGGATTTGAAACTTTCGCGTCCGACAATGCGATCGGAACGAACACCTAACCTAAACCTCTTTCCGAGTCCACGGCGAGAATTTTATTTTATTTTATTTTAATTTAATTTTTGATGTTTTCCCGTTGATGTGTCCTGTTGTTAACAGTTTCTAGGGCTTATCTAGCCCTGTTACATGCGTTAATGAAGAGTAGTTTAGTTTCTTTGTACCTGTTTCGTTATTCACGTAGTGGAAAAGTTTCAAAAAGCCTGCATCCTCCACGTACGATTCCTCTGTCTAGCGGCCATTATATCACGTGATCCCATGATTAGGAAAATGAGTCGTTTACTGACAATTCTCGCAATTACTACCCTCACGTTACGTTTGTTATTATTATGGCAGTAGGGCCAAGGCCAGAGGAACGCGTCCCCCACACCCTCTTTCGGACGAAATCGAGCGAACAAGTGTCCCACCTTCTTCGAGTCGAATGCAAATTCGCCTCGAAGCTTTCTCATGTTAATGTAAACGCTGGGAGCGTGACACGGCCTGGTACAACAGATACGTATCGATATCTATCAATCTCGTTCGTTCTCGCGTCTCTCGGGAGCTTCCGTTCGCCGTGATTGTCGCTCGCGTTCGTTCGTATCCGATCGTGCAATCGCGTGAGCTCGATCAAGGAGAACGCGTTCAGCGACTATTGCGTGTGCCGCACGGCGGAGAAAAATCGGTGGCTGGCCACGTTCCAGAGCAGTGTTGGAACACCGCGGCGATTAAGAGACGAGAGGTCGATTAACATTCGAACGATCGACAGCAGGTGCGCGGCACTGACATTTCGCTCGGAAACGAGAGGAAATTCTGCGCGATTCTGCTCGAGAGTTTTCGACGGGAGTCATCGACGCGCCGCGGAGAAATAAGCGCTGAAGACTTATTGTTAGCTGCCTTCGCGTTACTGACCTTTCGATACCGTTTTCTCGAGGTCGAGGTTACGCAACTGGCTAGCATCTGCTCTATCGTTCTATCGCGATAGCGTGTCCGCCACGATGAAATACGGTGAAACGGGTGTTTCGTTGAAGAAAATACGAGACGCGAGGGAAGAAAGAATCGAAAAAGAAAGAGAGAGAGAGAGAGAGAGAGAGAGAGAGAGAGAGAGGAGAGATCAAACGTACGAGAAGAAATAATCCGAGTTATTAATGGTTCTGCGTGGGGCGATTAATTATCCCACCGATACCGTAACGATTTTATTAACATCCCGATAAATCCTTTGAAATCTTTATTGCCACCGCGACAGGCCAATCGACTCTCTCTCTCTCTCTCTCTGTCTCTGTTGCCCCGCGAGACCGAGGGAAGTGGGCAGCGTTTGTTTCGAGGTGTCAAGGAGAGAGAATGAACGATCGCGCCTCGTTAATGAAAATACTCTCGTACACCTCGCCCTGCGCCAGGCCCTGTTTCCTTTCCCGTTCGCTGGCTCCTCCGATCAATTTGTTATCCCCGGTCTCGCTTGCTCACGATCGCTGGCGTGATCGTGGCCTTTACGCGGATATCGCGTCAATTTGTCCAACGGAGGAATTTATTTAATTAGCGTTGCCCGACGCGGCTAGGAAAATACTTGCTGTTGCGTAGTCGTCTTTACAAACACAATTTCACTCTCTCTCTATCTCTCTCTCTCTTTCTCGGCAATTTGACCAGCCAAATTTGGAGAAAATAAATTTGAAAAGTGTTAGATATAACTGCAAATCATGTATATATGTATATATATATATAATATCGATAAGATAGCATGCGTTTGTATGTAGTACGCATGTAAATACATGTGTGACATCTATTGTCCTGATATTAAGCTACTTACCTCGTTGTATATATATATATATATATGTATGTATATACACATATATAATCAAGTATAATTAAGTATATTATATATAATATTTATCAAGTATAATCAAGTACATTTAGAAAGTAGATTATATTATATATATATACTCAAGTATAATTAAGTATAATATTTATCAAGCATAATCAAGTATAATATTATATAATATTATATATATATAGAATATGTATTATGAAGAAAGTTTATAGAACAGTAAAAGTAAAAGCCGTTGTAACGTGTCCAAAAGATCTAAAAGTAAAGTGATTGTAACGAACAAACGCTCCTTAAGAACCTAATACCGAATGAACAAAAAGCAAAAGTTCCACCGTTTGAAGAGCGAGACAACACTCGAACTTCGGACATACAAACAACAGACACGTAACCACCCTCTCGATTCAATCTAGGTCCTCGGCGCGCCATTCACGCGGCCGTTGCACGGGATGCATTGGCAAGAATCGCGATTCCAGCGATTCCGCAATTACCGAGGCTCTCTTCGAGAAGCTCGACGAAAGGGAGGCACAGAGCTGTGCCCGTGTGGCAGAGAAAGAAAAAGACAGGGAAAAAAGAAAAAGAAAAGAAGAGGGAGAAGAAAAAAATAACGGTGGTGTGCCAGGAGCCGGGTGATAATTATTCGCGTGAATGTGACTCGATCGGCGTAGGACGGAGCAGACCAATTGGAGAGGGTGTATCAGGTCCGCTCGGTGGCTCGTGTTCGCGGAGGCGCGCGCACGCGGCGGTATTCACGTCTCGCGGCGCAAAGGATTTCTCCCCGGATCCGCCTTTCATATAACACGTACGAATACCTGCGCCGCGGGATAGGTGGTTATTCGGGCATGCCGGCCCATATTGAAATTCGACGGGGCCAGCGATACAGATCATCGTCTTTTTTTTTTTTCTTCCTTTTCTCTCCCTTCCCCACCCCCTCCCCCTCCGTTTCTTTCTTTTTCCTTTTCCTTTTTACTTTTTGCTTTCGCCTGTGCTCTCTCCTCTCGTTTTGTTGCGATCCACTTTGCCATTTGATCGGATTACCGGTGCATGCCACGTTCCAGGCTCCATAGAGCTATAATACGCCGCGATATCGCCCGCTCTCTCTCTCTCTCTCTCTCTCTCTCTCTCTCTTCTGTTCCGCGATACAGGCACTCGCGCGTGAGTATCCACGGATATGGGAGAGACATGCAGGTTGCCGACGCGAGGCTACGGCTACGTGGTGCACGCAACAGCGAACAGAGAGAGAAAGAGAGAGAGTGAGAGAGAGAGAGAACGTCGGCGGAGGGCGAATTCGAGAAGCGGCTCCTTTTATACCCGACTCTCGGCTTTCCTCTCTTTCTCCTTTCCCGTTTCTCCAGCTCTGGTTCTGGCTCTCGCATCGCTGCCTCTTATGTGCCCTTTCGAGCCTCTTCCCTCCTCCCTCCCACCCCCACGAATCAAACCACTTGCGCCCACCGCCACGCCGCGGATTTCGTTCCTCAACGCGGTGACGTTATTACTATTCGATTGATTCTTTCGATTCGCTGGCTCGCTAGGCTACCACCCGGGACCCGGGCCTATGACCTCTTCGAACGAGCGTATACTGCACGGTGTTCGTGTGGGCAAGGCAGAAGCCTGATAATGACAATGATAACAAACCTCTTTTGTTTTATATGGTTAGCGACGCCATCTAAGGGAACGATACTTTTGGATTGTTTTAACAGATGTTTGTAGAGTGTGCACGCGGTGAGCGATTATAATGCGTACATTTATCTTGTCCTTTCAAAAGTTCGCTCGTTCGGCGAATTTCGCGAGCAATATCCACGATTCGCGTCGCGGCGTCACGCACGGTCAATTGCGAGCGGCGCTGCAGCACGTTCGACGAATTCCCGTTTCCCGTGAAAATCGCTCGGCGAGATTCCCACTTTTCCCTGGCGCGTCCCGCTGCGACCGGGCCTATCCTCGCGGCCGTAGCGCAGAACCAACAAACACACGCGTTTGAAAGACGGGAAAGGGAATCGCGGTAAAATTGGACCGACGCGACGGCGGAGCTCGGCAAGAACGGCATTTCTCCTAGCATGAAATTTCTAAGAAAAGCTATTTCTAAGAAAGTACTTGACAGAGAGAAAGAGAGAGGAAGAGAGAGAAAAGGGCAAAATAGTGGAAGTAGAAGAAGAAACTCTTTTCATACATGTGAGCTGCTAGATCGGTATGATTTATATCCCAGGCTGGGTACAATTGGTCTCTCGCAGTAGATGTTCCTTGTTGGAATCGCAGAAGGTGGCTGGGGAGGGGGCGCGGCGGAACGAACGAACGGCAGAGATGGCGAGGTCGGAGGTTGGAAAAAGGGAGCTGGAAGAGAGGATGTGGCTCAACTCGTTCGACCCATTCATGGGCCGATGAAAAGGCCGCGTCGAACAGACGTCGTGAAAAGAGAAGAGAATTATTATGATTATCATTATTAACCTTTCTGTAGGAATGATTTCCCGCTCTCCCTCTCCCACCCTCTCCCACCCTCTTCCCCTAGCTGTCTTCGACTTTTCGTAGATAAAGGTCGAGTCGATGCGCCCCGGTTTGGTCGGCGAGTGTGACGAAATCCCTCTCTCGCACCATCCACCGACCAGGTTCAATGTTACAACGTTACACCCCTCCCCGTGTGTCTTCGTCGAACCCTCGCGACAGAACGCGAAATTGCCGGGTCGTCGCTGCCCGTTTAATTGCGAGCAGGCTGCTTTCGAAATATTCTGCTTTTGAAACTCTCCTCGATCGCTCGTTCACTTCTAGAAAATTGACCGTTTTTGCCAAACTTTGTTTAATTTTCTACGAAAAAAAACAAGATCGAGAGGAGGCAAGCATGCACGAAATCGGTAATCACAACTAGAAAAATTTTTGCACCAAAGAAGAAATGATTCGCACGCTACTCTTTCACTGAGCGTTGCCCGACAATTTCTCCGAGTTTCTCGTAAGAAACGGATGCAACAGTTACGAGAACTGACGTAAGAAGGCAAGCACGCACGATCGAAAATTTTAACCCTAAAAGAAAACAAAAATCGTTCACACGCCGCTCCTTCTCTGAAAACTCGCCGAGAGTCACCGGACAACACTCTCCCGAGCAATGGTCGTAAAGAAGAGTTACGAGCCTGACACGGGAAGACAGGGAACGCACGATGATCGGCGAGCAAGTGCGTATGCAAATGCACGGCGATCACAACGAGGCTGTTGTCTGACGTGAAAAGGCTAATGGCCAGCCTATAGGTGGCGGCGGAAACAGAGAAAGAGAGGCAGGAGCAGGAGAAAGGATGTCGGAAGGTTGGAACGGTGCACGTGCTCGCAACTCTCTCTCGAGCGTCCCCTTCGTCTTCGGGCCTCGCTATTCAAAACACGTGGTCCGTATTAGCGGGATCGGCGGAATAATGGGACGGTCGGGGAAAGGACCACGAGTACACCGAGATCGAGTCCACGGTAACCAATTATATCGCCTACGATTCGTGCATTCATGCATCACTCTTCGCGCGGATCGGCTAACGATCCGTGGCAAATCTCGGACACGTCTCGCCGGTAAAAAAAAAACTGATATAATGGCGTCCGAACAGAGACTCCAGTTGGACAGTCTGATTTTTTTTTCGATAATAAAATTCTGTATCTCGAGCGTTGAAGTGATCGATCGACTCGATAATTTGCCGATTTATTTAGCATAAGATCGACGGGCGATTATACCGAGTGAATTTTGAATAATCACGGCTGAACCGAGTTCATAAATCACTCGGCTTGGGCAACGTGATGCAAACTGCGCGCGAATATTAGAATAAAACGCGCATAATGGATGGGTTTCGAATTAATCGTGTCGATATACGCCGTATCTCTTTTAATTATCGACGATAAATAATTCGGCGGCGATATCCGTGCTCGGTTTCAGATCGCGTCGTTCGAGATAAATAGCGACGCGTAACCCTTCTTAAATAGCGCAGGATGTAGCCGCTTAACGACCGAGGGATCCACAGCGTGGACGTCGGTTTCCTCGGAGAAAGAAGAACCGGCAGAGAACCGTCGAACCGCCGCTCGTTATCCGCGTTCAGCTCACGCTTTTCTCGTTTACCGTTAACTGCCGTCGCCGTGGAAACGATCTGAAATCGCCACCAAATGACAGAGTGTTTACAGCGTGAACAGCGGAGACCGATAACAGGGAACCAGTTTCGCAAAGATGCTAATGAATAGGCATTTGGAAAATAAACTCCGTGAAACCGTATCCGTGTTCGAAACGATATTCGCGTCGATATCGTGATTAGCCTATCAATTAACGGTACTCACGCAAACGCGTGTATAAACGCGAGTTTCATTAACAAACGAGACCTCGTTTAGAATGACACGAACGAATCGCCGCGAGAGAGACGAGGTGCAAGTGTGTGTGTATGTGTGTGTGTGTTTTGCACTGGCCAGAGGAAACAAAATCCAGGTGGAGACTCGAACTGCACGATGCTGCTCTTGATGTAACTTTACGACCAGCACTCAGCTTGCTTCGTGTAAAAACCTATAAATATCGCTTTCGCGTTATTTTCGTGGAAGAAGTATCAGCCGTGTGTGGCGGGAAAGATGCTCGCGTACTACTTACGATCGCGCGAACGCGAAAATGCTTTGGTCATTAAAGATTGAGATTCTTTGAAAGAATCGAAATCACTCGTCTCGCTCAAGAGTTCAATGTCGACGGACCGAATAGAGTCACGGACTTTGTAACTGCAGATGATTGCCATTTGTTGATCGCGCTATTGAAGAATTCTTTTCTCGTCGATTTGAATATTTACGCGGTCTATATTTAGATTAGGTTTCGCATCTTTTATTAAACTTTGCGTTCTTCAGTTTCTCATTTGAATGAACTTGGTTTTTGCCCAAGTGACAACCACTATGTGGTACCGCGAACGACTCTTCATCGTCCCGGTTGTTGCAAACATCTAATTACAAATAAATAAAGAAACGTGGACTTTAATTAAACACGTTCACGTTTCACGAATCGGAGACAGTTTTGCCTTTCGATAGTTTCCCGATTCGATCTTACGGTCTAAGAATATTTCTGGCCTATTGATTTTCGCGTAACTAAAAATAATCGCAATATCGTCTGATTAAGTGAAATAATAATACGCCGTGCGATGCCGTACAAATTACAATTAAAATCCAAGTTTTGTCAGTTTCTCAAAAAAATAGAACGACAGGAAATAATTTTGAATTTCTCCAAAGTTGATCGAGCCAATGAACTTATAAAACGAAAAAAAAGAAAGAAAGAAATGTTAAAAACATTAGTAGCGCGAGCAGTTTGTACAATGTATCATTATCGTTCGAATTCACTTCGCGTGGATACGATCGTAGAGGCGAGAGCCGTCACTGGTCAGACCAGATACCGCCTCCGTTTGTCGCGCCTCATTTGCGTAAGAATAGGAGGAATGACATCGTTGATGTACGCGTATGTCGTGCATATACGGCCGGCTTCCTCATTTTTCCATCAGCCGCTCCTTTTTACCGGCCCGACGTCCCGTTATTATATAACGAGCCAATAAATATATCGATGTAAAAACCACTGGCTGACAGCTCGAGCGGTACAAACTTCTTTCGCTCGATCTTTTATTCGCCTTCTGAAAAATCCTCGACGCGTTTCCGCGCGCCGGGAAGCAATTTTTCATCGTCCGAGTAGCCTGCGATCCTTAATTACGAAGGCGAATATAAATATATGTACTTGTATATGTACGTAATCATGCACGAGACGAGATTTAAAAGTTACAAAGTAAGAAAACTGAGCATTTCCAAAACTTATATATGGTACTTGAATATAGTCAGAGACAAAATTTAAAAATTACAAAGTAAGAAAAGTGGGCATTTCCTAAACTTATATATGGTGCTTGAATATAGTCAGAGACAAAATTTAAAAATTACAAAGTAAGAAAAGTGAGCATTTCCTAAACTTATATGTGGTACTTGAATATAGTCAGAGACAAAATTTAAAAATTACAAAGTAAGAAAAGTGAGCATTTCCTAAACTTATATGTGGTACTTGAATATAGTCAGAGACAAAATTTAAAAATTACAAAGTAAGAAAAGTGAGCATTTTCTAAACTTATATATGGTACTTGAATATAGTCAGAGACAAAATTTAAAAATTACAAAATAAGAAAACTGAGCATTTCTTAAACTTATATATGGTACTTGAATATAGTCAGAGACAAAATTTAAAAATTACAAAGTAAGAAAAGTGAGCATTTCCTAAACTTATATGTGGTACTTGAATATAGTCAGAGACAAAATTTAAAAATTACAAAATAAGAAAACTGAGCATTTCTTAAACTTATATATGGTACTTGAATATAGTCAAAGACAAGATTTAAAAGTTACAAAGTAAGAAAACTAAGCATTTCTAAAATAATGTCGATTTTCAAGTTAAGATCGTACAATGACTATGATCTGATGTCTCCTCCGATTCGGAAATCGAGCTTTATTCCTGATGTCGGCGAACGATGTCCCCTTTGATCCCGACGACATAACGCTCCCCTCGGAAATTTCTCGGTGGCCACCCTGCGCTCCTATGATGTCCATTAATTCATCAGGCTGGCACGAACGTGCAGCCACGGTCGATAATAACGTAAGAAAAGCGCGGAATAAAAGGCGGCGGATGACGGAAGGAGACGCGGCCCGGATGTATTCCGGTCACGGGACGGGCCAGAATGGGCCGGGCTGGTAGAGCACTGTCAGCGACACCAGACAGAGCGAGGGGTTGGCCTCGCAGCAAAGGCTCTTCTCGTCGAGATATCGAGGGGCTGAGGCATCTCATCTTCTGGACAGCCATCTCGTCGGCTGTAACGTCATAAAAATAATCAGCTCCTTCCAATGAGCCCAGTGACGCACTTTGATCTCCCCGTTGGCGCGTTTGTTTCGGCGCTGCTTCGCCAGAGCCGCTCCTCTGGTCGCTCTGACCTCGCGAATATTTTCCAAGGGAGGCTTGGCTGCTGCGTGTCTGCAGAGAGAGAGAGAGTCGATAGACGCTCCGGAGGTTGCAAGGGCGGCGAAACGTGAGGGGAAGAGGAGGAGGAGGAGGAGGAGGAGGAGGAGGAAAAAGAAGAAGAAGAGGAAGCCGAGACGAAGTTCATCCAAAGAAGCGACTTTTCGTGTTCTCAAAATAAAAAGTTAATGAGAAACGCGGCCGTGGGCTGAGGGGGCGCCTCTCGCACGGCTATTTAGCCGATGTCGGCGAGAATCGAACGAGCTTCGACCGACAAGAAACCGACTGCTTATTTCGAAATTGACCAAGGCCGCGCCGCGGCTCTAACGACGTTTCCAGACCGACCGCGTTTTGTAATTTCCCAGGATTCTACTGGCTGGCTCGGTGCTCCAGCCACCGGGTCAATTTTCCACGGGTGATTGAATACGCGCGATTGATCCGAGCCAAGTTTTTCAAATCGAGTTCCCCCTCTTTTTAGAGGAACAACGAGCCAGCTGCTTCCACGTTTCCTCCAAGTGGATGTAAGTACGTTACGTATGGCGAATTTAAAGATTTGTTCCGTTCGAACAGCGTAATTTGTTGAATTGATAGAGTTCAGTCGAGAGGAATTGAATTTTTATCGATTCTAATGTCGCTCGTGTCTGTTTATTCTCACGTGAATAGATATTTGAAAGAGCGAGCACTTGCTCCCAAGATTTCAAATTTCCAATTTGAGTTGTGCACATACGTTCGTAAAAGTTGATGAGTTGTTAACACATACTCGATTCTGATTGTCCAAACAATATTAATACAAATAAATAAACAAGTGAAAATATTTGTTGACACTAGAACAATTGTATCAAAATATTCTACGTGTAAATCACTATAATTTAAACGATGATCAAAATAAGTAGGTTTGTACACGTTAATGTCAATTTTGACAAGAACAGCCGTATCTTTTAAGTAGTTCAAACAAAAATGTCTGAAATCAGTCGTATCGATCAGGGTTCGATCGTTGCAGTACATTAATAAAATTACAATACTACGATAACAAAATTATTTATAACACATGTATAAAAATAATATTCCTTAGACGTGACTGTCATTTCAAATATCCCGCCGCAAGAGTGTTAATTGCTGCAACACTTTCTTCGCAAGCGGTGAAGCATCCTGTACAGTTTCTTCTGCATGTTTGTAGAGTCGTCTGTCGGAGAGACTTTATTGCCGACTGGATACTCCAAGATTAATACACAACTATCAAACTAATGGCACCTGTCTGGTTGACTGTCATGAAATATGAAATCTGAGCCGAGCTACTCGCGGAATCCAGCCTTGGTTTTTGCACGATGTCAAGATTCCACTCGTTTTCTTATTAACATCATCGTAAATAAACAATCTCGTCAGTTTTTACGATATCTGAAAAATGACCTTTTTTGCGCAAATGTATGTCTTTAGGTCTCGTTTTCTATAGAATTCGACAGTGTCCTATCCAGAGTCAAAGTTCTCACGAAATTTTCCATTTTTATACTCTCTCTCTCTCTCTCTCTTGCTATATATATATATATATATATATATATATATATATATATATATATATATAATTTGCAATGGAAATTCCACCTTCGGCTCATAACTATAACAGACAGACGAGGCGAGATAAATCGTAAAATCAGCTACCAATCGATTCATACGTCCGAGCAACCGAAGATGCAGTGTTCGATCCAAAGAAAATTTACTCTCGACCTTTTGCCGACGCGAGTCGACGTTGTCGAGCGGCAATATGCGCGAAAGCGTGTCTAGACGCACGCGTGGATCACGGTTCGGGTGATCGACAATTTCAGTCGTCGCGAGTAATTCCCACGCCTGGGAAGGAAAAAATCGAGATCGATCACCGGTGGCCGCCGCTCGGCGTTAAATAAAATCTAGTCGTCGGCGGGCGTTTGGTCGGGTGCCTCGCGCGAATCGGGACCGAATATTTCCGCTTAATAGATGGCAACAAAACGCAACAGCGCCGCCAGACCGTTTCGTCTATAGATAGCTATTGAATGCGGAGAATATCGACTGGCACGGGTACGAGCCAATGAGAGGATGCCGTGCATAATGCATACCTAGGATATATCGCAGTCGCGCACCACGGTAAAACCCCTGGCTAAGCGTGGAAAGGTATGGGTTGCAGCGCGAAAGAGAGAGAGAGAGAGAGAGAGAGAAATCGCCCGCGTCTATCGCCAACATACTCACACACACACACACACACAACTACACACACCGAAACGTTACTCTCTGTGTTTAGCTAATAATTATAATTACGATACTGCAGCGATGCGCACCGCATTACCCTAGCAACCGCCTCCTGTCCTATTGATTAGATTGCCGCGTGACGGTCCGATAAGCTTACAGATATCAAATAATCGACCTTTTCTATGGAGTTACGACTCGATACCGCGGCCGCTTTCGAATTTCGGCTGTGTTCCCCGGGGCTGGCTCCGCTTTGTTGCCCGCGCTACACGGGCTGATCGAATCCGGCCAGATGCATTTAATCAGTATTTACCTGGCGCACCACCAACGGTTTACTCTGCTCGCAATTCTTGCCGCTATTTCCGCCGCGAACGCCGAATGTGAAATGGCACATATTACCATTCGAACTCGCCGTATTTCCAGCCGGCGCGGCGGTTTGCAGTTCAAACGCGTGTGGCGTTTCCCGCGTTTCTTTCTTTCAGACGGTTTGCGCGAGCATTCAGGATCGCAATGAGAGGGTTCGAGTGAGAGGGTTTTTCGACTTTTCGTTCTTCCGTCCGAAGAAAGCCAAAAGAGCAAAGAGAGAGAGAGAGAGAGAGAGAGAGAGACAGAGAAAAAAAAAGAAAGCAACGAAAAGCCAACTGTTCGAATCGAGGCAAGCGTCCCCCAAGAATCATTAACGTTGGCGAGTAATTGCTCGTTAAGTTCGGTGTGCGTCCATATGGCTGAGATCGACGGGGGGGCGCACCGATGGACGATAAATTCATCATACAATAATGACCTTAATGAACTGCGAGGGGGGGGCTGCTACAAGTTCGGTCCCGGCTCGCTATGAAATATTCAGCCGGAATCAATCCCTGACTCTGCGGCCCGGGATGAACGAAGCCACGCTCTATCGAGAACACACGATCGCGTCGCGTCGCGTCGGGTCGAGGAGGGGAGACGAAGGGGGCGTCGAAGGTCGATAGGGAGGGCCGTGACACGAGGCACGAAGGATTTCGTGTATCCTGAAGGGGTGCGTGAGGACTCGCGTAAAGCGGAACGGAGGCTCGCTTAACCCTTGAGTTTGCGGCCGGGGCTAAAGTAGTTATGTTTGTCCTTTGAGTTGATAGGAGAGCCGCTGCGGGGCAACTAGGGCTAATCCTACGGGACTCGATATATATCCTGCTAATGGGTCCGGTTCCTGTACGAGTTGGACGCGACGCGAAGAGACAGTTTCGACGCGCGTGCGACTCCCCTCCACCTTCCCTTCTTCCTCTTCTTCTATCTGTCACCATCCTCACCTTCCTTTCTATCTATCCGTGTATCTCGATGTCTCTCGCCATACGCTACGTCGAATGTATTATGCAACGACATGCTTTACTAGTCATTGTTGACGTTGATGGAACGCAGCGCCTGTGTCACGCGTACGAGGCGATGCCGTGAGATATCGGTCCCAATCGTTGGAGCTCTTTACGATCGTTGCTTTCTCCTTTGCACGATCGATCGACTCTCGTTGTACAGTGGTACATTCTTAAGCATCCGAGTAGAGACCGAAAAGGGACGTTTAAACTCTTGCGCTGGAATGACGTGCCACGCACGTCGAGAACTTTTTGTCCCAAAATTGCAACATTTCCTCAGTTTTAAGTATACTTAAGTACAACACAGGCAAAATAAATAATAGATTTATTACTTCTCAATAATTTCTATCCAGTGATATCATGCCGACGAGTCCAAAAGGGAAGTGACTAAATTATTGTATACGGTCGCTCGTTATGGTCCGCAATCAGTTTCCAGCGCGAGGGATTAAAAGTGATGGTGTATTCTGTGAATTGGCACTGCGGGAAAGAAAGAGTGGCGATGAGCGTCAATTGTTATCGTATCAGCGAATTCCGGCATTGTTTGTTACGTTACTTCGACTGTAAAGAAGTTATTACATTTTTGTGAAATTTAACAAACTTGTTTAAACTATTTTAAATTTAACTATTTAAACCGAGTTCGAAAGAAGAAGAAAGCAGCGAATTATTGTGTACGATTCGATCACTCTTTATGGTCCGCAAACCAGTTGCCAGCGCGAGGGGTTAAAAGTGATAAGAGTATTCTGTGAATTGGCACTGCGGGAAAGAAAGAGTGGCGATGAGCGTCAATTGTTATCGTATCAGCGAATTCCGGCATTGTTTGTTACGTTACTTCGATTGTAAAGGAATTTAACAGTTTTGTTAAATTTAACAAATTTAAAAATTTTAAATTTAATACGCGCGTTTAAACTATTTTAAATTTAATACGTACATACTTTTAAGCTGAACAGAGCAATAATCGTCGAATGACTGTAATTAATCTAAACTTCCCGAAAATTTATTGAAATTCCTGTAAAGGTAGTTGTCAATTATCGATAACTGAATAGAAACCTTGAATAAAAATCTCGTTACACTTCCATCGATATTTCATTAACGATACACACAGTATGACACTATGATAATCGTATTAATACATATAAACCGAACGTGCAAATTTGTTATTTAATATAAAATTTGTGTTCGAAACAATCATAATGTGTCAAAATATCAGTGTCGTGTATCATGTTCCACGTAAGACAGCGCAGAGCGTCCCAGTTCCAAGAATTCGCGGTCATAGTGACGAACGCTGAAACGTGGAGAACGCGTTTAAGTGGGGATTGCTGTACGATGCTCGAGGATGCTCGAAGCAAGGTGAGATGCAAACTTCCACGTCCTTGATTGCGCTCGAATCTCTATCTGGAGAGAAAGGAGGAAACGGTGGACGGGTGGAACGTGTCGAGAATGAAATCGAAGGGACAAGAAAAGGGGCTTGGAGGGAAGAGAGGGTCGAGGGACGGTGAAAAACGTGGAGAAAGAGGGCGAGATTACCGGTTTCGCGATAAACGGTCGATCGAATCGAGCCGGGACATAACGGGTCGTGGCGAACGAACGTGGTGTTACGCAACGCAGGTGTGATCACCTGCCGAGGCTCGCTGAAGGTGGTCACCATCAGACAGACGCCTTTGCAACGTGCAACGTGGCGTTAATTGCACGACCGAAGGGAGGTCGCACTTCTCCCTTAATTAACGTTTTAATAATCCCGCGGACAGCGTGAGTTTTCGCTCGAAGGGCAACAACTCGCTCGTTGGAGACGTTTCCAGCTGGTTCCACGACTGGTCCCGTTCGCCAGTGGCCATTTTCTCGCAGACAACTCGCACTGTTCCGCCAAACTCGCCTCGCGGTCCGCATTGTGAGAGAGACGAGGCCATAGAAACGAGGCATAACGAGTGGCGGAGAGCGAGTTGCGCCAACAGGGGCGTCGCTGAAAGGATCACGGAGGATCCGCGATGAAGAAACAAGGCGGCGCGGATGGAAGAAGCTAGGGTATTCCGGGAAAGAGAGTCCAGAGGAAAAGAAAAGAAGAAGAAAAAGGAGGAGGAGGAGGAGGAAAAAGAAGAAGAAGAAGAAGGAAGGCGAAACAGAGACAGCGTGAGGGAAGCAGAAAGCGACGGTGGAGGGAGAGGGTGTCGGCGACGGAGGAGGGCACACCGACGGGGCTAATGAGTCGCAGGATGATTGATTCGCCTATTCTGTGTGCTCTGCCAAAGCCGTGCTTTCACTCGACCCTCCCCCCTCCCCCCTCCGACCCCCTCCCGCCGTCCTTTCTCGCTCCAACTCTCTATCTCGTGTCTCTCTGGCTCTCTTGTTCTTCGCCACCTTTATCTTTCACCGCGCCGCTGGCTTCGTTCCCCATTCACCGACTATCACCGACGCCTATGCCAGCACAACGTTCAATAAATATCGCGTAAATGCTTTCAGCAGGAGAGAGTCCGGCCCTCGAACCGATTCAGGCCGATCGCTATCGGTAACATCGAAATCAGACGCGTCCCCGGGATGAAAGCTTTCCAGCGAGCTAATTGCGAAAGGTGTCTCTCGAGCGACAAAGGGGGAAACATTTACAACCGGCCACAACTGACAATGAGAGGATTGTTTTTTGGCAAGAAAGCTGGTTTTTCTTTTCCAATCTTGCCTCGAGGTTTTCGACTGTTCTTTCTGTCGGAGAGTATAATCACCTCCTTATTGTACCATAGCGACATCTATGGATGTTCTTATATTTAATAAAGGGACTCAGCTACTCTTTGTCCCCCCACTTTGTGAGATAAGGTACAGCTGTGAGCCTCGCGTGCAAGCACTGTCTATTATAAAAATTTCTTCTAGTTTCCACAATCCTGAACAAATTCCAACGCTTTCGAATCGGACGAGACTTCAAACTCTCCTGGAAACGTGGAAAATCTAGGTCAGAGGGGAGAGAAAGAAATCTCCGATTATTCTGATGAGAAGTCATTACTCGTCGACAGACGGTTCCGGCATCCGGTCGTTAAACGACCTTCTTTCTCTGTCGCGATTACGAGCGATCTCTTCTTAACGAAGGACGAGCGAGAAACGAGCATTCGTCGCGTTTGTGACGAGAAGCTGACTCGTCGAACTCGGCTGCAGCTTGCTCGTCACTCCTTTATTTATTGGCCGTTTATCCCGTCCGGATCACCGACTCGTTTTCGATTTTCCAGTTTCCCTTCTCCGCGGTGTACGATTTTTCGCGAGAAAATTCGCCAAAGAACGAGGACACTGTTTTTTTTTAACGAAAGCTACGCTCTCTTCGGAAAAGAAACGCCCAGTTACTCGAATATTTAATTCTGTTAAAATTGTGCTTCTGGGTTCTTAGAATTATGCACTGTGATTTTAGAGCACAGAATTTATTATAAAGAGAAACACTTGTAAGAAGCTCGTGCGTCTGCCGTTATACATCACTGCGAACTAGCGAGGAAAAAACAAAAGAGTGTCAAAGGTACATGTAGCGACCGTTATCTCTTCATAATTAAAATCAATGCCATCTATGTTCGATAGACGTAAGTATGTTTTCTATAAACCGACATCGTCAACTTTGTAAAAACTCTTGGACGTAAGAAAATTTATAAGTTGTTACTTCATTTTTATTGTTACCATGGAGATGTCTGATAGTCGATATATATATATAGTCACCATCATAGAAATTGTTATTCATTCATTAGTCAATATTTACGGAAAACAGTTTAGTTTCTTTGCGTTTATCAAATTTATCTTCACGTACTTTTGTTATTTTAATATTATTTAATATAGTTTATAAAAAGCTATTATTTAAAGTTACGGAGTTATTATTTAGATTTCTAGTGCTGCGATTAAAATTAATTGTCATCGTAAATGTCTGCGAAATTGGTGACGTGATTGAAACAGAAAGAAAAACGTGGTTATACCACGTTAAACACGGTTACACCAGTTCAAGCTCATGCAAACGAGATTTTTACAAACAATTTGTTTGGAATGAAAAACCATGTCAGATTGTAACCGTCGAATTCCTTCTGCGTTCTTTCAACTTTCAAATATCCGTCGATGATATATTTCCAGGCAAGATCGCAACTTCCTCGACGTATCTTCTCTTTAACGAATTGATCGAGAGAAACGTGACTGACAGAGAGAAATTCCATCCTGTTTCCTCTTCTCGAGCGAAGCCTGCTAATTTCAACCCTCCCCTCCGCCCCGTTCGATTCCAGAGGCTTAAAACGTCGCGCGATCAAACGTCGGAGCGTTATCGGAGCCATTGTCCGGCTGTCTCGCGGAGATGGATCACGCGTACGCGTAATATAATGGCTCCTAGTGTCGAGCAATAAAGGTCTTTTTGTGCTTGGGTATGATAGAGCACCACGATTTCTTGGAGGTTTCACGAGAATTCGTCACGGAAGCGACTGGGAAGTTTCCAGTCCGGTGAGGAGGGGAGGGGGGAGGGTTTGATCAATGTCGCCGGCCTCCCCACTCCGCTCCGCACTCCACTTCGAAACAGCCTATTAATAAACGATACACAGATATCGATACACACTTTAGTGCCCAGTCGAACGAAATTTTTGCCCCCCCCCCTCCCCCCGGTCGATGAAAATGTATGTATATCTCGCGACGAGAGCCGCCCTTTGAGACACGGTCATAATCGTTAACCGGTGCGGGGGGACCTATTTCGCGAAGGATGCGCTCAACGAAATTTCGCTTTTGACGAAAAAAAAATCGGCCGGGACGGTGGCGATCGACAACGTGGATCCAGGAGGAAATTCGTGTAGAGCGCGTCCGCGACATCAAAGCCCGTGCCCGGGCTATCAAAAGCAAGAGTGGCAACAACCGTCTAGTCGGTTGCTACACGCGATCCGCTGGGGAAAAAAAGGAGAGAAAAAAGGAAGAAACGGAGGAAGAGCCGGAAAAAAAAGCCGGGTTGAATCGCGCGCGCGGCACGGAGGTTCGTGTCCACTTAGCCGTATTAATGGGCGCTCGATTGGCCGCTTGCGTCCATCCTGTCCATCCACGAGTTCTGTCTTCTCCAATGGAGAGGACGCAACGTTCGCCGATACGTTCCTGTGACACACGGTGCGGAAGGCAAGGAAGCGTTCGACACTCGCGAGTACTTGTACCGATCAGCGTAGAACCACGAGTTTCAGGATCGAACGAACGTTTGTAACACGTTTCGCTCGTTAAATAATCGGCTCGTCGAGCTGCGTAGCAAGTTACTGTCGGGGAAACTCTTTTTACCGCGGGGTCGAAACGATAGGAGGAGAGGTGAAGAGAGGAGACGGAACGAGCGAACCGAGACGAAAGCGAGCAATCAAAGGGAATAATTCAGGAGGCGGGCCACATTGTTCCCGTGGCCGACGCGGATCCGACCGGGGTCCCGCGGGACACCCGCACAGCCGACGCAATGACGAGTTATGTGACCCGACCCCGATAATAAACGACGAAACGCCGTCACGCGTGTCGTGCCCAGAAGGAACCGACAAATTCCCGTGGAATTTCGTTTCTGGGTGACGAAACTGCCAGGGGTTCGCCTGCTCTCTCTTTTTATTTCTTTTTTTTCTTTTCTCCTTGCTACAACAAACGTGCATTCGAGCAAAGTTATTCACAGCAGCCCCCAGCCACAGTTTGTGACAAAAAGTAAATTTTCGAACGATAAACCTGTGAGAACGTACGTACGTACGTACCTCTTTCGCTTCGAACATCTTTCCAGAAACGTTTCATCAAAAGGAAACACGAAGCGACGAGCTATATCGCCGAATCGCTGGCGAAATGCTGGCGAAGGGAAACGAGAGAGTGACAAAGTACAAAAGGAAACGTTGGCAAATCCGATACGATCGACAGATTGGCTGGTCCCCCTCCCCCCTCCCCGCGACTACTCAGGAGGACGCGACTAGCGCGGTGCTCGCAGGTTCACCCTTGCAGGCGCAATATTATATTATAATCCCGACAGTGACTTTAGCAGAGGCAATGAAAGAAGGGGTGGATGGATGGACAAGGTGAAGCGAGACGCGACGCGACGCGACGCGGGTGAGATTGCCTTGTAAGGCGGCGAGCAATAGCCAAAGAAAGACAGAGAAAGAGAGAAAGAGAGAGTTGCAAAACGATGGAACGAGGAAGAAAACGAGAGAGAGAGAGAGAGAGAGAGAGGGAGGGAGGAATAGGAAGGGGCTTGTCTGGAAGATTAGCACCTCGTATAAAAGTGCTGTAGTGGGAATGAAACTGGAGGGAAAGACTGCGACACGGTGGGGGGTTGGAGGTAGGTGGCGACGTTGTCGGGTGGCGATGGAGGGTGGTGGTTGCGGAGGTGGTGAGAAAGGGTGAAAGAAAGAGCGAGAGGAAAAAGGTACGATCGACAAAGAGATATCGGTTGTGGTGTGGTGGGAGAAGAAACGATGAAGGAGAAAAGGAGGAGGAGGAGGAAGAAGAAGAAGAAGAAGAAGAAGAGGAAGAAGGAAAACGATGGAGAAGGGGGTGGAGGGAGGGGGGTTTCGAACGAGCGAAGGCCGTTCCTTCCTTTCCTTATATACGCGAGCACCCCGCTGTGCCGTCCGTATAAGAGGAAAATTAGTTTTCAGAAATTTTTATGAAAGCGTTGAAAAGAAACTGTAAGGTTCCTTTTCTCATTGGAGGCTATTTTTGTTCAGAGACCCATGGGGGATTCAATAGCCTTTATTTTACTCTCGTGTTAATCTCGCGCACGTTACGCTCCGGCTTACCGGCTCACACACTGTCGCTCGTTCACAAGAGGCCGCGAGACAGTGTGAAACGGGGAGAGAGAGAGAGAGAGAGAGAGAGAAAGAGAAAATCGGGGAGGAAGCGAGAACGAGGATGAGAACGTCCGGGTACGAGTCTAGAAAAAAAGCTGAAGGCGGCAGAGAGAGAGAGAGAGAGAGAGAGAGAGTCACCGGTCTCCGGGTTGGACCTTTATGAAACGCGGCTATCAAACGGAAAGCGTATTATACGCTCCCGCGTAATAAAATCTCGGCCCTAATTAGTTTTCAACAATCGGCCGCGGGCACGGCCGTGGCCGTGCACTGGCGCGGCGTTAATTTTTGCAATTAAGCGGCCGCCGGCTCCCTGTCTCGCGCTAAATAAGGGCCACGGCGAGCGCGTTGGTGCGCGCCTGCCTGAACGCCATCGCGAGCGGACAAAAACTCTTGTTCGGTGAATCGCGGCTCTGAATAATGAAACTCCGCCACAACCTGTCTTCTCTACGGGCGAGACCGCGGCGAGAAGACGCGTTAATGCGAATAAACGGATGCCGGTGCCGGAACTGTTTCAACGAAAGACTATTTGAATAACTAGATCTTCCTCCGAGTTCCGTCTTAAACGACGCGGAATACGCAGCGAATACGTTTATCGTTCGAGGGGACGGTCAGTTCTTTACACGCGTCGCGTTGCAATCTCTCTACGACGATGCCACGCCGATGCCATGCTCGAATGTCTCGCGGTGACTCGTAGTTTCTCACATGTGCGAGATTTTCACGCATTTCACCTCTTTCCTGCATTCTGTTGTCTCGTTTGTGTAACAACTCGTTCAAATGCGATGGGCACTTACAAAGTAAAGATCGTAATTGAGCTCAAGATATTGGCAAGTGACTCCTTCTTATCGCCCCGGTTCCATTGTTTGTCGAGCAAACTTTTAATTAGCCAATTATCCTCTGTAGCGACTTTGCAATAAAAAACGAGTGGCCCCGACGAGTTATAATAATAATCATCGTCGAACGAATCGAAAATAACAACCGTATCCGTCTCGAAGGAAAAATCCCTCAATTCAACATTATCGGTGACTTCATTTTGAAGATTATGATCTCCTTTTCGTAAATTTTCGAAACCATCGCGTTGTTACTATCTACATCTGTACCGAAAGCTTTGTTAATATTTCGCGCTGCTTTCACAGCACTATTGTTCCAATTTCAATTCGTACAGGTAAACTAATCGAATTCATTTGGAATCCATCTTTCTCTTTTTACGTTTGTGACTTGAACACAACGTTCAGTTGTCAACCAATACCACATGCTACGAGTACACTAAACGACAGACAATGACACATAACATTCGACATTTAACAGTGACTTTCATTCATGATTAAAATTAGATAAAATCTGTTAATTTGAAAAGCCGCCATTTCACCTGCAACGACCTGATGGATTTACATTTCCTGGCAAAACACCCCTAGAAAACGAAAAAAAAGATGAAACGGGGAAAATTTTCTCACCGGTAAAGGGCGAGAGAATTGCGAATCACGTCGTTCCCGTGGATACGCGTGCCGGTCAAATGACGTCGAACGAGCGGGTTAAAGAAAAGGTCGACGAGCTTTGACGAAAGATCGAAGATCCGAAGGAAGTCGAATGGGGGAAAAGTCGCGGCAGGCGATGTACTTGCGTCCGCGTTCTGTGTCCTTAGCCCGGAATGTGGCTGCAAAGCCGCGTCAATACGCTCGCCTGTGCTAGGTAGGTAGGTAGGTGCAGGGGCAAGGGAAGGAGGATGACGCGAGAGAGGGTGGCAGAGGCGCGAGCGTAGGAGCGCCTGGATGAGGGTGGTTCTTGGGTGGTGGCGGGAGAGAGGGCAGACGACGGGGAACGACGACGACGACGACGACGATGTCGAGGACAGAGAGGAGGCAGAGGGTTGAAGGAGGTGTTCGAAGCGAGAGATCACTGCGCCGCCGATATTACAGCCAGCTCGAAGATTACCAATATCCTTGAGAGGCGCTCTAGCCCTGTCATAAAAGACGGAGCTTACGGGGATATTAGGTGGCAGGTCCGCTGGCAGCGACGGGGCATCACCATCACCGACGTCCGACCACCTCACTTTTCGCAACTTCATTTCGGGAGAACGCTAAAACTACAGAGGGAACGGCCATCGCGGATACGCGAGAGACGGATATTAGCCGTGATACGGGTATTTGCGCTTGCGAGAAGACCGTTGCATCCTGTACGATGCGCGTGACCCGGGAAAACGAGCCAGAGGGGGCGAACCTAGTCGCGGCTCTCCCTCGCTGGCGATACTTTCGTACAACGTTGGCGACCCTGCGATGGGTGATGGAAGGGAAGCAATTAGATCGAGGGATAGCTGGGATCCTCGGGTAATCTGTCTCGTAGCTTCGATACCTTCGACGTAAAGTTTGAGAAAAAAAAGAGAACGAAAAAAAAAAAAGAAAAGAACAAAGAAAAGAACAAATTAAAGGCAAATTCGAAGATTGAATCCAAATCGAAGCTGGCGTTGGATCATAAATCTCACAGCGCCGGCCCAATGCCTGTGGTAAACTAGAATTTCGTCGGCAGCCAGGAATTTGCATGGGACGATGCAAGACAGGAAGGCGAGTCGTTTCGGGTCCGATGGAGGAGCAGCTAGAGATTGATAGCTATCTGGCGATGGTGGAGTGCGCCTGAATCCTTAATAGGAAATCGACAGAGTTATTACGTGGCGAGTGTTGGGGTCTCTGCGTAAGGTCGCGCGCCTAACGGGCCGGCCATTGTGACGACGCTTTGTGCAACGTCACAAAGCTTTAATCCGCGAGCAGATCTGCTAATGTCAACATCGTCCTGCCTTTCTCTCTCTCTCTCTCTCTCTCTCGTTTCGTCCGTGTATCGGCGAGCGACCGCCCGGATCCACTGGGGACAGCGACTAGACCTCAATAAGCGTCCCATAATCCACCCCAAGCTGAATAATCGCCATTCTCTAAGCATTGTATCGTTTCCTCGTGAAAGCCTCGAGCGATTTGCGGGATGGAGGTACACACGCCGAGGCATTATACGCACATGTCCTTTGATTATAAGTATTCATTGCGGTTGGTCCGGACTGCGACTTCGACCTCGATTGATACAATCCCGCGTGTCTTTGAAAGGAGCGCGCTCTCGGGAGGGCGGGAGATGAGACGATTCGCGAATTGAAGCGGTGATTGAGTCGTTAGGATGGCGAGATAAGGCATTCTTTTGTTCCCCGTTTGCGCGGAGGTAGTCGCGTGGAAGATGTACGATCCGGCTCGACGAGAACATTTCTCGACAGATGTTGGAATCTGTCGCTCTGTAATTAGAAACGATCCTCAACGACATCTGCGTGAAGCTTCCCAGTCAGTCATCGATTTACATCCGCGTGTAATATTTTCATCGAAAGATTTCCATTCCTCGACGAATTCCACGCTCCCAAACAAACCACTGTCCCTCGGTCATTTTGAATTCCGCGCGCGTCCCGCAAGGTCAAAGTGCCGACTCACTTGCACGACAGAGGCGGCGTTAAACGTAATTTACGTGCCGGTACGAGCGCTCTAATTCCGCTTCTTTTGCAACGTGTGCTAACGCGTACTCCGTTCTCGATCGAGAGGAGGAAAGAACCCGAGTCATCGCGCGTCCTGAGGATTTGGGCGATGATCGTTTCGACGGATCAGACGACCGATCGTCGCAATCGCCGGCACAATGTAATTACGCGGCTCGTGAACGACGTGGGGATGAAGTAGTAGGAGGACGCGGAACAGGAACACGAGGGATTACACGTGGCGTAGCGAGAGGCAGCTTATTTTGACATTCTTATCGGAGAATCAGAGTGCGGTAATCCCCGAGGCGGCGTGTGTAATCTCACCCCCTCTTTCACCTCCGCTTTGCCCCTGTGAGCGAGTCGCTCCCATGCCCCTTTTGCCAACCCCGTGCCCCTTTTCGACCTTTCCCCAACTCACGCCCCTCTTCCTCTCCAGCGCGTCGCTCCGTCTCCTTCTCGCCCCTTTCCTGCCAGACTCGCGATTTCGCCGGATGCATCTCGTTTGCTCCTCTCTTACGCCACCTACCAGCCGGTAATCTGCTATTAATTGCCGCCACAAAGAAATCTCGCGGGAGAGATCCAGCGAACTAGCGTTGCGAATCGGATTCAAATTTTTCGACACGCATGCACGGTTAGTCGCAGCGGTGCGCATATCCCTCGGGGTATATAACATTAGTAATGATGAAAAACACCAAATAAAAAAAAAAAAGAAAGAGGAGTTGAAATAAAAACACAGAAACAAAGTTACAGAGTTTCGACAGTTGTTTACAAGGAGAGAGACTTGTCTGAAAGTTTTTCGTGAATGAAAGCCTAATCAAGTGATACGGGAGAGAGAGAGAGAGAGAGAGAGAGAGAGAGAGAGAGAGAGAAGGTTAAACACGGCATTTGACACGTGGAACGAAAAACTGTAATTATGCTTTTTAAAATACGATTGGAAACGACGATTTTCGCCGATTTTCATTATTATTTATTTGTGTTCGTTGACTTTTGACGCGCTGCCAACATTGTCGCGTAAAAATGCCGAAAAACATCGACGTCGTAACGCGTTTCACCGGACACGGGTTGAATTAATGGAGTCGGTTGAACGAATAGGCGTGATTTGTTGGTAGCTGCTCGCGGAATTGAACGTCGCTAATTGAGCGACAGCGGGATCGGCGTTAGAAGCGCTGAAACGTCAATTGTGCTGGCTGGTTCGCGATTTAAGAGACTGCGTCTCGCGTCGCAGCGAGCCTAACGATTCGCGTGTGTCGTTTCGCTCGATTCGACGATTGCTCGTTAGTGCGGCCACTGACAATGAGTCTCGCGCTTTTACACTGCTTCGTCAGTTTTCCAGAAATATCCAAGAGCTGCTTATAAAAACAAGCATTATTTGTATATATTTGTACGACTTTCGTACATGTGCAATTTCATACGTATCATTTATACGACCTAACTTTTAATACCAGAATTTGGATTATCCATTACATTGATTGCAGATTTGTAGAAGCATTTTCTTTTATTCCGTAATCCGACGGGAAAAAATTCTTACAGAAATTATACTCTATAAATAGTATACTAATTATACTCTAAATATCAAACAATACTATACTATAAATATTATACTATAAATATAATACTATAAATATTACTCGCGTAACTTGCTGTTTATAGAACCAAGTATTATTCGTACGATCTTTGCATTGTTTGTACGACCCATGTAATTTCTAATGCCAGAATTTGAATTATCTGCCTGCAGATTTATAGCAGTGGCCCAGTGAGAAGAATCTAGCTAAGAAATATAAGAGACAAACACTCTGTTCTTCTCGAGATCTCCCGACCCTCGATTACTCTCGTAGAAATGAACGTTGAGCGCGCATCTGACAGACGAAAGAATAGTTTGGAAACTTTCAACTAGGACGGTGAATTCCATAAACTCGCGCACGTGGCTCTCTACTAACTTCGCAAAACCTTTACGCCGCTGAATCACCCGGTGTGGTATGCAAATCATCAACAGTCGGAGCGAAAGTAGCGATCAACGTGGCCAGCAGAGTTAATTGATTAAGCAGCAGTCATTCGGAGAAGGTAAGGTAGCAAGATGGAATATCCCATCAAGGCGAACTACGCCAATCGGTGTTTTCCTTCTTGGGCCAGTCCAAGTGCTCGACTGTTCGCCAGCAGTGGAAACGCGAGATATCGCGTCGTCCCGACCGACGCGTTTCTCCTCGCGGCGAGGGGACGTCATCGAACGTCAGAATCCTCCAGGCTGTCGACCAATCCGCCGTTTCTTCGCGCTGACGGAAATCATTAGCCGGCGTAATAATCGGCGCTCGCGAGAACACGGTGCAACGTTTCCTCATTGCACGGCGCGTATATACCGTTGTTCGATCAGCGCGATGTGGAACGCGTGCGTGCGTAATTGGGAAATTGACGCGGCTATCGAGACGCTTAACGGTTCGGTTTACGCTCTCTAATCGACGTAACTCTCAGATCGATAACGGTAAAAGCTGTGGCAATGATTTTGCATCCGTTTTCGATCGCCAGAGTTTTTTTCTTTTTTTCTTTTTGTTTTGCGCGCGGAGAGACGACCGGGGCCGGTTCGAGAATTCACGCGACATTTTTCGACTCGTAAAAAATATCACAATGAAATTTGACACAAATACAAATAGGAAAAATGACGCACGACTGTTTTGTTCACTTTGTAAACAAATTTGTCAAATTGTTTGTATATTCAATTTAACATATTCTATTTTATATAATTTTATTCTATTTAATATATTCCATTTAACATTTGTGTATTTAACATATGTCTCAATTAATTTCGATCACGGGAGATCGAGTAATTTTTAGATTCGAATCAACGAGTGTTTGAAAAATATTCGTCTAGTTACGCTATAAAATTAAATTGTTATACTTTCGACCCGTCTGCTCCAACATGCTTGCAATAAAAATCGACGATCGGCACAAACATAGGATACACGACTGAGTTTCTCTGTCGCCGAACTTTGCAATTTTATTAGAATAATTCGAGTTTTTAGAAACAACAAGGTTCGTAATAACGTATTTCTAAAAACATTATATTATTTCTCAAGCATGTGTATGCATCTTTCGTACACCTTTCTTGGGTACTTCTTAATATATTTCATACATATATAAATTTGTTTGTATTATTTTATATAAATATATAATATAAAAACATAAAAGTGTCCAATATGATCATGTACGAAGAACGTACATACGTACGTATATACATATTTGAATATATATATATATATACACTACATTCTCCGAAGTGAAAGAGATTATAAAGAGATTTTTATTAAGACGCCGTGGCACGTATCGAACCGAACGGCGATATCGAGAAACGGGCAAATAAAGCGGTCGAGACGCAACGAGGATGATGTACGAGCATCGTGGCCTGAGTTATTAACTATGTATACAAATACATAGCTTTCGTTATTAATGACTTTGGCCGCGGTGCTTCAAGACGGCCGGTGCCACGGTGCGTGAAAACGACCAGCGATGCGTCCAGCTCGATATATAAATCGCGGCATCGGCGCAGCGTTTCCCTCCGAACCCCGACCGACTCACTCTCCGCCGAGTTTCAACTAATTAAAATTTATTAATCAACGAAACTTACTGTCGAACAACTGCTGCTGCCAACAAGCACCTCCCTCGAAAGGAATTGCTGCTGAGATTTCCTGGAGCTACCACGACAACTGCGACCGTTCTGGAGAACTTTCATTATTCTCCAAGGTTTAGACGTCTCTAAATTTAATTTGATTTGTTATTTAGCATAACCATAACGAAGCGTGAGTGTCTCGTTAGCCTGGACAAGAACAGATGGCGATATTTAGCGGATTGTCGTTTTGGAGGCAGGAGGCAGATCGCAAAATGAGGCAGATCTGAGAGACTGTCGTTACTCACAGTTTCGTGAACAATGCCTATAGAATTGGACGTAACGACAGCGCGAGGTATTCCTAATCTCAGACGAGGCTATCGGGCAGCGTACACGCGGCAACACGATATAGAGACGTAAATTTAGAGAAGCAACGACACGACGCATCGATGTTCTTGACGCACGAGTCACGCGTGCACGAGGTCTCTGCCTCTTTGACGGCGTGAAACGCGCGTTAGTCCCGGCCGCGTTGCTGCGCCGCTGTGATAAATACACACTGTGCGCGCCGAACCCTTTCGCGGCCACTCGACGCATCCGGCGCATCGACGTGGTCGATCTTTCCCGCCTCGACGAACTCTTTCTCTCGGCTTCTTCAAAATCCGAGCGTGTGTTTCGCGACACAGGCCACTCTGTTTACCATTCGTGACGCAGAATCTGTGACGCATCTCTGCACGATCGATAATCTGATACTCGAGGAATTTCAGGAGAATTCGGTGATATATATGTCGAGGGCCATAGTTTGCATATTATTTTTCATCACTTCAATGTAACCTGTATTATTTACTATTATTATTATTATTATTATTATTATTGCATGGTGAAACGATACAAAACTGCATCGTGCATCGCGAGAGCTGAAATACACCAAAAAAAAAAAAAGTTATGCTATGCTGTTGGTAGGATACTAAAGATCTAATTTTTTTTACAAACTTTTGAAATCAAACGAAACTCTTAATCAAGGCGAATCATTATTGTAATTGGATGAATTACGAGAAAACGTCCGTCTTTGTTGATTCGGAAGGGAACAATATTTCACCGTGATAATGCCAGACCATATGTGATAAAACGAACGGTGCGAAAGATTAAAGAGCTTCGATGGGGACATTTATTCCTTACTCTCCAGATACAGACCCAGAGTGACTAACCACCTTTTCTTAATAGAAAAAAAATTCCATTTGCCAATTCTGAGGAGGTCCAAATGGCTATTGACGAGTTTTTTCGCACCAAAAGATGACACGTTCCACAGAGAAAGGAACAGATTAACTTTTTTTACCGTGAAGAAGAAATGATTTTAAATTAAAAAAAAAAGAACGACGAAACTTTTCCTTACACACTTGCAATTACCTTTGATTCTTACAAACAAGAAGCGTCAGTTTAGAATTTGAACGGGCGTTGGAACAACGTTTCGCTTCTCGAAAGCGTCGATACGGACGATTTACGCTACACGACGGCCAACCGGTGGAAGAGGTGAGCCAACGTGCCTAACCAAACGATCGACGACGAGATTTTCACGTCCGGCAAAAATCGGACGTCGATGATTAAAGGTCGAACGCGAAACCGTGCGTCCACGTTCGTTTCCCTCGGCTGTTTCCTCGCGCGAAACATAAATCGAGGACGTCATAATTTAATGGAACATCGTTGTAGGACCGCGAGATGGATGACTACCACGGAGCAAGGTAACCAGTTCTAAACGTTGGCGTTCGACACCAACACGCGTCGCCCACCTTTGTACCCACGTACGTACACGCTGCGCGTATTTCAGACAATAATAACTTGGACACGTGTGGACCATACGTGGCATACGGCAGATAGATAGACGCGACGGGGATTCAACGCTGCAGCTACCGTTCGGTTATGTTGTAGCCTTAATGCCCGACTTACCAACGCTGCGCGACTCATGGCCAGTTTTCGATCAACTCGCGCGAAATCGACCGTCGTCGCGACGTTTCAGCCTTCGGCGTTTTTCGTTCCTTGCTGCTGGTTGCAGAGTTTGGTTCAAATAAATCCTTTCGATATCTGTATCTTGTTATTAAACATTTAACGTTGTTTGCAATCGTTTGGACACGTGTTGATCATACAACGCTCTAACGTGGAATATAAGAGTGACGATCTACGGTTACGCGACGGACTCACACACATAAGTATATAAAACAATAGAAGGACGAATATGGCATATATTAAAAATATCAGTGGACCGTTCAGTTCAGAGATGTCGCAATTAGTAACTTGGCTGTAGTTATTATGATGACAAATAAGTTAATATCACAATACTACAAATAAATAATAACTCCGTTAATTAATTTTTAGTAGTTTATACAAAAATATTATCAACGTAACAAAATATATAATTCCTAATGATAATTATCGAATAACGAGGATTAAATAATGAAAGTTAAATAACGAATGAATAATTAACATGATGATTGCAGTATATATATATATAAGTTTCTACAAATATTTCCATGGTGATGATAAAATTACCAATAATTTTTAAATATTCTGTTGTTTATATTAAATACACATCTCGGCGGAACGATTTAATGAACATGGATGTCGTTGATCTAAATTCCTCGAAGTACAGGTCGCTACATGGCTAAACTTTTAACACTTACAAAGGTTTTTCCTTTTTTCTTCGTCTTTTTAGCTATGTAGCTAACTATAGAATTCGATGCAATCTCGAGCGTGAAGTGACAAATTATTGGACAACGATGATGAAATGTGCGGCAAACGAGAATGAAGTGAGCGATATTCCCTCTTTGTGTGAAAAACAATTTCCGAAAGACGAATCTGTCTTGGATTGGAACTTCATTTCCAGAAAATGGTCCCAGAAACAATCGGAGAAACCCAGCGAGCCATGCCACGTCACGCGGTCCGATCTCTCATCAGAGAGATTTCCGCAGATTTCTCAAAAGGCAAGATACGTACCAAGGAATTCGTCAATTCTCCCCCTCTTAATTAAGTTCGCAATTAACTCTTAATAATTCGCGTGCGCGTTTATCGATGGTTCGGATCTGGCGATCGAGGAACGATCGGGAGAGAAGAAAGAGGAGGGGAAAGATAGGTGAACGAGGCGGAACGCACGAGGCAATTCGTTAATGAATCGCGTAAAGAATAACGATTGCATTGAAAGCGAGCCAGGACGCGGTATTCTTCTTTCGGGCGGCTGGTTTACCGCCGGGCCGTTTAATGGAACATCAATTCGTTGCACGCGAAATATCAAACATCGCGCGCGCACTTCGTTAAGCCGCTCTCCGCTGAGCGGCGCGTTAAGCCACCGCCGGCACCAGCAATTAATACTTGCTGCATATTGTTACCGAATCTCGTAAATCTCGCGTAACGATCCCATAAATCGCCGCGGCCGGCTGCATAAATAAAACCGATTATTTGCTAGCGAGATTACCGGCCGTGATCGACTTCTGCACCTCCGTTCAACGTCAACAAAAGTAGATCATCCTCCCTCACCCTCTCTGTACTGCTCCTCCGGGATAAATCTGAGCGTCCGAGATACCCAAATCGAGGGAATGAGATCTCTAAAGAAAGAATCGTAAGATCGCGAAGATAACTTCAAGGCGGATTAATCCGGAGATTCTAGTGTTTGGTGTTCTTTTGTATACACCATTAAATTCGTCGTTAAAAAAATACTACTAATAATAATAAAGTAATTTTCAGTAATTTTCGAGATATTTGACAAAATATGTTCTGGATCTGCAAATATTTAGGGAGTAGTTTTCACCCTTACAGCTGATAGAAAAAAAAAGAATACGTGTCAAATATTTGTTCGAAAGCTGTATTTATTTCAAATTTCATCGAAATTTGTGACTAACGCCAATTTCACCAATTTACACAAAAACTGCATTTTTAATAATTTCTGAGATATTTGACAAAATATGTTTTGGATCTGCAAATATTTTCGACGTAGTTTTCACTCCTACAATATAATCGATAAAAAAAAGAAAAAATACGTGTCAAATGTTTCTTCGAAAGCTATATTTATGCCAAATTTCATCGAAATCGATGACCGATGTTAAATTTCACAAATTTTCACAAAAACTATCCTTAATAATTTCCGAGATATTTGACAAAATATGTTCTGGATTTGCAAATATTTGGGGGTAGTTTCCCTACAACATTGATGATAAAAAAAAGTACGTGTCAAATGTTCGAAATCTACATTTATGCCAAATTTCATCGAAAATCAGTGGCTGACGCTAATTTTACAAATTTATACAAAAACTGTATCCTTAATAATTTCCGAGATATTTGACAAAATATATAATTCTGGATCCGGGGTAGTTTTCACCCCTACAATATAGCCGATAAAAAAAATACGTGTCAAATGTTTCTTCGAGAATCGAAATCGGTGACTGACGCTAATTTCACAAATTTATTTACACCAGAACTGTATCTTCAGTAACTTTTGAGATATTTGACGAAATATGTTCTGGACTTGCAAATATTTGGGGATACTTTCCCTACAACATTGCTAATAAAAAGAAAATACGTGTCAAATGTTCGAAATCTACATTTATGCCAAATTTCATCGAAAATCGGTGACTGACGCTAATTTCACAAATTTATTTACACCAGAACTGTATCTTCAGTAACTTTTGAGATATTTGACGAAATATGTTCCGGACTTGCAAATATTTGGGGGTACTTTCCCTACAACATTGCTGATAAAAAAGAAATACGTGTCAAATGTTCGAAATCTACATTTATGCCAAATTTCATCGAAAATCGGCGACTGACGCTAATTTTCACAAATTTACACAAAAATCGTATCCTTAACAATTTCCCAGATACTTGACAAAATGCGTCTGCAAATATTTGCGGGTTGTTTTCACCCCTGCAACATAGCCGATGAAAAACAGTACGTGTCAAACATTTGTTCGAGAACTATATTTACACCAAACTACATATTTCATCAAAATTGACACACTCGGGATATACTTCCTCGTTAGAACAAGAGACGTGGCCGTTGATAAGTGGTTCGGTCGCGTTCGGTAAGAATCGATCGAGCCAAGGCCTGTCTTCGCTCGGCCGGCGACAGAACAGGCTGCTGCTGATTCCCCCGAGGGAGCCGCGGAGTGGCTCCGGGACCGATTAGATAGATGGCAAGCTGGCCACGGAGTATTCCGCGACTGGAGAACGGGTAGCAGCCATCGTCAGTAGCCACCAGGTAACAGCCAACAATCGAAGAAGAAGCAGAAGCAGAAGAAGAAGAAGAAGAAACGGCGGCGGTAGGCAGCAGGCCTGTAGTAAATCGGTGGCGGAGGGGTGGAAAGGGGGTGGTGAGCCAGAGAGCGGATAGATAGCGAGGGAAGGATGGAAGAGGGAAAGAGGTGTGGGACGCGGATAGGAACGGGAGGCAGCGAATAAATACTCGGAGATGTAATCGCCGAAGGAAACAAGCGGCGGGATTGTTCGAAGGGAATAATTGAAAGCGCCGCTTGAGCTTCTCATTCCCATTCCCGACGGCTGGTGCCGCCGCTGCTATTGCTGCACCCGGCTTGCTACTGCCGCTGCGGATGCCACCGGTAGCTACTCTCATCCGGCCTCGGCTGCTCTTTCTCTCTGTGTACACACACACACACACTCTCTCTCTCTCTCTCTCTATACAGAGGTCTGTGGCTGTGCGCCTCTCGTCGCGCTGTACCGCGTGGCGTGCCGACGACAGTGGCGGCGCTGCGAACGTTCGACGGAAGCCGATTTTCTTCCTCTGCTAGATCATTCTCTCTCTCTCTCTCTCTCTCTCTCTTTCTCTCGGTCGCTCGATCCGATCGAGAAAGCTACCGTGATCGCCGCGCTCCTAATGTATGCACGATGCCGCCGCTGCCGCAAACTGCCTCTGCTCATTAACGCCCGGATCGGTAGAAAGAGAGAGAGAGAGAGAGAGGGAGAGAGTATACTACTACGCTATTCCGTAGTACGTTTGCAGACCGATCGTCGGTCTGTTTGGACGCTGCGTCGACGTTCGTGTGAGTTTGCAGAGGGGCGATCGCGCTACCAACGACCGCGATCCGGTCTTCTTCGCCGATCCTGTCGCGCACCGGGGGGAACTGCGATATAGACCTCATGGTTTGTCCTTGGTCCTGCATCGGCGCTCTTTAACCACGTAAATAAAACAGAGGGACTGCCGAGGGACGCCGATGCCCGATAATCCGCAGATAGCAGATTGGTTTCACTGTACAAAGTTGCCTTCTCCAGGTCAGTCTGATGTTTGAAATTTCGGGTAGACGATCGAGAGCTAATGAGATTCCCTGAATATCGAAAGTGACTCGAAACAGATCCGAGAAGATTCTGCGTTATTCTCGTTGCTGCTATATCTTGCCAACGCTCGACCAGTTTTTATCATTTCGCCTCTGTAGCTTCGAACAGCTTCTGAAGAACGTTCGATCGTGTAAAAAAGACGTTCTTCTAATCGTTGCATCTTCTTATCGAGGTTGCGACACCAGTGACGTTTTCATGAATGATGCATCAGATCATTGTTTTCCGCTCTTTGTCCGACGCCTTTTTTACTCGACGAACGTCAAGGATCATCGGTTATTATTATCGTCGCGGCAAAAGAAAAGAACCAAGCGTCGCGTACTTTACGAACGATCTCGAAAACGATCTCAAAGCGAAGTGGATGAAATCATCGGGAACTTTCGGTTTCGCGGTAGATTAGAGCCGGATAATCCGCGATACGGCCGAAAGACGGCGGCACTGAAACGTAATGGCGGATTTGGTTGCCTCTGCGAAACCAAACGCTCGCTCAGCAAGGGCAGTTCAACTTGGAGACACGTAATTCGTTCATTTTGCGAACGAGTACAGTTGAGAAATGCTAGCGAGTTAACGCGTGCCAAGCCGCGTAGCTAGAAAAATCGGCACGCGAGTGATTGATTGTTCCTTTAACGCGACATTTGAAGTCGCCAGTTCCTCGAAGCGTTCACAGATACACTGAATAATGCATGTCGATCCGCACGGCGACAGTTCGGTGAAAAATTGAAGCAACGAAACGTATCCATTGAAAAATCGGAAAATCGCGAGTTTCAACCGTCGATGTTGCAACGTTGCGCGCGTTGTCACAAATGCAAACTCAGCAGAGAGAGAAAAAACGTTGAACAATTTTTTACGACGCTGCGCCGCAACTTTACGAAGAGACCTGGACATAAATATTTAAAAGCAAACGTTAAACATCGCAATCGACTCGATATATTCGAACCGAACGTTTGTTCAAATTCATTACCGAGTCGACTGTCGCGCCTTTGCCACGATCATCCTCCGATGAATTTTGCAGTGATCTATGAATGAGCTAGAAACTTCAATTTTCCTCTGTCTTTGATTACGTAAATCTTTCCACCGAACGACGGATCTCCTTTCTTCGCTGGATTCGTAGAAAACCTCTCGAGAGAAGAGGTGAGATGGGAAAGGAGAGATGCACTTTGGAAACGGTGCACAATCGAAGGTCATATTTCATCCGTTTACCCGGCCGAGCTACCCCAGCCAAACAGAACCGCCGATCCACCCCCTCCTAGGCCACAGGTCTATCCCATCCGAGAGTTTCGGGGGCAGGCTTCAATAATACAGACGCTGGGAAATTGTGATCGAAGGATACTATTGGAAAGCGATACCTTAGCCGGCCTGCTGAATAAGTAATGGAACAATATTTTTAAAACGCCTATAATTCGTGGCCGAGTCTCGCCTTCGCCCTATGGCGGACCTGTATTTATCGGCCCGTGGAGTATAAACGCGGCCAAGAAAGAAGAACGATCGTTTATGGCGGCGAAGGGCGACGCGGCCTCGCGTTTTTACTCTACAATCGAAATGCTGGCCCCGCAGCCGGATTATTGCGGCCATTTATCCCCCTACGACCTAATGTTTTAATAACAACGTCCGGCGCACGTGCGTTCATTTTCTTTCCAAAACCACCCTCGCTTCCTTTGTGCGCGCTGCATCGTGGCATCTTCTTCCATGTAATAATAAGAATCGTATCCATCCGACTTTTCAAGATACTGTTGTTTAAAGTCGCTTGCGTCATCACGTCCTTTTCATCAACCTCGAATCTCTTTTTGACACTGAGTAGTTGTATAATATTGTACAAGTATAACAAATTATAGAATAAATACAATAACTTGGATAATCAAGATTTCATTAATATATATATATATATATATATATATATATATATATATATATATAAACTTGTATTGAGTTACTTATTTTTATTATTAATTTAATTTTAAAAATTTCATATAATTTAAATTTCAAAATAAATTTTCGTATTGTATGTATTATAATTTATATCTATTGAAAAAATACCTGAAATAAATCTTTATAATTTTATTTGAATATTATAATATCAGTTATGTGATAAATTATTTACTTTTTATATTATAATAACATTCAACTCAAATATATAAATTAATTTTATTTTAATCTTTTACATTTTACTCTAAATTCTCTTTGTACTCGATTCCGTGCGTAATTTCAAAGTTGAAAGTTCTATTTACACATGATTAGTTCAATTAGTTCAGAAATGTAAGTGAACAGACTATGAAAAACATATATCATGTTGGAAAGGAACATTTTTCATAAATATTCACGTCGAATTTCCTTGGGATGTCATTCAAGATAGCTATTTAAAAATGAGTTATTCACTTCGATCGAATTTTCTTCGATGAATCGCCGATTTCCCCGAAAAACGAGCTTCACGGTTACGAAAGCGAGTGCGACACGAAATGCCGCTTTTTACATTTCATTTTAATCTTGCACGTACAAGTAAAAACGAGTAGTGCCATCGTCGATCTGTCGAGCTATAAATAAAACGAAGCAACGAACGTCCGATCGCGAAAAAGATCTGATCACCAGCTGATCGAACGAACATTGATCCATCTGTTTGTTATTACGAGCCAACAAAAAAAAAAAGAAAAAAAAATAAAAACAAGAAAAATGGATAAGGGAAGGACTTTATTGACGCGAGCTTGCACTTGCGAGTTTGTACTTTCTTCGATTCGTCGAATTGAATGGTGGGCCATGTTTGCACGGTGATGGATAATTGGCCGGAGGTGAGATTTTTCCGCGTGGAAACGTTGGCCGTGATTTTCCTCGCGAGGCTCGAAAGTACGCTTTCTATGATTCGTTCGCAGAGTCGCGAGTCCCGGGCGCGTAAAAAATTAAGACGTCTCGCGCATCTCACCGGTGAAATCACCGGAAACCGACTTAATAATAATCCCGCTTGCGAAAGCGTCTCGAGGTGCGTCAGCAAAATACGCATTATCCGCGAGATATGCAAACGAGCGACTGTACATATACACGGACATCGATTCGATGAAAGCGTGCGACTCGCGACGAAACTTCCAGCCTTCGTCCTCTCGACAACGCTGTTAGGCGAGTGTCTTCACAGATCTAATTAGTATCTTGTTTCGATGACTCTCGTCTCGAAGAATACGCCTCGTTCTCGCGACAATAGGCTTCAAACTGGCCTGTGCTCTCGGCTCGAGCAGGCAAGCAACGACGGGGCGCCGCGTCGCGGATCGCTCGTTAAAATCGGCCCGTTTTACGATTTCGATCGGCTATAAAACTTATCTCGAAGAGCTTTCTATTCCATTGGTATGTATAAAGGCGGATGGACCCGACTACTTTCACGTGCCCGCATTGGATTGTCGTGAAAGCAGGACGCACTTCTTGCGTACGTTCGCGCGCGCACACACCACACGTGCATACGCGTCGTCGGTGTTTATTGTACTTCTCGTTGTATCTTCTTGCGTGGACGCACACACGCTTCGTCTCGTCGTTCATCGACGAGTGCGTGTACGTGTGCGTGTATATACGTGGACGACTACGTTGGCAACGACAACGCGCTGGCAAAAAGTAGCCCGAGGGATAGGAAAAAAGAACAGCAATTTATTGCTCACGATAGCGGACACCCGTACGCATGTACCACCTTCCGTATAATACTGAGAGCCAACTCGTCGCAGCTCACCGAACGCGTCCTTCTTTCTCTCTTTCGTCGGCGTCTCGATCTGTCCGTCGAGAGGAGTCCTTTCGTTTCAGCCGGAAATCAACGCAACGTCTTGTCGTTTGACGAAGCGTCTGACTTCTGTTTCTTGTTTAGACCGCAACGAACGTAAACGCGCGTGATAAGGAACAGCGGGTTGAGCCTTGAAGCATTCTTTCCTACAGAGCAGAACGTTCGTTGGGAATTTGTCATACTACGAGGCGTGTAAAACTAAAATTGAACAGGAATTTGATTTTATATTATTTGAATAACTTTGAATGTTCATGGCGTTTTTCTATACCAAGCACACCAAAAATAAAATAGGAACAAAAATACTCTTCCTGTGTCAAATCGATATCGTAGACATCGATGAACTTGTCCATCCAAAAAACAAGCGTTCTCGGTGTCTTCGTTAAAAATTTTCATATTTTCTTCATTACATACAAATATATTTCTTTGATGAATGTATCGTTTCGCTATAAAAGTAGGTTCAACGTAAATAATATAGGTTACATGGAACTGATAAAAAAAAAAGTATGCAAGTTATGCGCGGCCCTGAACAAATTTTTGTTGGCCAATGAGGCTCGAAAGATCTAAAAGGTTGGACACCCATGCGTTAGAATGAACCAGCGACTAAAGCAGAGAATTTCCAATTGGATGATTAAAGAGGAAAAACATTATAATACAATAAAATATACGTAGCTTCAATTTATACGTATATTTCGCGGGAAATCATTTGAATTTCCACAAATATACCGTTTCGTATCTATAAAATTTCTAACAAGAATTGTGAATGGGTCATTTTGACTACTCTGATAGTTAGGCCATGGATCAAAGTATGAAAAGGATCCACAGCCAAAACCCAAAATCTAAAATTTAACCCTAAAAATTGCAGTATTTTGTTCGAACAAACGTTTCGTAAAACTGTAAAGCATAATCTCTCGTTCTGCGTATTTCTAACGAGCGTACATTTTTCTCAAAGAGCTTTTCGACGCGAGAGTCCAGCACAATCACGAACGACAAACCGACGAATTTATCAAATTTCTCAGCCATTCCTCCGGCCAGGAAACGGGGCATTTCCCTCGATCGGGATTGCTTCCCCGACGAGCGGCGACGAGCAACGAGAAGCTTCGATCGACGAACGTGACTCTCGGCTGGCTCCTTGGAATTGACTCATCGGTCCCTCGCAGCTCGCGGCTCTGTGTTTGGACACACGAAGTCAGCCTCGAATACATCAACGTCTCGGTACATCCGCTATATTGATTGCGAGAACACAAGATACCTGGGCATGAAAGCACGTGCGCGCGCGGTGCCAGGCGAGGCGGTAGCAGGAGGCGCGGATTCCGCTGTACCATGCAAGCGGAAGCCTACATCGTGATTATCATCATATCTCCGCTAGACATCAAAGACTTATCTTTCTCCCTGTTCGCCTCTCTTTCCCTCCTTCGGCCCTCTTCCCGTGGCCTTTAACGTGGCCATCTCTCTCTCTCTCTCTCTCTCTCCCCTGTTCTCCCTTTCTCCCCTGTCTTTTACCAGGCACGGTCCGCGTCTCCCTTCCGGCTGCCAGCAGCCGAGTTTCCTCCCTCGCCTGCTCGCTCCGTCTTGCTTCTGTCGCTTTGCTCCTCGCCGGAGCTTTGCCGCCGCGTGCTGCTGCCGGGCTTTGCTGCTCCCGAGAAATGACCATTTGTAAATTACTTCTCCGCCGAGCCGTGCCGCGCCGCGCCGCGCCGCGTCGTCTTTCTTTGACCACGATAGACTCTCTCTCGGTGACGATGGAATCTCTCGGCGAACGGAAGCCGCGGCTCTCCCCTCCCTAGCCCCTCCTGCGATATTCGCTCCCTGTTTAGCCAGACCTTCATCCTTTCCACGATCGGCCTCGAAACCCATCGGAATCAAAACGTGAAAGACCGTTCCCGTGCGAATGGTATCTGTCGGGGTCGATTGTCTCGTGGGCAATCTCCTGGACAAAAGAACACGTGCCGGTGTTGCCCAATTAAGTGGAACGACGGCCATTAACTCGAGTCGGCGAGAAGAGGAGAGAACAGTTAGGCTCGCTGGTTTAGACGACGATCTTGGCGGGTTTTCGCTGGCAATCAGACCTCGGACGGGATCTATCCATTGTATCGGCGTTTCTGCGCGTCCTTCGAGCCGCGTGCTCTTCGCCGTTTATGTTAGTCCAAGAGCGAATAACATTATAGCGTGGAACAAAGAGGGATGCCGGGGGAAGGAAGGAAGAGGAAAGACGGATCGGCAGGAGACAAACACATGTTGCACACTCGGTCGTCGGTTGGGGAAGCTGCTGGCTTCTTTCGTTCTACAACCCTCGGTCTACTCTCTCTCTCTCTCTCTCTCTCTCTCTGCTCCTGTCTCCTTGTCTCTCTCTTTACGACTCGTAACGTAAGACTAACAACACAATGGAAGCAACAGCTGCATGATAGATGGCCCCGACCGACCGATTCCATCCAACGTCCGCTCTTTCTTCGAACGGGGCTCTCCGATGCTTCTTTTGCTCCTGCGAACTTGTCGTTATCGTCGCGTTTATTCGCGGAAGCAACGGGGGGAGGGGGTGGAGGGGGAAGAGGGAACGCGGATTATCCGCGCGACCGATGCCGGATCGGCGTGGTGATCGGCCGAAAAACATTGAGACATTTTTGTATGTATCTCTCCTCTCAACATCGCTACGGAATGAAAAGAATGACAACGATTCCGATCGTTTCGATTTTTATTAACTCTTTCGAGCTGTCTCTTCTGAGAAGACATCGTGCTTGAATCTAGCCAACGGCTCTTCAGGACTTCCTCCTTTTATAATCTGCTGATAATTATAATATACGTTTGGTGTTGCATGATGCGACATTATAACGGTACAGTACCTGAACAGACGCTTAGAGTGAAAGCTAAATGAGTCAATTGATACACAAGCTAGACTTCTTACGAAAGTTTGAAAATTGACGGAAGATGTTATTTCTCCAGAATTGGAATTCTTGTGTATTATACTTGTTCTAGAAAACTAGCAATGCACGTTGATGACTGCTTTAAATTTAAACGATGTCGCATGTTGGAAAGACACAATCAACAAATACTTTTGTGTGAAATAATATTCGAACGATTATTTCCAATGCTGTGTCAAATAAATTGCTGGTAGATGATGCAAAAAAAGTTTGTCAAGTGCAAAGGGTTAAATTATCCGATCGTGCCTAGACGAATTTAAAACGAAACGAAACTCTGGTCTGTAGACGAGCATCGATCTCAGCTTGTTTAAATTAATAATAATCTTTTTTTTTTCTATTGCGAGTCATTTTGAAACAGTGCGAAGTTATAGACAGTAATGAAGTAGATGATAGATGTTTCTCAGAACATTGGTATGACTGATTATTATTAAAAGAATGATTACACGACGTTTACATTGTGAATCTGGTTTCTTTGAACGTAAGAAATTCTCTTAGATCAAGAGTGCCGTGAGAATTGCACTTTCTGCTCGTGTATTTCTTTGCTAATTCCTCAGTTGTCTTCGTCGATTTTGCAAATGTAAAGAATATGTATATATAATACAATTTATATAATTATACATTTGTACAATTCGATGTTTGTTTCGAATCCAATTGATTTGCGTCTTTACTTCCAAGTGTCATTTATAGTTTCCAGATAGCACCATTATTTCTTCTAGAGATTTCACAGATCCTGCAAGGTTCGAGGATTCTTTGTGTCTGTTTTGTGCTTTTCGTTTAATATGAATTTTACTGTACTGCAGACCTTTTTTACACAAATTATACACACGAGCGTATATATTTCTCTCGGTGACACGTTCTACAATTTCGTTTCTATGTTATATTATAATTTAATAAAAATTATTTAATAAACAATGATTCTACCGAGCTTGGCGTTGGATGAGCAACCAGGCTTCACAATATTGGCACTTATTCCGGGCAAATAGCCTGGATTAGTTACTTCGTAACACAATCTTTGACCATGGTTGTAACGTAGAATCGAACCTCCTGAGAACTACTCTGAAAGTGTCGTTCTTTTATATACGCGAAATCCAATATACTGTTGGATTCCTTGTAATGGAGTCAACACGCTTACAATTTCGAAGAGTTTATTCCTTGTTACAATCGTGGTCGTGTATGATATAGAATGAATTATACTAAACTAAGCTTTTAACGATATAGAATGATGCTGAGCTATACTATGCTATTCTGTAGTATGGTATTCTATTCTGTCTCTAGTATTCTATTCTAAAATATGTCCTTATATATATATATTTGGTTATCATTCTCAAGTGGAAGGGGAAGGAGCATAGATGACCAAGTACTGGATCTTATGACCAACTATTCACAGTCCACTTTTATGTTGCTAGCTCGTTGTCAGTATTTGCATAGATCCAATATTGTCCGGGTTGGTCACCCAATAATACGCTCTAAAATCGTCACTCTCTACTTTCTACGCTCGAGAGAAGCAACAGTTGAAATTAATTTTCGCGTTTCGCGCGCGGTTGGAACATGTGGCGCCGCGTCGCGAAAAATGCGGCGGAAGCGTGAACGACGGAGGTGTCGTTGGAAGTCGCAAGAACGTCTCCTAACCCTCGATCGAATGACGGGGCGGAAAGGCGAATGGAGAGGCAAAGAAGGAGCCAAGGCCGCTGCGCGTCGGCAAACGAGCTGCCGGCCGCGCTACCATTGTCATCCATTTGTTCGTACAAATCCCTGGCTATAATCATTTAATGCTCACATTCATCGCGGGCCACGACGACGGCATTGTGCTACCGGCGCGGCGTGGCGCGGCGCGGCGGTGCATTAGTCTCTCGCACGCATGCGCGCTCGCGTTCGCCGGCCAAGGAGCTTAAGGCATTAGGGTGAGCTTCGTGCGAACGTTCGCCACCACCTTCGTCTCTCCGTTCTCCTCACTCTCTCTCTCTCTCTCTCTTTCTCTTTTGCTCTCCTTTCTTTCATTTCTTCCGTCGACGCCTCCTCGGACGCGACTCTTCGAATTCAGAGCGGCTCGAAATCCTCGTGACCAATTAATCTCCGCCGCAGGAAATTCCACGCGTCCATTGTCGCCCGTCTCTCTTCTCTCTTCTCTCGCGCGCGTGGGTGGATGACCGGCTTGAAAAATGGCTGTCCTCGTCTCGTTTCTCTACGACTCTTCACTACGATCTCTCCATGGTTGGTCTCTTTTCTTTCTCTCTTTTTTCGCTTCTCGCGAGCCGATTTCCAGTCGGTTACGTGTATTTCGAGAAAGAGAGAGAGAGAGAGAGAGAGAGAGAGAGAGAGGTGGCACACGAGGAGCACAATGGCAGCGCGCGAGGCTCTTAGGCAGCGATTTAACTACGGCTCGGCCACGGATAGCCTGTTCCTCGGCTGAATGCCGCACGCACACCGAGCGTGCGAGCTGCGCCTCTTTGTGCCACGCTCAAACGGCACAATGTCCATAGTCCAGGCCCTGACAATGGCCTCTATGCGACTGGTTAATATCAAGGTTCTTTGAAGGGTAGCCGGCTCCACTGGCGAAACACTGGCGACCAAAGGACTCTCTGATCTTCGATCGCTGCTACCTTCGCGCTTTAGAGTTTACCACGTTCGTCCTATCTCCCTTCCTTCGTTTCGTTGTCTTAACGAAATTCGCTCGCACGATTTTGTCAAATTTTTCGTCTGAGGCTGGAACGTCTCAAATCGAGTCGAAAGAACGAGAACGAAGGCGAGACAGCGAGGTATTGATCTCCTAGGTTGAATTATTTTCAGCGTGTCGGAACGTTGGTCTAGAATCGATTAACTCGGTCCCCGGATATATTATTGTTAGGTCGAGAGTGAGTTCAATTCAATTTACTTCCGATTTATCCTACGCTTATTATATACCGCCTGACGAATTATTCGCATTCAAATTTAGCCTGATATCATCGCCGCTCGCGTGGCGCGTATACGTTTTCAGGACCAGTTTTCACCATAGGTCACATAGGCCTCTGTAATTCTCCGAGTTACATTCTTGATTGATGAATGGAAATGTACGCTCGCAATTTTCTTCGTCGCACTTCGAGAAAGTCAAGTATGCTCGTATATATCGATCACACACGAATCTATATATCACACACACACGACGTTCAACAAATTACGACAATTCGAACACATTTGCGACCGATTTCCCATAATGTTTCGGGGAAGCGAATAGAGAGGAGGAAAAGTTTCAGTTTTAACCGATCGACTATCCTATTATACAGGGTGGCCACTGAAAAACTGGAAAAGTCATAACTCGTTCATTTCCAATCTCTTTTATTTTCTTTTTTTATAGGTTATAGAAGAAAATCCATCAATTATATTTAAATTATATTATATTATATTATATTTGAAATATATAAATAAAATAATAAAAGAAATGAAAAAACATATGTTTTTAAAAGTTAGTTTCGTTTTATATCACTCAGTCTTTCAGTGACCACCCTATACAAACGCCACTTGACCACCTATATACAATCCAATTACCAAAAAATTTACATCCAGCGCAGGTTTCCCGCCGAGCGACAAATGACGGGAGAAGGGAAGAGAAGAGCAGGAAGAATTAATTTGTGGCACGTAAACGAGAGTACATCGTACACGAACGGCGTATAAAAAATTATACGATTCCTTTGAAAAGGCTGGGTGGATGGTACGCGATTTGCAAACAAGATCGGAATGCGAATCGAGTGAAATAAAACCGATGGGGCGCGGAGGAAACGGGGATGGACGTCGGAAAAGAGAAAGAGAGAGAGAGAGAGAGAGAAAGAGAGAGAGAGTGATGCAAGCGAAAGGGAGATTTTGTTCTCAGGGGAGTAGTCAAAGTAACGTCGCCCTTGTCACGACGACGATCCGGTGGCATCAAACAGACTGATGTTCTCCGACGTGACCCGAAGTATTATGCCACACCGAGCATCGCCGATTGCGATCTTAGATAAGCGAAAACAAAGAGGAGACGTTCGATTGATCTTGAATTGGGCTCTAGGAAGAAGCTCGTTCCTATTAATATCAGCCACGAGGTCGAAGATTCTGAGCCTGTAGTTGATAGTCGAAGCACCATACGATCAAAAGCGATCAGTTCCTCGATCTATCGTTTGACAGCATTTCTGAGGAGATTCTGCGATTTCTGACGATTATTGAAAGATATTTGGAAATGATCCAACAATTGGAAGTTACGTTACAAAAAAAAGAAAAAGAAAAGTCGTGATAAATCTATGAATAAAGTTGAGAAGGGAAGGAACGGAAGATAATCGAGGAGAAGAATTTTTTTTAACGAAGAGAACCGAGTCGGTTTCGTTCTCACTGGCTAGTTGTTTAATTGAAAAAAAAGCCTGCCAGCTAGTTCATAAAGCGTGATCTACGCTCTGAAATACCTTGTCAAGCCGCGGCGATTAACTTTGATTAAATGCTTACCAATTCACACAACCTACCCCACGAAATCTCGTTAAAATTAACGTAATAAATCTGTTTTATGCATACACACACACACACACACACACACACACACACACACGCTTGGACATACACTCTTCTGCCGTAGAAAACCATAAAATCCCATACTTTAATTATCAAAGTTTTATCAGAGCTCTCTGCGTGCGTGCGTGCAGGCCGCAGCGAGCTGCTGCAGAAAAATCTAATCGCGATTTAATCGAAACCAAAATGAAAAAACTTACATAAATCGAGGATGCATTACACGTCTAATTAAGACACGATGGTTAGCTAGATAATCTCGTTCCGCAATTTTAACCGCTCAGTTAGTTAACCATATACGCTAAAGGTATAATCACGAAGGTTAAACTACAGGGTGATACAAAAGTAATCGTAAATCAAAATTCAAAGCTGCGCGAGGATAATGCATAACACGCATAACTTTTGCGAACAAAATACGCATATGAATTAAATACACGTTGCAGACGTTCAAAGGTTTGATCGAAATTTATTTACTATCACGTAATATAATTTATACAATTCCAAAGATTAATAATAAAAAGATGTATTATATCAGGTTCTTTGAATCTTCTACACGAACTGGAAAATCAGGATCAGGCTAAATCGACAATTTTGTAGAAGACGTGAAAAAAAATTCAAAATAATTAGTCACAATTGTGAAGAGCTTTTCTTTGTTGCTTCAATACGATATAACGCAATAATATTATAAATTGAAATTATTTCCCCATGTCCTATACTATCAATTTCTTCACATCGTTGTAGCAACGAAGCCAACATTGAAAAATTCACAAGTATTAACACTTTACTCGAAATACGCGTTTATACTAATCTTCGATTCGTCGGTGACCAGTCACGCTCCACACTCAAAAATGTTAAAACGAACGCAAGTTTATCGTCGTGCGATTTTCTTTCACAAATTTTACAGCGTTGAAATTATTTCAATTCTCAGTGTTCGAATATTTACGTTAATAAGAATCACGTGTCTGAGCCTCCTCTCATTAATTCAGCTGCGATAAAAGTTCCCTTATTAAGGTCGATTCGCGGCAGCGAGGCGGACTCGCGCGTAACGCGCCCCGTACAAAAGCCAGCTCGTCGCGTCAGGTGAAACCACGTCAGATTCGGACGCGATATTTCGAGAGCCTTTTAATTTCTCAAAGACGCGTCCTCGCCATCTTCGCGGTCTTAAATTTACACGGCCGCCGCGACGAAGCCTTCAATTTGCACGCGAATTTATGTAGACCGGTCGCGTCATTAAGATCGCGAATTACGCGCGAACCCCTTCGTCGCGGAGGATCACGCACCGCGGCCGAGCAAATATTTTTTTCCGTCAGGTTGAGCTCGAGTCAGATGGCCTGGCTTTGCGACTTCGCCGAGCGATCGGCTTAATTGGACGCGTGCAATTAATTTGCAAGATTAACCGCGCAATAAAGCTGCCTGCCTTTTCTGTTCCCTCTTTCTTTTCAACACTTTTGCGACGAACAAAACGTTTGGATTAGGTTTGGGTTGTAATTTCCAAAAGTCTGTAGCTGAGCACAAGGTTCTGCTATTCGCAGGTACGTGAGTATAAGAAATATGACATCTCAGTATGATACTTTGCTCAAAAACAATTAAATATAATATTTAAACAGAATTAAATGCGTATAGAAAAAATATTGTTTTCTAATAAAATGAATATGATGAATTTACGGTAACTTGGAGTAACATTTTCACATATGTGATACATTAACAAATGAAAACGTAGTAACAATTTAAGAAGTTTAATAATAGCCAATGGGTGGCGCCAATTTTGAAACGTAGGTAGCGACCTCTACTTCGAAGAATTTGGATCAACGACAACTATGTTCATTAAATCGTTCCGTCGAGATGTGTATTTTATATAAACAATAGAATATTTAAAAATTGTTTGTAATTTCGTCATCACCATGGAAATATTTACAGGAACCTATATATACTGCAAACATAATATTAATCATCCATTCGTTATCTAACTTTTATTATATAACCTTCGTTATTTGATATTTATTATATATTTTGTTATATTGATAATATATTGGTATAAACTACTTAAATTAAATGCGGAGTTATTATTTATTTGTAGTATTGCGATGTAAATTTATTTATCATCATAATAACTACACGTAGAACTGCTACGAAACTTGGACTGGAATAGTTCAGAGACGCGTGTCTCGGAGGCGTAATTGATGTCTTGTTCTGAGCATACTTGAGACGATCAAACAGAGAGAGAGAAAGAGGGAGAGAGAGAGAGAGAGAGAGAGAGTTTATCTCTTTGCCAAACTGAAAAATTTAAGCTGCGTTGCCCGCAATCGTTCTCAAATTGCTGGGCCCAATTGCTTTTTTCCCCCAACCGGAGCGTTGCACTCGACACTTTCATCTTCGTTGTCACCTACACGACCAACCATAACACGTAAAAACCATCGTCGTTCAACCTTCTTCGCCGCATTCCCGAAACGCTGGCGCTCGTTACAAATCATCATCACGGGACAATAACAATCAACGTTCTCCAACCGGAGTAGAAGTTGCTACTGCCACAGCTTGCCGAACCGTATCGGCCGAGCGAGTGAAAAAAACTAGGAGCCGGCCAGACGGATCGAACGTGTAACTCGCGCCGCCAATAGTTTTGCCTCTCCTTCCCCCGCTGTTTCCAATCGACCCACACGGAGTTTTCGCCGTGGAATCACCATCAGTAGCTGTCAAACTTTAATTTCGGTACAGTCATCATAATTCGCCCCTTATCGACGGGGAAAAGAGGGGAGCGTTGGCCCCGCAACCGTTCGGAATCGCGACCATTCCATTAGCACGCTAACAAAATAAACAGAGCGAGGCAAACCGGTAAATTGTAGCGCTGTTGCTTCGATCGTCCAAGACTCCAAAGTGCCTTCGTACTCTCCGGAGTGCGCGTTTCGCTCTCGTCAAGTACTCGCTGCTCCTCCTCCACCTCTTTCTCTTCTTTCTGCTCCCTTTCGTCTCCCTTCCATCTCTCTCTCTCTCTCTCTCTCTCTCTCTCGGTTTTCACCGTTCCCTCCTTTTTATTCCGCACCCGGAGAAGCAGTGCCATCAGAGAAGAACTGGCGGAGCGCTATCGGGAGGGAGGGAGGATGACAGGTTGCCCGTGTCCCCCCCGAGGGAGCAGCAATTTATAAATAATTGAGCCGAGTCCGGTAAAAAATGAATTACGCGTCCCTGTACAATATGAGGAGTTGCTTTACAGTGAAACGAGCAGGGGACCCGCGAGACCCGTGGCTTCGCCCGTGCAACCCGGTGAACGACGGAACGACGAGTAAAGATAGAAACAGAAAAGAGAGAGAGAGAGAATGGAAGGATAGAGATACGGACGAGGGGGATAAAGGAAAAGGAAGTAACATAAGCCGCATCAATTTTGCAATTGGAGAATTTTATGTTCGCGCGCGGCCGCGATATATTATGAACGAACAGCCACCGGCTTCCTCCTCGCAAGTATCACGCTTCGATCGAGCCACCCACGTAGCGCCGCGGTGCCACTGCTCTTCGATTCTGATCACTGATTTTTTTTTTTTTTTTTCAATTCAACTTACAGTCTCGCTTCTAGCTTCAACGCTTTTACTAATTGCTCTTTAAAAATACTCTTACGCTGACAATTTTACGATTACGGTTTCTTTTTAATTCAATAGTTAATTGTTTGATTTAATTAAAGCGCCGGTGAATCGTGAAAGTGGTCTAAGTCGAGAATTTAAAAAAAGAAAAGGAAGAGTTTATCAGTTATTTCGCGTTACACACTTTTGAAGTAAACTAATCTGACGTAATTTCTAAGAAGCTGTAAAAATTGAACCGTTGAACAGAATTGGTTGTTGTAATTAAATGGAATTTAGTTCACTTTAGATAGTGGACCAAGTTAGTTGCACTCTCGTGAATTTGTTAATTAAAAATAATTAATTATTTTACCATTAGGTAAGAAAAGTTACCCAGAAAAGTTGTCGTCGATTTTTATCGGTCATAATAACAATTATTCTAGGGATTTTTTCGATTAACAACTAATGTGTGTACGATTATAAATTTTTGGAATCTTGCCATTCATTTTTGCCAAACGACGGTGATTTTGGCTCGTTAGAAATGAGATGTAGAAAAAAGAATCCATTTTTGGTAGAACGACTGAAGCAGAAGGATTGACAGAACTCAGTAACAAGAAGAGCAAAAAATATACGAAAATATCCACCTAGTTGCCTTAAACACCACCGTTAGAGCAATAACAGAAGAAAAATATAAAGATATTAAGAATTTACTACCCTACATCCTACAAGAAATATTCTAAATCGCTCAAGACTCAAAATCTCATTTCTAAAGGATAAGAAGAAATTCAGAAATTATAAAAATTAATTTCTCAGGAACACGACTGTAAAATGTGAATTAACAGATTTGATCAAAATTTTCTTTTATAATGAAATTCGTTGTTTTCTTTTGTTGCAAGTTAGTTTCAGAGACGTTCAGTTAATTTTGAAAATGATCTAAAAGTCATTTCAAGCTTCAGAAATCATATTTCCTGAAATACAAAATTTCACAGTCACAATAAATATTCTTATCTTACAAGACTAAATATAAAATATGGCGGTATAAAAATATTTTTTAATTTGTTCAAACGCAAATTTGTTAAACGTGAAATATGACTCGGATCATTTTCATAATCACGTGCGCGTCATTCGATTGCAAAGAAATTCAACGTTTTAACATTTCGTTTCAGCTGAATGCATTTAAACTATTTTAAATATAACGCGTACATATTTTTAAACTAAACAAAGCAATCATAAATTATAACGAAACAATAATCAAATGATTGCAATTAATTTAAACTTCTCGAAAATTCATTGAAATCCCTATAAAAGTAGTTGTTAATTAATAATTATCAATATAATTGAATGGAAACCTTGAATAAAGGTATCGTTACATTTCCATCGATATTAAATTAGTATGATTCTATAATCGTATTGATACATATAAATTAGATAGAAATGTTTTTATTTAATATAAAATTTGCTGAACTTTGATCAATGCGTGTCCGAAACGATCATAATGTACCGGAAATATCGGTATGCCGCATGGTAAAGCACAGTGAGATAGTCCCAATTATTATTAAGAATTGATTGGTATAACTTAAGTATGTGTTACATACTTCTGCATGTAGCTTTCAGCGGAGGAGCTTCGAAAATCGCATTCCGTGGCGCCACGACTTTTCCCAACGGGTGGAACAATAAAGTCGTGAGAAGACTTTAGGGACCGACGTAACCGATCGAGACGGAGGCCGAGGGCAAACAAGTGTTTCATCCTTTCAGCAACGAAGCAACGACTTTAGAAAGTGGCATTTCGCATTCACCGATGAACCGGTTTATCATAATTGGCCCGGCGATCGGCCGATACGCCCGAGCCGGACATTTTTGCAACACGCGGCGCGATACTTGCCGCTCGTCGAACGGTAGCACCGCGAAGGAACAGATTGTCGAGTCAAACAATTTCAAACGCCGACGAACACCGATAAACGAGAAAAGGAGGAAAGAAAAATTACGGGAGTCGTTGACGAGAGGTTCGAGTCGAAATTCGAGGGACGAGAAAGAAGAAGAAGAAGAAGAAGAAGAAGAAGAAGAAGAAGAAGAAGAAGAGGGGGAGGAGCGGGAGAGGGGGGAATTCTTGGAAATTAAGAAAACAAATATTGTGGAAGCGAGGACGGATAAAAGGGAGAGTAATGCGACGCGCTCTTCAGAAGATAAAGTCGGTAATGCTTTTGGCTTTCACGCAAACATCATTTTAATCCCCGTTTCGGTGAAGGTAGGCGGAACGGTGGGAGCACGGGGGAGCACGGAGAGAGGTCGTGCGACGAACAGAGCGACGCGACGACGGTCGACGGTGGCGTTTAAGCGAGACGGAGATGGAGATGAGAGCGGAACGAAGGGACAGACGAAAGGGGGTGGAACGGGGCGGGACAGGGCAACGGAGATCGAGGCACAGGGGTGGCTCGAGTTGAACCGAAGCGAGTAATCAGGGAGACATTATTTTCCCTTTGAGACCCGCCGTATTTTAATACGAAGGAAAACGTATAATCCGCTTGTACAATTTCGAGCCACCGAATTTCCCTGTCTCTGCACGTCTCCCTGTCCGTTCTCCTCCTCCTCCTCCTCCTCCTCCACTACCACTCTCTCTTCTGTTTCGTTGAATCGGTCGCGTCCGCGAACCACCGTCTCGAAGTGGAAATCGAAGGGTGGCGATGCCTTTCTAACGGTTCCTTTCAACCAATATCCGCGAGACAAACGGCCACGTGTTTCGCGGTTCGATGAAAAGCCCGAGAACGAAACACGAAAACGAGGTTCCTTCTCCTTCCAGAGGAGATTCCACCCCCCCCCCTCTCTTCCTCCGTGGCTTTTTCGTCGTCTCGTTTTCGTCGATCGGAGTACGGAGCGCGACCGGAGAATCGGTTTCATATCCGGCGAAATTCGCTAATGACGCAATTATATCGCTCTCGCGGGGAACATTGAACCGTCCTAATTCGCCGATCGCCCGAACCGTTAAGGAATCCCGTCGTCTCCGCTACGGAGATTCTCATTTTCGGCGCGGTGACGTTCTCCGTCCTTTGAACGGAGCGGACCGACCAAATATAAAAGCCGGATAAAAGAAACGCTTTTATAATGCCAGCGTGTCAAGTGCGTGTACGCGTATATATACACGCGTATATATACACGGTTAGCCTGTTTCGCGTTTGTGTGCGCGTGTGCCTATAGTGTCCCCCTCTCCCCCTGGTTTCTTTCGCTCCTCCACGGGTTCGCTCATCGTCCCAGAGAATAACATTCACACTTTACGATTATGCCTGCCTACTTTTTTTGTCAAGCGGCCTGGCTGCTCGGTGTCAACGACAGATTCACGATTCGGCTCCACTCGGCTCGCACACCAGCCGCCAGCCAGCCGGCAGAGTAACATTCAACGAACCGCCAGTTCCACATAAATCGAGATCCTTGAATTAAATAGGCAAGCTTTTAGCATCCGTAGAATGCCCGCCGTTTTAATCCTCGAAAACCGAGCCTCTCTCGGCTAATCTGCTGCGGTTATTCGACAAAGTCAGCAGCCATTGGCGCGCGCGTGTCTTTGCGTTTCGATAAATATATCTGTACTTTGCTGTTGTGCTTCCTGTCATGCACGCGATTTATTATGTTTTGATCAAAATTTCGAGAACCACAGAAATCGTTTTCCAAGCGATACGAATATTCTCAACGATAATTAACCTCTTGCTGCTGGAATAACGTGCCACGCACGTCGAGAATTTTTTGTTCCAAAGTTGTAATATTTTCTCAGTTTTGAGTGAAACAAACAATGAATTTACTGCCTTTCAATAGTTTTTATCTAGCGATATACCGACGAGATCAAAAAGGGAGCGACGAATCATTGTATACGGTTTGGTCACTCGTTACGGTCCGCAATGAGCTGCCAGCGCAAGTGATTAACCTCTTACTTGCCACGCACGTCTAGAATTTTTTTGTTCCAAAATTGTAATGTTTTCTCAGTTTTAAGTATATTTAAGTGAAACAAAATAGGCAAAACAAATAATCTAATTTATTACTTCTCAATAATTTCTATCCAGTGATATCACATCGACGAGTTCAAAAAAGAAGCGAGAAATTATTGTGTACGTTTCTGGTCCGCAATCAGTTGCCAGCGCAAGTGGGTTAAAGCTGTTAAAGTTTCGCATTTCTCAATTGACGATAAATCAACTCGCAATTAGTTACGAATTATTGTGCAAATTGTCGATGCGAGGTTGAAAGAATCCTATTTGCAAAGACAAGTCGATCAAACGTCTCTCGCAGTTTGAAATTTTTATTTCAGAAGCAAACGGTTAATAATAAAGCTATTGGTTATTTCTAGCGAATAACGTTCTATCTTTCCTACTTTCGTGATAATTATTAGGTCGGTCGGAAAACAATTGCGCTTTTTCGTCTCCTGATATCAAACACATGTATCTCAGCTTTCAAAGATTTTTATCACTCAAAGTAACAACCTTAAAGCTACAGGCTTGTTTATCTCTGGACCGATTCTGGAGTCGATCAGTTTTCTGTATCAGTTTGGTTTTTAAAGAATTTATCGGTCGAGGAATCTGTTGGACGAGCGCGTCTGATGAATAAACGGCGAATGAGGTAAAGTTTCGTATCCCAAATCATTCAACATTTGGAGAGTAATTGCTGCAACGTGTTATCACGCAACATTAGAATGAAATTTATCGAACCACCATTGTATCGTATGTATGTTAACAATATCATTGTTAACAAATGCACACTATATCTGTTTCTGCTGCTTTGAATTCGTAAAGAAAAATTGCTTCAACTAGCTTTTCATCCAATGCCCAATCAAACGGGGAAAAATTGGAGCGAAATTGTCTTTGAAACAGAAGCGATTGATTCTAAAAATACAGATCTTCGAAATTACACATTACAATTACAATCTGCAAAAAAAGAACGAGGGAAAGTTACAAAACATAAAGAGCGCAATTACTTCCCGACCAACCTAATTAATACGTTGCGCCCTTTCGAGAATTTTTCTTCCACATAAAAACGTTACGTAAGCGCAAGTTTTACGTCGAAACGTAAAGAAAGGTTCACGGGAATCCGGTTAGGTAAAGGAAGAGCCAATTGAATCCATGCTTTAACACGGTAGTTGCGAGCATCCGCTAATTTTCAAAGGAAACACGATGGAGCGTGAAATATTCGCAAGTTGCGTGCAACTTCCCTGAATCTCGCGTTTTATTCCGAGTCTCTATGTTGCGCAATTTGCTTGGAACATAATGCAAACATGGCGCGATGGACGGAACAAAGTGTACTCGCATTATCGAAAGAAGATTCACGAACCCATTGACAAATATTTGTATTAACTATATTTGCACTATCTACACTACGGGGTTGCATTTTTCACTGAGCAAGTATTTGCCCTTCTCAATTAGAAAAGTCTGTCGGAGGGAAAACGGAGGGGGCCGAACGCGACTGAAACGACGTTCCAACGAGTGTAAGAGCAAAGTGGATATTATTTTTAGATTGGAAACGTGTGATCTCGAGCGATCGAGAAATAATTAATTCACTGTCTGAATGATACGATGCTTGAAATCATTCGAGCCACTCGCGATTCTTCAAACGAACCCCGGAATTCTCTTCTTCGTGCGTCGAATGATACAAATTCGTCAGACAAAATTGTATGCATTCGCATTGTCGTAACGTCGCAAACGACAAATCGGCTCTCGATGGACCACGAGGAACCAGCGGCGAGGAATTTCGGTGGTGAAACGCGCGAGCGTGCCCGCGTGTGAAAAGTGTCAGGGAAAATAGAATCGTCCAGAAATAACCTTTCGAAACGATATTTCAAACGGAAGATGAAATACGCGACTACGTCGACCAACTATAATAGCCGAGAAATAACGCGAGCCTCTGCTCTTTGTTTCTTTCTCTCTTTCTCTGTCTTTCGAGCCCCGTATTTTATCCGATATTTTTGAAATACGCGACGCCGGATGTCGTAACCGACAAAAGCACCGACAAAAGCACCCTGGCCTTTCTCTCCCGCCGGTTCCTCCTCTCGTCCTCCTCCGTTCGCCTTTCTTTCTCGATCCACGATTTTCTCGACGCGACCGCGACCGATCCGAGGGTTCGTCGCTCGAGAAGCTTTATTCGCGACTGCATTCCACGCGAGCGGATTCCGTTATCGCGGCTCCCCTAATTAGCGATCGGATCCGCGGATAACTTGGAATCTGCCACTTCTGAAATTTCTGCAACATCTTTTCGTGGACGAGTTTTAGGAAAATTTAGCAAAACTGATTGGATAGAAAGATATGCTTGTTTTTTGTTCTGTGTAATCGGACGTGCGCCGCGGATACAGCGAAAGGGTCACGATATAAAACAGAGGATTACACACCTGTTACTCGTGTTTCCAACGCCGCGATATTGAAAAAGTCGCGGGGAATCGGAGAAAATTACGAGCGTCGCGGCCGCGGTAAAAAATAACCCAAAGGCTTCTTTCGTCGCGATTTTCACGGCGCGTCGCGACGCCGATTTCACTGCCATTTGCTCCGAATTTTTCTTTTCTTTTTTTTACTTAAGCTTTGAAAACCTCATTTGAGATTTATTTACAGCTATATCAGTAGAACTAACTGCAAAATAAGAATATAAATTTTATAAATTAAGGGTACGGTCTTTAGGGAAATAAGAATACAATTCTTAAATAAGAAAAATTCACTTTTGCTATTCATTGTAAAATATAGGTAAAGACACTGTATATATTTTAGAGTATCTCGGGACAACAAAACGAAAAACTAAAATATAATCGATAAAATTAAAAATTTTCACTAGCTGCAAATTAAGAATATAAATTTTATATATAAGGTTATATATACAGTCTTTAGGGAAATGAGAATACAATAAGAAAAATTTACTATTCATTGTAGGTAAATTGTAGGGAAAAACACTGTATATACTTGTAATTTTAGAAGCACGTTTTAGAATATCTTAAGGCAACAAAACGGAAAACTAAAATATTATCGATAAAATTACAAATTTTCACTGGTTGCAAAATAAAAATGTAAACTTTATATATAAGGTTACAGTCTTTGGAGAAATAAGAATACAATTCTTAAATAAGAAAAATTCTATTCATTGTAAAATGTAAAAAGACACTGTACATATTTGTAATTCTAGCACATTTTAGAATGTCCCAAGGCAACTAAACAGAAAACTAAAATAAAATCGATAAAATTAAAAATTTTTCAAAGAAACAAACCAAAAAGAATTTACCTTACATTTACTGTGTTTCCGTCATATAAAAATAATTAACACTCTCAAAATAAAACAAAATAAAACAAAGCGCTCAAAGGGTTAAGAATTTTACGAGTGAGCCAAGGAGTTCAATTTTCGGTATAGCTTCGTTGCTCCGAATTTAACACTAAAACTACCGACGATTAAATCATAAAATTTCCATCAGAGATATTAAAGTAAAAAAAAAAAAAAAAAACAGAAAATCTTTATAACACTTATAAATAGGGTACGCAAGCTTCTATTTGTGTATTTTACGAAGAATCATTCAAGTCTCCAAAAATATATTTTTATATCTACGAAATAACAAAAATATTGAAATGGTCATTTTGATCATTTTGGCAGTTCTACTGTCAACCTACTCTCTTTCGTTCCTTCATTCGGCGTAAGAAACGGACGGGGAATCGGGAATCGGGAGAACCGGTAACCGGTCGCGAAACATCGTCCGATTGTTTGCCCAGAGATAAGATTAAGGGATACAAAACTTTTCCCACCGTCGAAAATCGTCAGACCGCTGCACCGTTCTCGCGTTCTGCCGTTTTATCGCCAACGATACGCGATTTATTGACAGGCGAGCGATATTTGCTCGCGTTGTCGCTGGCGCAACGTGTCAATATCTTTACGAATACAACAACGTTTCGATCCGTGGCGATTTTGTCCGATCGAGAACCGTACCTCCGCGTTGCGTCATCGTCATCGTCATCGTCCCTCCGCTTCCACTAGGTGGGGCTGCGTACACGCTCGAATTGAAAGAGCAAACAACGGCCAACACGGCTTTTTGTTTCTCGGCGAGCGAATGAAGGATAATCCTCGAAGGCGAACAAGAAGCAGAGACACAGTCGCGAGTCCGCGAGGAACTCACCTTTAGTGGAGAATTGATTTTGAAAAATTGGAATCGTCGTAGCCGAAAGCTGCTTGCTCGTGATAGTATTCGAGGAAAGGGTCGACTCGACGATTTCAATGGGTTTCGACTCTTCCTTTCCTTCCTCGGGAGCGCGATGGTTGGTCGGATCTCGGAATTCGAAGGTTGTTGTGCATTATCTTGCAGATGTTTGCTTTCGTTCCGCGGCCGTGTATAATCCGCCGGAAAGTTCGCGGAGATTAGAGGCCCTGGGTAAATATTGGAGTCTCGGTCGAAGGACGTTTGATCAAGTTGGACAGTGTCGAGCCTTTCCAACGTGTAGCGAAATTGGCTCCAAAGTTTTCAACACGTTTCGTGAGACTCTGAAACGTCATTTGAAATTTTCATTGCAAAGCGAAGAATCTTTCAAAAATTTGTCACAGATGTATTGACATCTTTTTGACATCAACTCAATTCGGTGAAAAAGACGCTGTAAAATTTGTTATCAAAATGACATTGAAGCAAATATCATATATAGTATTATTGTATAGTATTACATAGTACGATATAAATTATTATTATTTGGTACGTGAACAATAATACTGAAAATATTTCGAACAAAATGTTTTATCATTCCGAATTAATTTTAACATCGTTAAGAAATTGTTTGTTAAAATAATATGACTTAAAATGTACTTGTAATTCATCTCGAATTCTAGACTCTTCTTTTGATAATTATTGTTTCTCTGCGCTGTTATAAAAATTGTAAGACATACGTCAGAAGGAAAACTATTCATCGTAACAGCGTGGGGCGTATACGCAAGTAACCAAAAGCAACCAAAAATCTATTTTCTTAAATATTAATCTATTATCAAAATTTTTCAATTTTTTCAATTTTTTTTGAATATGAATCCATTTTTAAAAATTTATTTGTTTCTTTTAGGCAACATTTACAAATGACGTGGAGGAGAAATTGCGTCAACGTCGACGTGAAAGCAACGCGAAAGAATTGGTTTACGTAACATGTAAAAGAAACTAACAGAAAAACAGTAGAACGTACAAAAGAAGAAAGAAAGAATATCAGAATAGCGTAGTTAAAATAGAAAGAGCAAAGAGCGAAGAACAAAGCATCAAGGAGTCCCAACGGAGACAGAAAACCGCAGATCGACAGATATATTCAAGAAGGGAAAGGGAATCGCGTTATTCGCTACGACGATTCAGGCTCGGTGTGCGCCAATTCGAAGAAGACGTAAATCGCGGCCGTAGCCGAGATAATTCTCCCCTAACCGGCGAATCTTGCGGGTTTCGTCAACCGGCGTAATTCGATTCCCTTTACGCAATTTCGTCGAATCGCGGTTTCCCATTCGCGAAACTCGGCTGCGACGCAACGGGTGTTCCCAAACCTGCGCGCGAGAACGACCGGTAAGACTGGCGAAGGTAACGCGGCAACGTCGATCTGCGATTTCATCGATAAAAATATAAGACGTGCTACCGCTTTCAAGTCGAAAAGCGAAACGATATTTACGGGACGTTCGTAGACAACTGGCGGAAAGTGAATCGAACGGACGCGAAACCGTGACGAGGAACAAATTTTCTTCGACCCGTCCACACGTCCATGCGAAACTTACGCGTTTTTACTTAATTTCTATGTATGATTTATTTATATGTTTATTTAATTATTTAGAATGTAATTTATTTGTGTTCTATGAGATATTGCATGTATTATATGTTTGTAATATATAACGTATTTATATATTCTATAATTTCGATGAGATATTGTAATATAATATATTGTATCATAACATACAATATTATCTTATATATTATATAATATCTTATCTTATATATAATATCTATAATTATATATTATATAATATCTTACACAATATGTAAGAAATTGTATTATAATACATGTATTATATATTTATAACATAATTTATTTATATATTTATTCTATAATTTCTACAAGATATCGCATTGAGATATCGTACGTACAACGTAATGCACTTTATTGTAATACAGTATCTCATAGAAATTAAATAAAAATGTGTACACGTAATATTTTGTGCACATTTTATCAAATATTTATAATCATTTAATCATTTGTATCTTTGAAAATTCAATGATATTCGTCTCGTTCTAATTGTTCCAAAACATTTATAGAAATACAGTCGTAGCAGCGACATTAGTTCCAAACCGACGATTCCAAGTCTAGTGCCAACGTTGGTCTAACACTAAACACAATTTATGTGTACCTTTCTACGAAAGGAACGCAGATAATTGTCAATTTAACATAACATTTTTAGATAACAAGAAAGAGAATTGGATTTTTCATTCTTTCTTTTTTTTTTTAAAGCAAGAGTCAGGTGACGAAAGAAGGGAGAATTTGAAACGAAATTTTGAAACCGGCCGTCCGACCAGGCGTTTGGTGCGTTTAGCGTCGAGACGTTAGGCTCAAGATCCGACTGCGGATGGGCCAAAAATTTTCTCGACCGACCGACGAGATGGCCGAGTGGAGTGGAATCGGAGTGGAATCGGGGACCACGATCGGCAAGCGGTTGGTACGATCTCGAAGCGCTTGTAAATTGATCGCGGCTCGCGTCCCGGGCTGAAAGCGATCTGCTCGTTAAGTACTGCAGCAGCGTTCCTCCCGGCGAGTCGCCGGCTGGAAAGCAATCCGTGGCGTGGATCGAGATCGAGATCGAGAAAATAACGATAAAACGTGACGCGGTGGCAATTAATGGCGGAAGAGGTAGAGAGGTATCCGGCCGCGATTCAGTGCCCTCGCCGTCAGTGCGATCGACGACGTTTCCACCGGAACGTTTACGACACACACGATGCTGCAACAACAACACGCTCGGACATCGATTCCAACGTGCGTCTACGTACCCGATGGGATCCATGGAGACGACGATGCCGATGCGTTGGCCGATCGTTTGGCGAAAGCTGCTCAGCCAAGCGAATGGTCTTCTCGTCGTCCACTTCTGTGCGTCTTCCTCCGCGCGCACCGCCGCGATCCACAAACACGAGCGCGCTCGCACGAACGCTCGCGTGCGTTTCTCGTTTGCAAAGGAAAGGAACGGTGAACGTGCGTTGGAGCCGGTGGGTTTTTGGCAACGGGCGACGACAGATCGACTTTTCGCGCGGTTTCCTTCAGGCGATCGCGATCGACGAGACGACGGTCTGTCCAGTTTTCGCCGCGCCACCCCGTATATCGCATGGGAAAATAAATCTTGTGGACACTCACCGGGAGGGGAGACTGGACACTGGACGCTGTCACCGGACACGGGTTGCAGCGACTGCAACAGATCGCGTGCGTGAAAGAGAGGAGAGGACGGCTATCAATGGCTGCATTATACAATACCGGTGAGCTGGTGTACGCGGAGCGTTGGTGTGAGAGCGCGCGCGTACGCGACACGGGACGCGCGAGTATGTAAACGTAGACGCGCGAACTAAACCGGGTCCGCCGATCGAGCCGAGCCAACAACCAACCACCGAACGAATCGAAACGAAACGAGACGAAACGAAACGAAACGAAACGAAACGAAACGAAACGAAACTAAAGAACCAGAGGAACGATCCGTGGTACCGTGCGAAGAGGATCTGTCTCGCGCTTACGACTCGTAGCGCGCGCTCGGTAGCAAAGCCGGAGAAGACGAAACCGAGGTGCGAGAGGTGCATGCCTGTGCTCCACCCTATTTCTCGGGTTTACTTTTCGACGAGCATTTCGCCGATTAGATATCGATTCTTTTGCAAACACTGTGCTGCACTGTGGGACCGTTCGATTATTCTAAAGCTAAAATTCCCAACGAACATTCCGTATCGATGCTCTTCAACGTTCGCCGAGCGACGAACACTTTATATATATATATATACATACACACGGTGTTTCCAGGGTTAAATCGCCAAACTTTAGATATGAATTTAGAACCGTAAAACAAACAAATTTTCTCCTCTGGAGTAGTATGCTCGCAAATGCTTCCTTCAAGAGATATTTACTACTAGATTGGTTGTAGGACTTGGTAATGTCAACGAAATAATTCAGGCTTATTACGTGTATCAGTTAAAGACAATTGCATCATGTTTGTAATTATTGTAATTAACAAGTTGCATCAGCTTGGAGACGAGCGTTACACCTGTATCAATAACAGAAGAACTGGCCGATTGACACTATACGTGGATCTAAGTCCCAACGTCACCATTTTCACTGGCCGCTCTTCGCTCTTCGCCGTCTCTCCTTTCAACTACCCGACTGCACAATGCTCTTTGTCGCACGGGTTGCTCGCGGTTACTCGCGAGTGCATTCTTTCTATACCTGTCCCGCTCCGTTTCATTCCCACCTGATTCCGCCGGTCGATCCTCGTCCGCCGTTTTTACCTTTCTTTCTGCCCTCTCGTCTCGATGCCTGTCCCTCTCCTCTTCCATGCTCCTTGCCGGTGCCACCGCTCGACCGGCCTGACCTGTTCACGTGTGCGCCACAGCCGCAATAACTATATCCAGCCGCGCTTTTTTGTCAGCCCGGTTCGGTTCTTACGCACGCTCTTGCGGAAATGAATTGAGTTATTGTAAAATCGTGTCCGGCTGGGTATAATTGGGCCCACGCGTGCCCCGACGGCCGTAACCGCGTCCATTTTGCACAGTGGCTCGCCTTTCGGCCTCTAGTGGATCGAACGAGACGGAGAAAAATCTCGAGCCAGTTCGCCACGATCTCGTTTACGTAAAAATGCATTCCTCAGACCGAGTCGAGATATCTAAATACATCGATCCGCGAAACGGATTGGTCCCATAAGTAATTGGTCGCATTTTCGCGGTAGGTGGCGGTGTTTTCTTTTTCCGTGATTTCTAACCTATCAGGCACAATCGTATGTTAATATCGTGTGGTAATTAGTTGTAGGAAAGCATTAAGTTTGATCTTGCTGCGACGAGAAAACTCTGTGTTTTCGAGCAATTGTGCTATTTCGTTTTCGTAAAGAAGGGAGAAACGCCATAAAATGAGTAAGAAGAGAGAAGAGAGACGTTCACGGCGACGGTGCTGTAAGAACGGCGCTAGAGGTAGTTTACCAAGTTTCGTAATGGAGATTTCAACCTGAGCGACGACGTACACGTACAACGAGAAAAGGATGTCTATTATTTTACACCGAAAAATGCGAAATTACTTACGAGAATGACTCAATAAACATACTATAATAAAGTATAATAAAGTAACTATAATAAATAACTATAATAATAAAGTAAACAGAAAGTCAAATTGAAACAAAGTATCCCAAAGTTTTCAACTTTCGGTGAAAAGGATTCTTTAACTCAGTTCTGAATTTTTCCAGGCTGGAATTTTGCAAAGAGTCGGACTCGTTTCGGCTTATCGCGGCACGGAAGCATCGAGTGCAGAGATCCGCCGAGGGACGCGGCTTTTTCAAGGTGAATGCAGGCGCTCTCGGCGCCCCAACCTGAATGAACAAGCGCAATAAACAGGTGTTGGTGCTCGACTCACCGGCTTCGAATCTCCTTCCAGCTGATCGGCTTTATGGCCGTGACGACCCCATCCACCGTCGAACAATTACGCCGAACATCAGGAAGCGCTCCGTTCTGCGGACAGAAGAATCATCGTTTTATTAACACCGCGCGATAGACGCGTTCAGCGTTACGGTACTCTGCTTCGCCGAGACGAATCATTTCCAATTGTCAGCGAGTCAAAGTGTCTTGCCTGTGTGTGAGGGTATATCTGTGTATGTGAGGGTATACGTACTGACTTTCCCGCAATGGTATCTCGAGAGCTGATAACAGGTATCGGAGCGAGTATCTCGCAGAGATATACCGAGATCAGGCATGTTTGAATAGCAACCTGGCGTAATAGTTTGCTCGGCGTAAATCGTAGTACGCTCATTCATAACTATTTTTTCTCTCTTTTTTCTTTTTTTTTTTTTAAATCGAAGGCGGTATATTTAGAAATAAAAATTATTAGGGTTATCGCTGGCGAAAGGTTTCATGGAAAAGTTTCCGAAAGCCGAGGATTTCTACCCACCTATTTTTTTTTTTTTTTTTTTATTTAATAAAACATCTAATTTTATTAATTTTAAATTAAATTCAAGTTTAAAGAAAGATGTATAATGAAAAAAATTGCGGATTTATTTTAGTAGAAAGTGATCTCTGACCTACCCTATCTTCTTTTTTAAATGAAACATCCAAATCTATTAATTTTAAATTAAACTTAAGTTCAAACGTAACTTTTACATTACGTTTCAAAAATATCTAAGAAACACACATAACAGAAAAAATTGCGAATTTATTTTAGTAGAAAGCGATTCCTGGCCAATCCTATTTTCATTTCTTTTTTTTTTTTTTTTCAAATAAAACATCCAACTTTAAAGTTTAAAGTTCTCCCATCAGTTTTAAATTAAACTCAAGTTCAAGCATGATTTTTTTTTTCCATTACGTTTCAAAAAGTCTGTAAGAAAAAATATACAGCAGAAAGAATTGCGGATTTACTTTAGTAGGAAATGATTTCTGGCCCACCCCAGAGAAACGTGAACAGATACGAAACTCGTTGCCAACGCGTTCTTGGTGGACGCAGAGGCTCGATTGTCCCGATAATTGATAACGCAGCGACGCAGTCGGCGACCGCGGCGCGGAGAATTTGCACGGAGGTCTCGGCAGAGTTCTCGCGACCGACAGATACGAAGGATCCCGCGTGGAAACAAAGGACGATGATTCAGAGGCAGTAGGAGAGAAGTACCTGGTAGATGACGCGAGATTCCACCGGAAGGTGGGCACTACGTCACTGTCTTTTTCTTCGGTGCCGGAGCCCCGGGGAACGCGCGCCGCGATAGACGGTTTTCGACTCGAAATTCCGGCATTCTTGCCGCCGCGTGGAATCCGACGGTGTTAAATGAACCGTCCCGAGGAAATATAATGTTCGCCGAGCGTTCTCTCTTTCTCTCTCTCCGTTCTCGTAATTTACAGCCGGCCGAAATCTCTCGAGTCGCCGGGCCAGACTGATCTCGCCCGCTGACGAGAATGCTCGGTGCTCGAAGCTCGACGAGCAGGTGCTTCCCTCGGACTCGCGCGTCGCGCTGTCGAGAGGCTCCTTTTGTTAAGAAACGAACTATACGCCGGGATGGAACGGACGATAATGTGGACGGACGCTGATCCTTTGTCGTTGACAAAACGTCGCGAACATTCCGCTGGAAAATATTGGACGAATTTCACCGGCTGACGATCTTTTTGATTCAGGTGTGTAGCAGTGGATCCATGTTTCATCCATTGTCACATACCGACGCAAGAAATCCTTTTTATCTCGCTTGAACAGCTCCAAACAGCGCTTTGAATCGTCGACGCGTTGTTGTTTTTGGTCCGGTGTGAGCAAACGCGGCAACCCACTTCGAAAGCAACTTACGCATGCTCAAATTTTCGTGTAAAATCGTAAACACACTACCTTCTGATATCTTTAAGGTGTCAGCTATCTCGCGCAACTTCACTCTACGGTCTTTCGAAACAATTTTGTGGACTTTTCTTATGTTTTCCGGAACAAATGCCGATTTTGGGCGACCAGAGCGTTCAGCATCATCGGTGTTTGTACGACCGCGTTTAAATTCAGCATACCAGTAAATAATAGTTGATTTCCCTGGTGCAGAGTCTCCATAACGCTTTTCAAGCCTATGTTTGGCTTCAACGGTATTTTTCCCCATTGAGAAACAATGCTTAATCAACACACGAAATTCTTCTTTATCCATTGTTTTGAAAATTACAAAACTGGGGTCACTAAAACCACTGTAACCTGTAAACCAGTTATCAGAATGTCATGAAATTTTGACATGTATCGTTTGAAGGATGCTACTATCTTTGATCAGAAATCATATGGGTCTGTCAACAGTGTTGCCATAGATTTATTGAGTGACGTGTATTTGTACGCGCTGCTTTTTCGACACCGGTCAGCTGAGTCTGCAGGAGATTAGAAAGTGGTTGTCTCGAACAATGCGCGTGACGCGTAAGAGGAAAGTTCTTTTCTTCGAACAGTATGGCCGCAGATACGCGTTAAGCGCGGAACGCTCAGATTGATTTCACTGATTTCAACCGGGGTTTAGAGGTTTATATACAGTCACGGTGTATGATTTAATCAAAACAAACAATTGATTACAAGAAATTCCTCTGGCCAACGAAGCGTTCCCTGCCTACCTCGCGCGCACGGGCTCGAATTTCAACTTTCTAATGCGAAAATCGCATCATACCTAATTGGACTTGGATTCCGATCGCTTTCGCGCGATCGTCAAGACGACCAATCGCGGGGGTGGTGAGAGAGAGAGAGAGAGAGAGAGAATGAGGTCGATCGATTCGCGAAGTCGGGACGACCGAGCCAGTCGGGGCATCCGTGGCACGTGGGCGTTCCTGGCTAGCAGGCAGCCGTAAAGTCGTTAAGTAGCCACCTCGAACTTTGGGTGGATAAGGAGATGATGGATCATTAGCCTCGGAAATCCTTCCACGGGAACTTTTGCCTGCGAATTTTTAGAGAAACAAAATCGGCCCGACCGATCTCAAGGTTAAGAATCTTGTCCCGCATGCATTTTCATTGGAAGAGTAACACGGTTCGTCCTTCGAAGAAACGCGAATTGGTTTTTTTTTTTTTTTTTTGGAAAATGACAGCAGAACGACGTCTCTCTTTCTCGTGCATCGAGATTTATCGAGGGATAGTTCGATCGAAGCACGTTGGTATTTTCATGTCGAAAAATTTAATTTTTTCTACCAACATTGTAGACAATTAATTTATAAATATATCAGTTTACACGATAAAATATGGCAATTCTATGCATATGTATGTGGACGCTTGACCTCTCGCCACGCACGTCGAGAATATTTGGCCCAGAATTGCAATATTTTCTCAATATTTTCAAGTATATTGAAATACAACACGGGCAAAACAAAACTTCTTAGTAATTTTCTATCCAGTAATATACCGATGAGTTCAAAGAGATGGCGAATTATTGTATACGGTTTGGTCGCTCGTTATGGTCCGCGAACCAGTCACTAGCGCAAGAGATTAAGAGCGCTACTGTACATGATACCGATATCGGTGCCTAGCTCATCCCCTCTCTTTTTCCTTCAATTTCCAGAATAACCAATTCGCAGAATACACCTCCTCACTTAAAACGTTCGCTTTCGGTCCCGAACTGTGGACGCTTAACCGGCAGCTAGTCGTGGAACCAGTCAAGTAGAAATAGTCGAGTGAGCGGACGTCGAATCGAACCGCAGAGAGAATTCTCTGAACGCAGCCTGCGTGTAACTACTAACGTTAACAAAATAACCGTCGTACTGAATTGGTGATCGTGGAAGCGCGACGCCTGGCGGCCGTAAAGGCGCTAAATGGCCACTTTCCACCGGCGAAGAAAGTGACGTTGGAGCAACAGCTCCGTCCGTGGTGACGGAGAAAAGAGGGACAGGGAATCGCGGTGGTACCGGGTACGGGGAACTTGCATTGCACGCAAATTGTTGAAAACGGCGAACCATGTACACCGGATCCCGATAAACGTAACGTTCGCGTCATTACCCACGCGCAGGAAGAGTCTTGACTTTTTCTCTCTTCCCTTTGCTCGGCAATCGCGCGTTTATTGGCCACAAGTGCAACAAGAAGGAAGTTGTTAACACACGGCGGACAACGTGGCTAGCGCAACGCCGCGTCAAGATCGATTCTACCCTCGTCTGGTTCTCTTTGGCATTTTACCTCTCACCAGGAACCTTCCTTGGGTCCGTCGTTGGTGTATTTAATACGCTGGTGACGCGTGGGCGTTGTTAAGAAACAAGGAAGCGCGCGCGGCCGGCCATTTTTGGTCCTGCCGAGACAGACCAGTAACAGACCAGTCTCTCTCGTTCTTTCCTTCCTTCCTTCCTTCCTTGCTCCTCGACCGAAGCAACGCGGCTGGCAGATTTTTCTCTCTCTCGTCGGGAAAGCGAAGCGGTCGTTATCGGTGTCCAGATGGCCGGGATAACGCAGCCGCTCGGACACTCGGACAAAGCGCCATTATTTACGGGCGAGCCGATTGGCCGGTGGAATTTAGGTGTGCTCCGATTTCTAGACCGCGCGAGGAACACACGCGGCAATTTATAGCATCATTGTTGCCTCTATTGTGGTGCCACCGCGAGCGTGGGCGAGACGCGCCCGCGACATTACGCCTCGCGAGAACTCGTCCACTGTTTCTGCCTTCCAGCCGCGTGCGTCGCTCGATCCGCCGATGTTCCAGAAAAACAAGCTCGTTTGCACATTTGCCAAACCCACTCTAGCAGTCGATCCTCTGGTTGATCTACTGAATAAACGAAAAGAGCCAGACGATGCCAGATCGAGCAAGGATCGGCGCACTCGGCTCGAACACCACGGACCACAATGAGCGGCGGCGGCGGCGGCGGCGGCGGCGGCAGCAGATGGACAGCTGATTAAAGAGCGCGTACGCGCTTACGGGAGCCGGGGAAAAGAAGTAGCGGTTCGAAGGATTCAAGGAAGACAATTGAGGAAGAATCGGGGCCGGAAAGCGGGCGATCGGTCAGGTAGGAGTCCGGTAGGCGAGCTGTTTGCCGGTTGGAAGGCGAGTCCCAGGCCAGCTCGCGCTGGAAGGATGCTGGAGAGGCCGAGTGGTGGCGGCACGGCCGGTGTGGTCAGGTGGTTCGCAAGGACGCGGCAGGCCGTTCACCCGTTCACCCGTTCCACTCTCCCCCTCCTCCCGCCGATCCTGCTTAGCTCTGTCCTCTCCTTTTTCATGAGTCTCTCTCTCACTGCCTCGCGTCCGAATCACGCGGCCCTCTCCTCCTCGTATGGCGACTTTGTTCGTCTCTCGCAGCCTCTCCTCTCTGGCCACCCCTCTCCTCTCCTTCACCTGTTTCTTCTTCACGCTTCTTCCCTCCTCTTTCCTTCCTCGGACTTCTTCTCCTCTTTGTTCACGTCCACGATGGTTCATTGGGCGGCTGTCTCCTTGTCTTCTTCTGGATCCGAGTGCCGCGGCACCAAGCACCGTGGCTTGACTAACTAAGTTACACTACAAGGTATTCGCATTGGGTACTTTGAATCGCATTCGCGTTAACGCCGCGGTTCTTTCTCTTTCCAATCGATAACGCTCTCGTCTCGTGTCTTCGTGGACTTTGGACGATTGATTCTTTCAGTCAAGTTGCTACTCGCCATTTACACGTGTGAACGCAGAATCGAAGCTTCGGATCGAGAGTTGAAGAAACGAATGATTCGATGTCGGGAAGATTCAGCCTGACCCACAAGCTCAACCACGAACTGAAATTACAACGAATCATGCGACTAACATTCCACGAAAGTAGATTGAAATCGAGGTGGGACGATCTACTTGCTGCTCTGAGACACTTCCACGTTTATGTCGAACATGATCGTCGCGAAAAGATGAAATATTTTTGTTTAACGTCGAGTATACTCGTCGTGTAGAAAAAAAATTCGCTTTTGCCATTTATCGTAAAATTTATTAGGTGAAAGGATCATATATATTTGTAATTTTAGCACGTTTTAAAATATCAAACGTAAAATAAGTAAAGAAACTATGAACTTGAAAGTGAAGTTGCTCGAAGAAACCTGACCAGTACAAAACTAATTCTACGAGAAGATGTTCGTACTGTTCTAAAAATGAGATTCGAAAAGAATCGAGGTATTACGTATAGTTTCTTGTTTTAAACAATATCGTTCTTCTCTCTAAAAACAAATTAAACTGATCTCTTTAATCACTTTAATTTTCCAAATATTTGATCTTTTACTTCTTCTTGAAAAATGAAAATTCAAGTTCTTTTCCTCCACGTTTCATATTTTTAACGTACAACATAAATGTTCAAAGAAATAAAATGTTCCGCAAGTATCAATAAAATTGAAAACTCTTCAAAGAAACACCAACGAAATTTGTCATTCAACTCAATCTCACAGCAAGTGCATTTGCCTAGATCAAGCACACCAGTGCACAAACGAAACGCTTTCCTCGACGAGATCCGATATTTTCGATCCGGGATTGATCGCCATGACAGTGATTTCAATCGGATGGTGAACGTCAAGAGGGTTAATCGTGGAAATGGACGAGGAACAACGGAGACTTTTCGCACGATCAGCGCACGATTCGTTTGCATTAGCGTTTCCTTGCCTTTCCGCTGACCTCCAGGCAATATATCGCGACCGGCCGATCACCGTAATTCGCAAGCAATCTTCGCGTGGTTCATATTTCAGATCCCGACTAGAGAGGCCCGCGCGATCCCTCCTTCCTCCTCCTCTTCTTCATCCTTCTCGTCTGCTGATGAATATTATCGAAGCTACGGTACTCGGCTCGATACGGTGGTTCGATCGACCAGCTTCACGGTGGGAATTAGTCGGAGAGTTTTTCGAACGATTAGTTTATTGTCAATGATTGCGTTTGATCGGTGTTATTAGCGTTGCTGTTTATTAGTATTGGCGGTACCGTTAGGTATCGCGCGTTGCATGAAACTGTGAAAGTACATTGTCTGACACTGGTTCACGTAGTGCTAATCACGATCGAATCTTTTCCTTTTCTTTTCTGCGTAATTTGTCGACTAAAGGTGGAATGATTAAGTTAAGAGAGACAAGTTTATCGTGACGTATAGCAGATTACACGAAAATTATAAGATACTCTTTCTCTCTCTCTCTCTTCTGCTTCACTACTGTTTCTCTATTCGCTGCTCGCGAGTCTGAATTTCTCCCGCTTTATACGAACTTGACGCTGACCAATCTTTCTGAAAATCAGAGTCGAGCCCTCAAAGCAGTATGAAAAGCGGATGATCGATTACCCTGAAACGATACTCGATACAAGCTCGCAGGTTAACGATCGTCTACCGAAATATCTGAACCGTTTAGATAATAATTTTCTTAGAACGCAGTAGACGTTCTAAAAGTTCAGAATTTCATATAAACGTAAAAAGAAGGTTAATGCTATTTGTTAGAAGATCAGTGACGCAAAGATATAAATGTAAATAAGAAAAAAATATAAAATATCACAGATAAAATACTCGTACATTTAATAAAGAAAGATAAAAAATACTCTTTTACGTTTATACGATGAGGATGTAAATGTGATATAAATTATTGTTATTACATGAAGAAAGTTTAAACTATTACGTTTATACAAAGATGTAAAGATGTAATCGTACGAAAAACGAAGGAATTCGTTTCCGTACGCGAACGCGAGAAATTCTGGCCCGGTTTCTGGCACAAGGAAGTTAAATTATTCGCCGATGGCTGAAAATGCTGTTTCGAGATAAGCGGGTTTAAATAAAAGTGCATTAGCGGATCGAGGTGTCGCGAAGCACCGGCACGATAAAAATGTTTAACGGTATTTCGTAATGCGAGAATAAAGATATATCGATTGGCGTTCGGTGATATTCTTTCGATTACATTTAGCTTTAGCCTTTAGTACTTTTATTTGTTCGGCGTTATTTATCGGATTGGGTAGAAAATTTTTCTTCGTGGATTACGAAAGTGTTTGTGCACGTAAATAGAAAGGAATTTCAGCCAACGGCGGACAACGTACGGACACGACGCTTGGAAAATCCGTGTAAGATTCACCATGCTGAGAAAATAATGGTTTTCATTTATTTCTCGCAATCACGGGACACTCCTGCACTTTTGTTATCAAACGTCATCACGTTTGTACAATGACCTATGATCTATGATCCATGTGAATCTCGCTGTGAGATCTTGTTATGAAGCAAAAATAACGAGGATCCTCCCGTGAATGGTAACGACAGTTTTCCAATTTATCAATGCATCATCTTTACGTCAATACACGTACCATTATTCAAGTTGATTGTTCAATTTTTTCAAAACATGTTGATAGATCTTTACGATATCTACTCGGTAAAACTTTCGCAAACTGTCAATGACTAATGGCAAAGACGAGAGAAATCACTCAGTAGTCTATCAATAGTTTGCTAATTGCAAACACATATATACCCAGTGCCAATTTTATTAGAGAAATAAAATCTCAAAAAAAAATAATTTTGAACATTTCGTCGAAACTTTAAAAATCACACCGATGCGTCTTCTTTCTAACCTAAAAAGAGTAGATTCGAAGAAATAAAATTGACCGTAACTCAAGAAATAAATCTCAAAAAATTCGGAATATTCGGTCGAAATTTCAAAAATCACACCGATGCGTCCTCTTTCTAACCTAGAAACAGTAGGTTTGAAGAAATAAAATTGACCGTATCTAAAAAAATAAATCTCAAACAAAATAATTTTGAAAATTTGGTCGAAACTTCAAAAATCACACTGTTGCGTCCTCTTTCTAATCTAGAAACAGTAGATCCGAAGAAATAAAATTGACCGTATCTCAAGAAATAAATCTCGAAAAATAATTTTGAAAATTTGGTCGAAACTTCAAAAATCACACCGATGCGTCCTCTTTCTAACCTAGAAACAGTAGATTCGAAGAAATAAAATTGACCGTATCTCAAGAAATAAATCTCAAAAAAATAATTTTGAACATTCCGTCGAAACGTCAAAAGTCACATCGATGTGTCTTCTTTCTAACCTAGAAACAGTAGATTCGAAGAAATAAAATTGACCGTATCTCGAGAAATAAATCTCAAAAAAATAGTTTCGAACATTCGTGTCCTCTTTCTAAACTGGAAACAGTAGATCCAAGCATCTACTGGCGCTATCGTCGAATCCGATCGTTCGGCTCGTCACGAAATCTAGCTTTCCAATTAGAAAGCGTTTCTTTTTTTTCCCCTTATTTCTCGCGGCGTTTCACGCGTGTGTACACGCGTGTCTGTTGCGGACGGGTCAAGCCGGATACCGATCAAATTCCACAGTACAGTGAAATTCATCGTTGGCTGAATGACGTCACGAGTGAAGTAAGAGGAGGCCGGTTGTCCGCGTGAACGACCCCTCGTCTCCACGCGGTGGCACCGGAGGTCGGGAGAGACTCGGGAGAAGGGGGGGGGGAGGGGGAACCAGCCCTCCCGCAGGGAACTCTAATAACCGGGTTTCACGAGGTGTGTCCGGGTGCACGCGCGAAGAAAGCCAGATTCCACGCCGCCTGATCCTCCTGCACGACTCTCGCGCGAGTCGCGTTCAGGTAGCCGACGAACCAACGACTGTTATTAGCTTCTTTTCCCGGGGTAATGCGTGCCCTGTCACTGGCAGGGAATAAGGAGAGCGCGGCCTCTTTGTCAGCTGGCAACAATAACCACGTCGACTTTTTCTCTCTTTCTGACTTCTTCGCCCTACTCTCCCTTAATAGCCAAGCCGAGCCTCCGTCCATGTCGCGTCCTTGTCTCTCTCTCTCTCTCTCTCTCTCTCTTCATTCCAGGCGATTCTCGATTCTCGCGTCGCGTCGTAGGGCAAAAGGGGTGGCCCAGGCGACGCTCCAAGTCGATTGAACAGAAATTGAATGATTGGGAGCGCGCGCCTCGAGGGCGCTTGATTGTTCATTCAAACAACAATCGTAATTGCGTTAGAGCCTGTTCGCCTGCTCGGCCCGGGAGGGGAAAGGAAAGTAAGTGGAAGGGAGGCTGGCTGCCTGGCAGGATGACTGGGGCACGTTGGTGGCCGGATGGATGGGAACCAAGGCTGAGTCGAATCGCGACTTTTTCGTGCTCACCTCGTTCGCTAGGGGGTTGCTCGCGACGAGTGGCCTCCGCCACGAGCACACTCGGCCGCTTCTCTATACACCACCCACTCGAACGCGCTACGCTAACGTCCTATTAGTGTGCCACGAGCGTCCTCGATCGAGCACTAATAACTCTCGCCTTTCCAGCGAGTCGTGCTTATCGCGTGCCGCTACTCCCCGCGCCGAATATTACGTTCCTGTCGAGGCTTTGTTCACACACTCGCCAACTCGGCCGATTTGCTTTCTCACAGCCGCCACCTCTCTGGCCGATTCTCTCGCTGTTTCGAGAGTCTGTTGTTTTTTGCTGCTCGCTGCTCGGCAACAAGCTAATTCTCGCTGAGGTCGATAGCGCGGCTTTTTGTTCAACAACGTTACCCGGGTGAAATTTAACCTCTCGCCTGCCGGTTTAACCACTTGCGCTGGCGAACTGATTGCGGACCGTAACGAGTGACCAAATACCCGTATACAGTAATTGGTCGCTTTCTTTCTGAACTCGTCGGTATGACATCAGTGGATAGGAAATGATTGGGAAGTAACAAATTTATTATTTGTTTTGCCTGGGTTAAATATACTTAAATGTACTTAAAACTGAGAGAATATTGCAATTTCGGAGCAAAAAATTCTCGACACGCGTGGCACGTCATTCCAGCGCAAGAGGTTAAGCCTTTGCCATCGACAGACTATTTTTGTACCATTTATTCACGAAGCATCACTAGCATTGGAAATAATCATTCGAAATTTTGTTGATTATATCTTTTTAACGTGTGATTTATCGTTTAAATTTGAAACAATCATCAACGTGTACTGCGGGTTTGCTAGAAAGAGTATAATATACAAGTTCCAATCTCTGGAAAAATAATATTCTTCACCATTTTTTAAACTTTCGTAAGGAGTTAATTTATTGAGTGTCAATTGCCTTCAGAAATTCTTTTGTTCGTCTTACGCAGTTATTACAGCTTTCACTGTAGACATCTGTTCAGATATTACGCTATTATTGCATCGTATCACAGCACCAAATGTATACGTTCATTATAATCAATATTAGCAAATTATTGGAAGAGGAATCTAGCTAGATTCAAGTATTGTCCACTCAGAAAGGACAGTCGAGTGCAAAGGATTGAAGTCAAAGACCTCGTCACTTGGATATTTAAAAAAATCAAGTTTGTAAATACTCGTCGCCTTTAAAATTCGAAAATTAACTAGCTAATGTTGCATCTTGCGGACGGATGTAATTCGAACTATTGCAAATAGATGACTGGACGACAAAGTTTTCAAACAGCTATCTTCGACTATTCGCGTTTGATCGAATCATTCGAGTTACACCATTTTCTTCTAAAATACAAAGAAGCACACCGATGTTACATCGGTTACGCAACACTTAATCCGAACTAAGTCTAAGATGAAACGTTTCACGGCGAGGCCGAGATTCGCAAACAAACATTCGCACGTCGCGTCTTTCGCGATCTTCGAATCGGCGAATCAGCTATCACGAGATCGTTTGCTAGAACACTTGTGACTCCGTAAATAGGTAGGCTCAATTTGCAAGTTCGCCGCTGTTCGTGTCTCGGCGAAAATCGCGAGAAATCGGCGCGGCGCGCTCGACGCACGCATACACGCACGCACAGTTTTCTCGCGAAGAGAGGCGAACAGAGGTGGCCAGTCACCGTGGAGCAACCCAACGATTTGCTCAGTTAATATTTGCTTAGCTACACGTCCCTTTTCAAGCCGCTTCCTAAATTGAGGTTGACGCATTGTTACCGCCTTCGTTGTGATTAACATAATAATGCAAACAGAATGACGCGGCCTCGTCGGGCTCTATTTGAGCAGGTGAAAATTCCCTGCGGCCCGACGCGGTTGTTGCGTAGGTGACGACGCCGCGAGCTGGATAACGCGCGTGACAATTGTTTTCCAATTCAATTAGACCGGTTTCGCGAATTTTCGGTGCCTTTTAGGCACAACCGAAGCCCCTCACCCTTTCCCCTTACACTTGGCAACCTTCGACATTTTTACGGCCTAGGGGAACGTGAAATAATACCGCCCGACGAAGAGCATACAGCAAACACACAAGGACACTGGGACACTCTTCTCCTCGATTCTCAAGAACAATTCCACTACTCGACTAACTAAACTCAATTCAATAACGATTTTCGTTGCAGCGTCAAACGTCTGCTCGACGCGATCGATCGACTGCGTTCTTTCATTCGAAACAAGCCCGGCTCTTATCAACCGGGCGTGTTCCGCTATTACCCCCGTGGTGCCTTCGACCCCATTCGCCGCGCAGAAATACATCAGGCCAGAGAGATACCGATGAAAGGGCCGGGGAACAGGGCGAAGGAAGACAATCAGTCGAAACAGCCGCTTAAAGAACACTTTTCTTTTTACCTCCTATTGAGCCTCCTCTCGTTTCTGTTCGCGGAAGCGAACGTATACCGGAGATTTCTCATTTCCAGGTAATTAATTTACAATGAACCGGACGAAGGGGGAAGAGACTTCGACCCTTGTTCGGAGGGCTCCTTGTAGTCTTCGGATGCTTTCAACGAAACCAAACAACTAACCGATCTTCGATTATAATTAACTCTCCTCGATAAGACACTGAGTGAGAGACAGAGAAAGAGAGAGGGAGAGAGGTTCGATTCTCTCTGGTCGATCGAGGGCTACATCGCCATTATCAAGCATCTCGTTTCAACGTTCTCTCAATCTCTCTCTCTCTCTCTCTCTCTCTCTCTCTCTCGGCGAGTTCTGGTCTCGAGTTTTAACCGTTAGATGACCATTGTGACGCAAAGTAGCCTTGAAACCGGGATTAAGATGGATTCTCTGCCGAGGCCGTTCGTGATTCTTCGAGGTTCACGCCGGTGGCCGGCCAACTTTCTTTGGCTACTTGCTCGTTGTTACGCAAAGGCGGCGAGAGACGTGACACGTCGAGAAATGTCCCGAATCATCCTTGTAATCGCTGGAAGAACGAGTCGCCTCGTGCGTCGCTCGACCAAAGTGTCACGTCTATGGCAAGAAGCGAACTTCTTTCTCCAATCTGGCTGTGGTCGAATACTCTCGCGAAAATTCCTCCAGCTGCGCGAAACGCGTACACGTAAAGTTACGAAATTGTAAAATTACGAAACCTGTTTCCACAGAGGAATGAATAAATTTTCCTTAAAGACACGCTCGTGATTGATCGACTCGTGAAACCTTAACACGCGGAAACGATCGGTGTCGTCGTTTACAACGGTTATTATCGGAATATTGCTGTTATTGGGGGAGGGAAATTACGTTACCAGCAAATGTTGAATTATCGAGCAAAAAACTCCTACGAGAAACGAACGAAGAAGAGAAACGAGCTTGGCGCTAAAAGTCGATCGATTTGTCTGAACGAATGCCGAACGTCAGGGAGAGAGAGAGAGAGAGAGAGAGAGAGGAATCACAGTGAACGAAACAGAGCAGGGGATCCTGGGGATAGGACACTTGATCGTAAAAAATAATTGAAAGTAGACTGCGCGGAGAAAAAGCAAACACGGTCCGGATGCAGGCCGGAAAATGACAATCACTATAGCACGCGGTACCGTTTCCTCTGTCTGACGTCAAAACTCGATCGGGAGAGCGTCGTTGCAATCCTCGTGTGTCAGGGGGTGGGGGGGGTGCTGGGGGGGAGTGGATAGAAGGGGGTTGACCGTGGCGTGTGAAAGGGGAAAGAGGGTGAAAAGCCTCCGGCATGGCGCGCTCGCCCTTCACCAATTTAGTAGCCGATCTTCTCCTCTCTCTCGGCCGACACTCTGAAATTCCATCGACCTTCCCAACGTCGTGTGTATAAGTCGAGAGAGGGTGACTAGCTTCCCCCCTCCTCTCTCCGTCGCTCTTCACCGATCCTCATCGCACGAGACCGTGCTGTAACCGTTCCACTCGTTCGTCACTCGGTAATCGTTCTGCTGTCGACCGAGGCTCGTTGACAGGTGTCCACCAAGGACACCTCTCGTTTAGCCTGGCAGAACCGATCTCGTCTTCCACCGACCGCTTCTTCGGCCCTTCTTCTCGCTCGAATGACGTAACTCGTGCTATCGCGATGATTCGATACTTTTCTCTCTTTCGTTCGTTCTTTCTTCCTTTTCTCTCGATCGATTTTCGGACGCCTGCTCAGGATAATCTGCCCTCCTCTTGTTTTCGTCCAACGAATTATCCGGATCGATCGATCGACGCGTGCAAACGATTCCCAAACGGCGAGCAACCCTGTGTACGTATCGAAGGTCGCGTGACCGATTATTCTTGGTCCAGAGTGGTCCGCGATTCCTTCTTCGTCGACGACAGAGCAGACAATTTTAATTATTTATTTATTTATTTGTTCATTTTCATCACGGGTAAAGAAAAATACCCATTAGTACAAAAAGTGATGCGATTAAAGAAATTTCTTAAATGTAACGAGGTACGAGACTGAGTGAAAAATTGCAAGTAGATACCGAGTAATGAGCGTTTAAAAGGTGGAAATGACTGGTTAAAAACATCGATCAAACAACGTGCATTTATTAGCGTTAATAAATATACGATTATACGAATTATAGAAGCCATATGCTCGATGGTGTTCGATGTGAAGCAATTCAGAATGACGTAGTGATCTGGAAGGAACATCAAGTTTAAACATTTCAATGATATTCGGGCACGAGATCAGATCCTATTGACAAAGACCAAGTCAGCTATTTTCCTGCGATGTTCCAGTGTGGAACTCGTAATTATGAGAGTATCTAGGTATAGGATCACCACTATGACAAGCGGCCAAGCTTAGAAATTTGTGTCGCGGTCTTTCAAGAGCAGTATTAAAGTTCAAATAATTTCAATTATATGATTTTTTAATAATAATAAATTTAAAAATTTATTTAATATTAAATCTAAAATAAAATATAATGTTAATGAAATAATTATAATAACAAATAATATAACAAAATTATGAAAAGGAATTAAATTATCCGAATACAAAGAATTAGAATCTTGAAATATAATTATATTTCATGTTGAAATTTTTAATAAAAATAAAAATTTTATATTTGAAACTTAAATTCAAAGCACTATTCTGCCATATTAAATAATTTATTTTATTTATTAAAAATATTTTTTATTTTGTTAAAAATTAACAATGGAATTTCATTAAATATATGATCAAAAGGAGGATAATTATTTAATCATTCTAATGATGATTGATAAAATTTAAACAAAATAAATCGTTTTGATAATAATCTTTCAAAAATAATAAAAATTAAAAATAATAATCTATTTATTGAAATTATAGATCCTAATGATGAAATAAAATTTCAACAATAATAAGAATCAGGTAGGTATTGCAGTAGGGTGACCAGATTAGCGAGCCGTATTCCAAAATTGGTCCAACCAATGTGCAGTAAAGTAATCTTGGTGTGTTCGTATCACTGAAAAAGTCTAACTGTTCTTTGAATAAGACCTAAAGATCTAAAGGCACGTGATATGACATTTTCGAAATGCTCAGCAAAGGACAAATCATGTGAGAAAAGAATTACTTAATCACGAATCGAGTCAGGATTATCAAGGATGGTGCCTCCAAGAGAATAATTAAAAATCTTCAAATTAGTCTTACGACTAAACCTGATAACTTTACATTTGTTGAAATTAAGTAATAATTTATTAGATTTGCGCCGTACTTCTAATCTCGTGATTATCCCTTAATCTCTCGGTCACTTTGGCGAGTTTGCGCGGTCGTTTTCCACTCGTCTCAACGTTCCGGTTTAACACTGTTGTTGGATTCCGTGTAATGGAGTCAACACGCTTACAATTTCAAAGAGTTTATTCCTTGTACTTACAATCGTGGTCGTGTACGAAATAGAATGATAAAGGTTCTTGAATTTTATTTAGAATGATTTATGCTAAGCCAAGCTGTCGAATGTCTCTAAAGCATGTCCTTATATATCTTTGGTTATCAAGTGGAAGGGGAAGGAGCATAGATGACCAACTATTGGATCTTGCCCTTATGACTAACTATTCACAGTCCACTTTTACGTGGACTGTTGCTAGCTCGTTGTCAGTATTTGCATAGATTCAATATTGTCTGGGTTGGTCATCCAACACTGTCATTAAGCGTTTCATTAGAACCTGGCTACAATGTGATAAAGAAATTTACTTCTCTAGTGGCATTGCGCCAGCTTGTAAAACTTGACGAGGGTTGCTCTGCCGCGGGGACCACGTTGCTCGTCGAAACGGATTCTCCTCTTCGAGAAACTGCGATGAACTGCTCGTCGTCGAAATATTTCTGATCCTCACGCGCGAGGTCGTCGGTCAGACAAGGTCAGGCCGGGCCTCTATCGTCTATCGACGATTAGCCTTTCCTCGGCTCGCAGAAAATTGTGGATTCCGTGGAAGATGAAGAGAAACTCAAAGGAACGCGCGTATTTACCGATCGTGTTCGATTGAGGCAGCAATTAAGGTAATCGGCAGCGTAATAATTTCACGGTAAAACACGAACGCTGATTGCCGCAGGAAGGCGTATCACGCCGAGGGAAATGGTACGAATCGCGAAATCAAATGAAGCTTTCAGGTTCCGCGCCAGTTGCGATCGAACTCGAGTGAAAAGGAATTCTTCCTGCAACGGCGCTTAATCTGTATTACTCGTTCTCGGTTTTCTAATCGCGAAAATGTTTAAATTTCGGCGAGAAATTTTGTCAGGTGTTATCCAAGCCAAAACGAGGAGTATTAAAAATTATCGCCACGTCGAATATTTCTAATCTCGGACGGCGCGGAGTTTATTCCGCGACAAATTACTGGACAGTGTTGAAAAAGACCTTTCACGGCGCTGCTGCTATCCACTTACTAATGGATTCATTAGCCGATGATTATATCGCCGCTAGATTATAGCTTTCGAAGGCTTCGATGACTCTTAATAGATAACCGTAATTGCCGGAGCACGGCGGCCGTTCAAGCGGATTGCCAAATACGTACGAAGACTCGCGTGTCTTTCATCTCTACGGAGACTGGATAAATCGTAAATTATACAAACTGCCGATTTCGAAGATTTGCTGTTGCGAGGAGAAACGTGACAACGGAACGGCAAAGTGGCACTTTGCTCGCGATTCTTAAGGAAATCGAGCGAATTACGTTCCCTTTGGCTGCGACCACCCTTCAATATCGTCGGCTACCCTCGAGAAATGCCACCCGGGCAGGAAACACGGTTAAAGAAACAATCAGAGGCCGGCAGAGAAGCGAGGCAAGGAGAAGGATGGAAAATCGCGGCGATTGTGGAAAGCTGTGAAAGCTGCGGGCCAATGTCTCGGCAGCGTTACACGGTCGCGCGGCTCGGAATGAAGATTAATCGAGGCGGCGCGCGGATTATTCCGCTTTCGTTGCGGGCCCATTGTACCTCGGGGAGGATCGCGCTCGCTTCTTTGAATCGCTTGACGCGATCTTCGTTGTCCATTAATCCGCCACTGCGAGTCCGCCACTCCGGAGACAGAGAGACACAATGTCAAAGCGCGTTATTTCCCGCGTTCGCGTTCTCTCCCCAACCGAGCGTAGCGTGGCGATAATGAGGCCAGTCTCATACACCGAGAGCGCGCTCCGTTCTCTTTCTTCCTCCTCTCCTTCTCCTTCTTTCTTCGTTCCTCGCGCAAACGTTGGTTGGAAAAGCGTTGGTTCGAAAGGTCCGAGGCCATGGCACGTTCCTTATTAGTTATTAGTATACTCGCTCGGTCGTGGAGAAGCATCGCTGGCCTGGGTGGAAGCAGTGGGAGGGCAGGGAGGAAGCGACCGGCGAACGAAACGGTTTACAAACCGTAGGAGAGTGCAAGAATAGAGACGGAGCCTTGAATGGAGCCCTTTGAATTACTGCTGGCTGCTTGTTTTGTATAGACGTATAATGTACACGTATTCACGCAGACGTGGACACGGGCGTTCCGCGTGCGGACGCGTGTAGGACGTTCGCCGTACAGGGGGTGAGAGCGTGGCGTCTCGGCTCGAGTAATGTACAAGAGAGTAAGAGTGTGTGTGTGTGTGTGTGTGTGTGTGTGTGTGTGTGTGTGTGTGAGTCGAGTCCGCCCGTATAGACTTATACACGCGAATCCGGCAAAGTCGCCCGGTATATGTACGGAGAAGAAGAGAAAGAAAAGGAGAGAAAAGGCGCCAGAGTTATCCGGCCACACCACCCGTCAGAACCCGACAAACCATCATCCACCACCAGCAAACCACCACCACCACCACCACCACCATCACTACCACTACTACCACCAGTTCACTGGTGGTGCTACCAGCGACTTTTCCTCCGTCCTCTCTCCTCTTCCCTTCTCGCGCCTTTCCATCCCCCGCCCCCACCCTCACCCTCTGTTCGACCCTGTGAAAGGTCTCTCGCCGAGTCGCATGCCCTGTCATCTTCTGAAAAGAATAATATCTCTCTTTGAAACATTAGCAATTCTATGATCGCCACCTTTATTTATACGATGTACTGGCGTGGCTCGTTCTGCCATCCTCCAGATCTCTTCCTCTTCTATTCGCCCGTCTTTCGTACGCCGGAACACTCGCTCACACACATACACACACACGTGGTGGATTACAGCACATCCATTACAGTGACCGTGTGTGTATGGAAAAGAGAGTGGTCGGCGGGCATCGCTCAGCCGCTGTTTATTACGCGGCGCGGCGCTGGATGCGGAAAATTCGCGGCGCAGACAGTGGTGACGCTCGCCCGGCACCGCTTCTCGGCGTCGCCGTTCCCGCCGCCTTCTCGTTACAAAATACTTTAATTAATGACTCCTCGGAACAAATTTACCTTCATTATTAGCACATTCACCGCGGCCCGCCCGACCCGCCGCTTGCCACGCTCGCGCTCGTACGCGAGAGTGCGCGTGCACGCGCAACACGTGTACGCGACGCGCGGGCCTCCACAAAGGCCGGCATTGTGCGCGACACTCATAAAAGGCGCCTGTTCTTGCGCGGCCTTTTAAATAATTCAATTCACCGAACGCTTCCTTCTCTTCTGCGAGGCATCCGCGCATCGATGCTGACTTTTGCTCGCCTCCTCCGATTGCAGGATCAACGCCACGGCGAAACGCCGAAGAAGAATAAGAAGAAGAAGAAGAATTCGCACTTTTCTTCTTCTTCTTGTTGAATGAATCCATTAATATGGAAATATCACGCCAAGATCGAATTCGGATTCGCCAATTTATCTTCGACGTGGCTACGAACCGTGACGCCACCAAAGAGAGAGAGAGAGAGAGGGAGAGAGAGGTTAATTTATGGTGATTAGACGATTATCCTCTGATCTCTTTCGTAGCTCGGCTAAATTGCGATTGATATCGGAAGGATATCGAGCTGCCGGCGAAACGACCGCAGTTTTATGATAATTGGAAGATTATTCTTAATTTCTGGACGGGCTCGTGTCCGAGAGTTTTAGACACGCTTCCGGGTTCGCTTCGCTTCGCAAAACCGAGTGGACGCGATTGGTCGAGCGTCGCTCGAAGCGTGGCCGTAGTCTCGTTTCAAGTCGCTCGTTAAATCACACAGTTGGACATCGGTTGGAACGTCGGGCGAAAATTCCCGATTTTGAGAGTGGTCCTCTTCCGAGAATGCTTTCACGCGGGACACGCGTGTCGATTTCTGACACACTCACGCGCGAACACTCGAGCCATGTTTCATTTCTACAGATCGCGAGAACCACTTTCCGAACGTTGAAAGGCTGGACGTGCAAGGATTTTATCTGAGACACTCGTCGTTTCGCCTATTACCAAGAGAGGAATAAATTTTGAAAGAGAAAATATATATACAGGGTGTTTCGTAATTTGTGGGACTCACTTCGGGAGCTGATTGTACGTCTAACAATAATGAAAAAAAGTCATATAAATATTATGTGTCCTATCTGTTTTCGTTTGTGAGATATAATGAATTTTCTGTTTTAATTACTTTTACAAAAGATGCAAAGAAATGACCACCTTGCATTTGAAGACGAGCCTGCACGCGTCTTGTCATTCATCTGGTTACTCTCTCTATCGTTCCTGGTGTTTCTCGAATTTGTCGGAAGCCTTGCTCTATTCTATTTCGTAGTATTTCAGCATGTTCGAACGATGTTGCGTATACAATAGATTTTAAATGTCCCCACAAGTGAAAGTCTAATGGATTCAAATCCGGAGAACGAGCAGTCCATGCAATAGGACCTCCACGACCGATCCATTTATTTGCAAAGTGTTGATTTAAAAATTGCCTAGCCACTCGGCTAAAGTACGGCGGAGCTCCATCATGCATAAACCTCATATAAAGTCTAATATCGACTGGAACTTTCTCTAATATTTGTGTAAACGCGTGCTCAAAAGATCAACGTACCTGTTAGTTTCCCATCAAGAAAAAAGGGTCTAATTAAAAATTTATCAATTACTCCTGCCCATACGTTTAAACTAAACTGGTTGATGTCTTGAATGCGCAATAATATGGTTTTCTTCATCGCAATTATGATTATTATGAAAATTGAATATACCATCCCTGGTAAAAACTTACCAGCGTTTGCTCTGTTTATAAAATTCATTATATCTCACAAACGAAGACAGATACGACATATATTTATATGATTTTTTTTCATTATTTTTGGCTGTACAATCAGCCCCCGAAGTGGGTTCCACAAGTTACGAAACACATATATATATATATATCTGCGTGTAGTTTGTTGGCAGTGTTGGCATCGTGTAAAAACGCGGAGGATATCGGAATGTTTGCGCGCTATTATTAATTAGCCGTGTCTGCCGATAAACTGTACACGAGTTGGCGGAGGAGAGTATGGTTGGTCTGCGATACCGTGCTTCGCATGATTATAACTGCGAATGTAACGCGTGCAATTGTAGAAGAAAAAGGTAAACACGACCGGAGAGTCGCGGTATAAAGACGGTGTTATCTTGTGTCAGTTTCTTATTAACGAGGCGAGGGGGACAAAGGTAATTCGATGTATGTAACATCGCGCAACGGAATTCATTTGAATTTGATTAAAGAGCTGAGAAGAGGGACGAGTTGTGCGAGTGACATATAAATTCGTTTTCAAAGAGGTGCTGTCCATCGTTCTTGGGAATCGAAAGGAAAGAATTCGGATCGGGATTTCTCTCGAAATTTCCAATGCCCCGACATTGTCGATTTAACCAGACAGTGGACGCTGTGTCGACGCGCGAACGTCCGCAAACAAAGAGCGAGTATACTCTCCGGTAGGAAACACGCGGAGCCGGGCGGACCGATCGTGGTTCCGCGGCGTGTCCAGCAACACCGGAAGTCGCCTGGCTGCAGAAAAAGCGACGCGAGCCGCAAACGGCGCGGCGTCGCGACGTACAATCGTTCTTCTGTTCGGATCCTTCGCACGTTCGGGCCACGGAGTTAATAAAGTGTGTAAAGAGAAAAGAACAGTGGCAACAGTGCCGCTTCTTATCCGGAGTAATTATTCACGCGCGAAACGTTCGATTCGAACAGCCAGCAACTTTTCAACAACGACCGTTGGACGCGCGTTTAACAACGTGCGTCAAGGAGAAAACGTCAGAGACGGGATAAAGCGTTTCGAAAACCAGACAGAACGTCGGACAGAGGTCTCCGTCCTCGTGCGATTTATTTTCCTTTTTCATTTTACTTTGCGTCTGTTTTGGAAGAAAGATAAGGGAGGAAAGGGGAGAGAGGATAACGCGGCGTGGATGAGCGGACGAGTAAGCGAGCCGATCCCGAGCCGAGCGTGTTTTCCGGGATCGTGGACGCGGCGAAAGGAAAAAGAGAAGAGGCAGCGTGGACGGAATGGAGATGAGAGTAGGCGCAAGAACAGCCTGGCTTGGGACGGGGATGAGGATGAGCAGGAGATGCCAAAGGAGGCGGAGGAGCAGGAGGAGGAGGAGACACTACACAACCGGCGGAAAGCACACCGGGCAACAGAAGAACACACACACACACACACACACACACACACACACACACACACACACACAGAGGGGTGTATATACGTATATATACGTGTACACGGTCGAAGAGGAGAGTAGACTCTCGCTCGTTCCGGCCTCTAGCCAAACAAACGGCCCCTTGCCCGATGCAGCACTGTGTCTCGTGGTTTTTGCACCGCTCGGCTCGTTCAACTTTACATTTACGGACTGATTCCCTTACCCGTTGTCACTGGTTCGAAAGCTGCGCGCCACTCTTCTTCCCTCTTTGCTTGTATGCAGATGCGGACCACGACGCGACGCGAGGCCGCTGATTATCACGAGTGGCCGTCCCGATCACTCGTTCGGTGCCCTATTTTCAAAACGGAAACACACAATGAGCGCCCGCTCAGTCGAGGACTGGCCAACAACAACAGGTGCCACGCCGCGCGGCGACAGAGCTCGCCAATAATCGGTAATACGCGGTGCACTGATTGCTGCCGCGATGACAGCTGCCACGCACCTGGCCAATCGCAGTCAAACGTCATACATGACCGAGCTGTGAGATTTGTTTCTTTTTGTTTTTCTCTCTCTCTCTTTCTCTCTCTCTCTCTCTAGCCTACAGCTCCAATAAAAGAAAATTGAAGCAATTCGACGACGGAACGCGCAAGTCGATGATAAATAAATCCTAGCTGCGAGCACGGCGATTCGTGGTCATTTCGCAACGCGGTTTTCTGTAGAAAAATATTTCGACAATTCGCAAATACCAAGTAGCTCGTATCCACGTATGCACGCCGGGGGAACGCGACTTATCGGGATCGCCGATCGAAAGAAGTAACATCCACCGCGAAACCCGCTGGCACTCGGCTGTCGAGTCGAGCGTTTCTGCATTTACGAAGCAACAGGATTCGACGGTTAATACGCTTCGGCGGGAACGGTTTCTCGATTCGCGCGCGAAAGTACGACGGTTTAATATGCACGAACCGTCGAGCTAATCGAGTGAAAAGTTGTCAGTCCGGAGGAGGAAAGAATGGCGATAAAACTCGCCGGGCTGTACCCTTCCCCACTTCCCGTCAACGATGCCATTTTCACCGGAAACATCGAACGACGGTTCGCCGACGGTTCTGCTCGCCGTTACCACTCGATAGACATCTCTCGGAGCAGAGGTATATCTCGAGTCGACCAACTGCTTTTGAAACAGCTCGCGAGAGAGTATTTATTGCCAACGTTCTAACGTTTACGGGACAATCGAGCTGCCGTGTGCATCTTCCAAGCGCGGACTATAAACTAACTAAAGAAATGGAAAAGACGGAGAAAACGGCCCTTCCCTAATCAACTCCGAAAAATCGCGCGGAACCTAGGAGTCTACGACCGCGCGGTAAAATATGCTCGATGATACGGGCATACGCCCTGATCGTCCCTGTTCTCCCATTAACGAGCAGAGTCGCGCGAATGGAATAAAGGTGGTGGCAGAGACTGTAATTTCAAGCAACGAGACGTTTATCCCGCGAGTGACTTATTCACCCGGAAACCGTGGCGACTGGTTCTTCGTTCCGTGGTTGTAAATTGCGAGCCGCTAGAGTGTGTGTGTGTGTGTAGGGGTCCACTAATGACAGTAATATAGAAACTTTAACAAACAGGCGTCAGAACACTTTGGTCGTCCAACGATATAAGCGACACGCGCTATTCCGCCTATAGAATGAATCGAGATGATTGCAGTTGGAGTGTTTGGGCTGTGCGCAGTTTCAAAAAAACGCCCGAAGAAATTCCTTGAGAACCACGCGATGGACTTGAAAGTCAAGCATACCGGCTTATAAACTCTATGCGACACAAACAGCAGTACGAAAAAGCAAAAGCTCTGAAAGCTCGAAATATGAAACACTAGGGTAGCAAAATTTGCACAAAGTTGAGAAGAAGAATAAAAAGTACTGTGTATCGACTTTGCAGAAGACAAAGAAGAGAAACTCTCTCTGTCGCGACGAGGAAGTGTGGCAGCGTGCGATCGTGTTGTCTTTTACACGGTCTGCCACGCAGAGACAGGCACGTGAGAAAAAGAAGAGAGAGAGAGAGAGAGAGAGAGAGAGGAAAGAAAGGATCAGTCACCATCTCGTGTTTTCTTAATTGCGTGCGAACGATCGTTCGAAGAAGACGTCCGATTGGTTCGCGAGGTCGATCTTAATTTCCAGCGACGTCAAACTTCAGACGGACGTGTCTCGCCGTTATCAGACCGATTGGATCGTCTCGTCCGAGTCACGTATCGTTCCGACGTATCTATAAAACATACGATCGCTTTTACTACCTACATATGTACGTACGCATACACGTTCGACGTAAAAGACCGAAGTGAAATGTCGGCGACGAAGAGAAAGAAACGAAGAAAGGGTACAAAGTAAAAGAGAGAGAGAGAGAGGAGAAATTCAGCAGGTGTCGATGAATTAGTATAGATCAAGGTTCTTGGCGCACGTCAATTACATAATCGAGCAACGATATCGGGAACGATAGCGCAATAACGAGCGTCGCGTCGGGGACCACGTTGCGCCTTCGAAACTGGTCGCTGGGTGCTCCTGGTTGCAAACTCCCCCCTATCCATTTGCCCTCTGCTCTTTTTTCTCCGCTGCGCTGAGTGAGCCACGGTCCGCTCGGGCCACGAGGCCCCGGAGCAGCAGCGGAAGGAAATAAAAGTGCGGCCGGACCGAACGGCGAGTCAACTTGTCGAACGGGCTCTTTATTTACTTTATTACAGGCTCCGCTAACGGTATCGGTCGCATCTGCGTCGCTCGTTCCTTTTCTCCCCTGTCCTGCCTCCCCTCCCTCTGCCCACTCGTCGGGCTGCTCCTTTTGCAAATTCTTCTATCGATTTCATCGTTCGTGCCGAACGGACGCGCGGCTGGGAACGAGTTCGATAATTGCGCGTCTTAAGTGGTCGCGATGCAAAGTGGTGGAAGAAAGAGAGCTGAGAGAGAGAGAGAGAGAGAGAGAGAGAGAGGAGGGGGGATGGAGGATCTCTGCTCTTTTCGTCGGACGCTGGATGGATCGTGTTAGATGAATATTTAATATACACGGGAACCGTAACAAGAACCTCTGTTGCTACGCGATGTTAAAAGTATTTTTAATTGCCGCGGCAAAGGAACTCGGTTACCAGCCGAGGCGAGCGTTTGACACAGGCCACGTAGATGAGAAATTCAGATGCTGCCGCTTTCGCATTTCTCCGTGATGGACTCGCGATCGACGATAGCGAACGCCGTTTAATGGACGTCGTTGGCTACCAGCGCCAATTCACTCGATTTCGATCGATCGGTGTCGCGCGATTTTTCAAAAGGAAATGGCATGGCCGCGTGTTTGCATTCTTCTCGAAGACTGGAATATTTGACCCTTTGCACTCGGCTGTCTCTTCTGAGGGGACATCGTACTTAAATCTAGCCAATAGAAATCAATTATTCGATAATAAAATAATTTGAAATTATTATCAAAAGTTTTTAAATTTTTTATTACAAATAAATAATTTAATTTTAAAAAATAATATACAACCAAAAAAATAAATATATGTATTATAAAAAGTGAAAAAAATTTGAATTTATTTTTTATAATTTTTTGTAAATTAATTAAACAAATAAAAGAATAAGAAAGTAAAATTATTATTCCTCTAATTATAATAATTAAAATTATGCAGAGAAATGACAATGATAATCGTTTTATTAAATAAATATTAATTGATATAAAAATTGAGAAAGAGAATAAAATAAATTAAATGATTTAAAGGATTGAAAGAAATTTTAAATAATATAAAATTTATTATCAAAATTAAAATAAAAAATGAATTTAATATAATAAAATATAATAAGAAACAAAACTTTCTCTTTTTATAATTTGCTGATAATTGTAACGAACTTATAAATGTACATTTGGTGTTGCACGATGCGATGTATAATGGTGTAATATCCGAACTGACGCCTAGAGTGAAAGTTATAACAACAACGCGAGAAGAACAAAGGAATTTCAGACGAAGTAACTTCTAAAGACAATCCCGAGTCAATTGACACTCAATGATTCACATAAACTAGATCTCTATTGCTTCTTACGAAAAATTTAAAAAATGACGGAGGATATTATTTTTTCCAAAGATTAAAACTATTTAGGTATCATTAACTCTTACATTATATATTATATTACTCTAGCAAATCCGCAACGCACGTTGATGACTGCTTTAAATTATATATGAGAAATACATATTAAAAAGACGCAAAATCAACAAAATTTCGTTAAATACCATTCGAACGAGATTATTCCCAATGCTGTGTCATTTCATTTATGAAGCGATGATGCTTCGTAAATAAATTACTGATGATGCAGAAAAAGTTCGTCGAGGGTTAGGCTAAACTCGGGATAACGAAAACTAACGAACAAGCCAACCAGCTAAGCAAACAAGTTCTGCTTATCAAACGAACGAAGCGTTTGAAAAGCGAACAATCAAACGAACGAGAGGCAAGTCTCTCGTTTTAACCAAACGGATGGTCGGACGCGGACGTAACATCAATTTCCTTGATACTCGAACAAACGGAGCTCGGTTGAAAGGAGAGACAATCGCGAGCCTTCGACGCCAGCGATTATTCCGAATATCAGACAATGGTGCAGCACAGTTTCGTTCTCGCGTCGTTCCCTTTTTACTCTCCTATCCGCGGACGTATCCCGCGTTGAAAAGAAGTTTCATCTTCTTTTCAGGCTCGCGCGTGAATCAATACGCCGGGTGGCAGTTCTATTTCAATGAGAATCCTTCCTCGATCCTTTTGTCCGTGGCTGCGATTGGGCAAACGGCGCGGCGGCGGCGGCGGCGACTAGAAAATACGGAAACTCGAGAGGCGAGAATAATCGCCTGCTGGCATTTGCGAAAGCTCTCAATCGGAGCCAGGGGCAAGCGCGCGCGAGTCTTGAAAAACAACGCCGCGACAGTTACAAATAACTTTTACACGGACGTCCCGATTGAAATTCAAATTCCAGCCTCGCGCTCTGTCTTCCAGCCGGCATTGTCTAAGCCGCTTAGGCGCGGCGATAACTCACGCGTTCGGCGCAACGAGGCTACGCTCCACGCTCGAATTTATCGGCGCGCGAAACACCTTTTCAGACGTTTAGAGAACGTATTCACCACGAATACACGGTATGGTACGCGTCGCGCGTCGCAGACTCGACGAAATGTATCCTTGGTTTCAAAAACCCGCGGCGAAAATCCTACGACAAAATCTGTTAATTTCTCGACGTTTTATTATAACCATAAAAATCACGTTTGAAAAGAAGTGGAACGTCAATTCTAACCTTTTGTCCCTCAACAAACGTTTTTTGTTTTTTTTTTTTTGTTCATCATCTATCAGTAATTTATTTACGAAGCATCACTTTGCAAATGAAATGACATAGCGTTGGAAATAATCATTCGAATAGCATTCAACGCGAGATTCTGTTGAAAATTCTATCTTTTCGACGTGTGATCCATCGTTCAAATTTTAAAGCAATCATCAACGTGCGTTGTATGTTTGCCAGAACAATTATAATGTACAATAGCTCCACTCTGTGGGAAAATAATATTCTCCACCATTTTTTAAACTTTCGTAGAGAGCAATAAGGAGTCTAGTTTGTGCAAATTATTTCGAATTATGTGAATTATTCAGCGTCAATTGGCTCAGGACTGTCTTCAAAAATCTCTACTTTCTGAAATTCTTTTGTTTCTCTCGCGTTATTATAGCTTTCACTTTAGGCTTCAGATATTACACTATTATACATATTATATTATACGGTCGTTTTTTCTCAATTTTAATAAATACTGTCATCCAGTGACAATAATTTAACTTGATATAACACAACCTATATTCTAGTTAAATATATTGACATTTAGTATGTCTTGTTATAACGTAATCTAGCGACGATAATTTAATTTATTATAACGTAGTCTATATTCTAGTTAAATATACTGACATTTAGGTAAATTTTGAAAAAATTTGAGAGAACCTTATCAAAATGGAGGAACAAAGTGTGGATAAATTTCATATTAGACATTTGGTGCTTTGTGAGTTTCGAAAGCACAACGATGCCACTAATGCCACAAATGCCATTAATGCTGTTCATCCTGGTGCCTTGGATACGGGAGAGAACACGTCAGCATTGGTTTAGAAAATTTAAGAACGCTGATTCCAATCTTCTCCACGGTGTGAAGTCTTTTGTAAGACCTGTTTGTTTTTACTTCAAAATCACCGTCATTTTACAAAAAGGAAATACAGAAAGTTTGTCAGAGAGACGGACAAAGATTGTCCAACAACGGTAGAGATGATACCATAGATCAAAACTATTACTGGCTCTTGAATAAAATAAAATTTTGTACCAAAAGGTATCAAAAAACGTTACTTATGCGTTATGCCCCTATTGAGAAAAACAAGCTGTTGGCTAGATTCAAGTGTAGGCTGGCCACTGAAACACTGAAAGATTTGAAAAAGTCATAACTTGTTCATTTTCAAACTTTTTTATTGTCTTCTATTGTAAGTTACAGAGCATCCCTTGGAGATTAAAATGGCTACGTATGATTTCCAGCAACGAGTAAATAAAATAAATAAAATGATTAAAAAACGTATGTTTGTAAAAGTTATTTCTATCATTCAGTCTTTCAGTGATCACCCCGTACAATGTGCCCCCGTATACTCTCTCCGTAATTTCGTCGGTAGGTTTCAGTATTCGCAAAGTGCGCGTAACTATCGTCGCGGAAGAGTATATCGCGTCGTGACATCGTCAGCCATCAACGATCCCCGTAGGACAGAGTGCGAAAAAACTGAGAGGAAGCAAATCCTGGGGAGAGACAATGGACATTGGCGCGGTCGTGTCGGCCGTTTATAAACAAAATATTGCGGTGATCAGTTGGCGCGAACGAGTCGACGTTCGGCGCTCCGGCCGACCACCATAAATTTATTCCCATTGGTCACGGTCCAGAACGTCCCGTGCAGAAAGGAAACGCATTAACAACGAAGCTATTCCTCCCCCCTCTTATTATTGTCTTAAGGTGTCTCGAACGTGATCGGTCGGAAGGGAACGGAGTGAAACGAGCCACGCGGAGGAGAAGAAGATGAAGAAGAAGAAGAAGAAGAAGACGCGTCCCGTTTCTCTACGCGAGCGCACGACAGAGACGGAAACGGTGTGTTTCGCGCGTAGGAGCCCAACAATTTATTGCCCATCGGCCGTCGTAGTTGCACAAGACGATGCGTACGTAGGCTTGAAAGGTCTACGAAACGGTCGGGTCATTACTTTCGGTGATTACCGTCATTCTTTGATTAGGAGCCCTTTTCAATCTCTCTTCCACCGCCACGATCCTCCCCTCTCTCTCTCTCTCTCTCTCTCTCTCTCTCTCTCTCAAAGCTAGCCATAGTCGAATTCCACGCCACTTTTAAGGGGATAACGTTTGGGGAATGAGCCGCAAAACGAGGAGAAAGAAAGAAAGAAAGAAGGAGGAGCATTTCGAAATTCGTGGCGATAATTTATACGAAAAAGGTAGAGAGGGCCTAGAGCGCGCGGCGGTGCCGGGGCCCTTCGTCACGATAAGATTGGATCGTCAGGGGCCTCTAACACGGGGCCTCTATCTAAGTACCGGGTAACAGAGGGCCTCACAGAGGAATAGAGGTGGGTACTTATTCGCCGGATAGAATCGACGTTTTCCTTGTATCTCAAAATTCGATTTACGATCGAGCCTTATCTATCGAAGCAAATCCATGAGGACGATACCGACCGATACGTGCGTGAACGAGCGAGATCGTAGTTGCCAAGACTGGCGAAGGGAAGCCATTCCTCGAAGAAGGGAGACAGAGGAGGAGAGAGGGGGGTAAAGGGACTCGGTTCGTATCGCGTATGGGCTCCTTCCCAAAAGTTGGCGCTAATGGGACCCCCGTTCCAATTTCGATTTCCGATATCTACAGCCACGCTCGACGATTCCGTGTCGTCGGATGCCGTGGCGTTGTAAAAATTCTGATTCGCCCTCTGCGAGCTTGGAAGCTCGGACCGGTTGCGACGAAGGTGAATCCTTGCGGAGGTTTCTCATTTTTACATCTGTCGATAAACGATACGTGCGACGAACGATTCGAGTGAATCTTGATTTATCGTAACAGCGGGAAAAAGTTGATCTTTCGTCATGGCGCACCTGATAGACCAAACAATTAATAGACCTCCAGTTAATCTCTCTCTCTCATAATTCGGTGTTTGGAGCTCCTCTTTTCAAGTTTGCCATCGGTGATCCCGTCGACAGTACAATGTGTGGAAGAGACAGAGAGAAGGAGAAAGGGACAGAGTCGGTCCTGCGAGGCGTTTCAGTCGAACAAAAGGATCCGAGCCCTTATAGGCAGGAAAGCTCGGACGTGGTTTCATAAAGATACGGATTTATCGGCCGACCAGCCGAAAGGATTTCGCCGGATCGTGCCGGCCTGCCGACGACAAAAATACGAGCCTTTAGCTTCAACACCTTGCCGCGTAACACCGCGATTCAACGGTGTCGCGCAAACCTAACCCAGACTCGGACACGGCCATTCGAAAATTAAGTTCCATCACGCGGCAGACGCCATTCTACGTATAAAATCTCTCGCCAACTGTTCCTTTTAGGCCTACCTTTGCACCGTGAGAAGCCAGCCGCTGCAAATGACAGTCGCGTCGATTTAAAACGAACTCTGGCACTGGAAATTCGTTTTTTTTTTTTACCTCGGCCTCGAGTTTATTTGGTTCTGTTAGAGTTTGTGTCAACTCCTTGCAGTATGATTTAAGAGTCGTGTCGCACTCATTGTCAGTAAAGTCACTTATGGCTTACGTAGTTTGTCAAAGCTCATACGTTTGAATTTGTTCAATTGTACATATGCCTCGTGATACAAATGTATACAAACGTCAGGGACATCTGGTTTAATTTTGTGAGGTAATTTGGATCAATTTGCTTGAAGGTCGTTTTGAAACAATTTTGAAATATTAAATTTTATCAAGGAACCACGAGTATTTAAGATAAACAAAATAAACTTGTGCGTCAGTCTCTCGCGAGAGATATCAGTGAAGAAAAATGATTTATCATTTGGAAATGAATAACGTATCAGCATCATTTTGCAAATAAATATTTATCTTAAATTGCCAACTTTTTGAAAAACCGGCAGCAAGTTAATAGTTTAAAATTTGCAACATTACTTGCACGTCTGAATGTGCCCAGCAATTTAATGGTTCAAGTTTAATAGCAAATTAATAGTGTAAGATTTGCAATATTACTTGCACGTCTGAATGTGGCCAAGATTAACGCGTATAATGAATCTGCATTATGAATCACGAGTCTGACTCGTGCTTCTCGCGTTTGGACCTATAAACTTACCACGAGCCTGATTCGACGTTATAAGTTTCTTTCTTTCTGGCTCGAATGATCTAAAAGTCTAAATCAACTTGTCCGATATCCGCTGGGACACGGGATATCAATATACTGTACGTACGTACGCGGCAATCCCACTCCGTCGTACATAATTCTCAGCTAAGTTCCAACGACACATTACGGCATACTCAAGTTCGCAAATTTCGTTTTAAATTGTATCTGAATTCCCCATTAGATGCGTCAGACAGACTAGATTTTCGCCACTGGTACGATACTCGTGCTTACGCTATCAGTTGCTCGGTTTGAGTTATGCCCGGATCAAGTATTACATTACACAAGTTAAGCGTCAATTTCTCATGTCCGTACGTACCGGCGTTATTTTTACACGCGGCGAGATAACCAGCCCGATCGAACACTTGCACGCGTGTAAATTATACGTTCAATCACGCGCTGAATTTCACAGGCGAATTTCCCTCGGTGTCGGGGGGGAACACCGACCAACTGCACGTTGTCCACTGTTTCATTTAGTATAAATCCGAGTAGAGTCCACCAGCGCCGTGTCTAGATTAGGTGTTACGTTACACCGGTCGAGAGTCGGTTTCTCGAGTCTAGACAGACACATTCGCGCGATATCCCCCCGGCCTCGTGTTTTTTCGCTTACGTTGTAACCTCTCGCGCGACCACACGCTGTCAACTCCAAAAAATCGGAGGCGCCTTCTCCGCGATTTTATTTTTCAGTCAATCACGCGACAAACAGCTGGTAAATTACAGTTTCGCGCGATCCCTTTGTCGATAGCACTATAATTCGCGCTCGCAGCTCAGGAACGCGTATCCGCGAAGATTTATCGGCCGGGACGGTTTCTACCGATTTAACAGCCGAGCTGACCGATCGTTCGTTCTACTCTCTCGCCTGCGAGCTGATGCGTATGAAAGTATCGGCCGCGAAGAGGCCAATGCTGCCAATGTCGACTCGATTCGATTCGATTCGATTCGAGTGTCGATGCACGCTGGACGATCGGTAAGACGATCCACGTCGCCGGATCCGATCGATTCGCCGTACCAGAAATCGACCGATCCGAACCAGTCTCCGAAACCAGTCGAAATTACTTATCCGACAGGTGTATCTTTATCTCCACTCTCAATCTGTCCCCTCCTTGACGTTCGAGGCTCACCACTGTCTTTCTTGCACGAACGAAACGTCGAGCACGATGGAAGAAACTGTCCGTTTGCTGTTTGTTTTAGAGGGAAATTCAATCGCCGTGTTTTTCGAGTGATTTACAGTTTCCGTTACTGTAAACGATTACGATCGTCGAGTACAATCGCGCGCGAGAAACACAGCCAACGATAGGGACAGTTATGGCTCGTAATTCTCTAAAAGACGAGGCAGAGTGTCTCTCTCTCTCTCTCTCTCGTCTCCTCGTTGCAATTACTCAAAGGCCTGTCGTCGGGTCGCCACGTTGCACAACATAAAGATCCGCTCGTACGCGCGTAAATCAGTTTCCGGCGAACTGTCAGAAATCTCAGTTCGCGGATCAACGCGAGGTAGCGAATCTGGCCGAGTGCCGGGTCTCTCGCAGCCAAACATTCCAGATCCCTGCTCGTCCCTCGTTTCCTCACCGCTCGTCCATCGTTTTCCTTTTTTACTTCTCACACGTCTCTCGGGTTCGAATTGAAATTTTTTCGTCGATTGGACGAGTCGCGCGGAATTCATTCTCAAGATTCTCAAGCGGAGAAAGCTTTCGAGGAGAAAGCACATCCTTGTTGGCAAGGATTCACGTTTCACAGAGTTGGTGCGAGCGCTCGCAGGCCGCGTTCCAACGCGATGCGTGGCGTTACAGTTTTGAGAAATGAAAGTGCGTGCCGATTGCCTTCCACGCGAGACTCGACTCTGCATACGAAATTAATAGAGTGCATAGCGTGTTGGAATTGTAAATTCCTCGGTGCGATTCTTGTTTTTGTACGGCCTCTCTGCTGGGTGTCGCTGGCGGGAACAATCCGATTAGCAATGTTCTCACGATATACGAATGATTCGAGCGAGTCGCTTGGGCCGAGCTTCGTTCGGCAATTCGAATGGAAATGTTGCTGGTTGCGCGGCAAGAAGAAAAAAAAAAAAAAAGAAAAAAGAAAGAAAGGAAAAAAAGCAGGATCGGTTAATGAGAACAATGTGGCGATACCGGTAGCCACAGTGTGTTTTTCTCATGGCCAAATTCAGCAATCGGGGCAGCGATCGGCGCGCCGCGGCCGTGTCATTAAAGGTGATAAAAATGAATGAACCGACGATGATCGCCGGCGACAGCGCGTATATGTGTGTACACACACACACACACACACACACACACACACACACACACATCTCGGCTAATGAAAATTTCTCTTTGGCTAAATATATACGTAATTAGAGTGATAACTGCTTAATAACGAGTGTGGTATCGTTACGGCGGATAAGCATGGGTGATGCGATAGCATCTCCGTCCGTGGATGCCCTTTAAGCTATCTCTCAGTTTCCGATAATGCATCTTAATTAACTAAATTATGGTAATTGCTAAAACAGCCAGAGAGATCCGCGGGGTGGGGGGTGGGGTGGGCGGGACGGGAGGAGGCAGCAGGTTTAGCCTTTTCCATCGTACATGTCTTACTTAATGTAAATGAAGTATTATACAAACGCGCAATTATTGCCGTGCCGCGCGTACAACGTGCTTTTTCCCCGGCGAAGCTACTATTACCAAAGACGCCAATTTTAACGCTAACTATCAGACAAACACGTTCGAATCTGACCGAATGATGTTACACTTATATTTTATGTAGCGGTGTGTGTATCTGAGACCTATTGTGTGTATATATATATATATATATATATACTCTTATTGCGTTTTCAAGGCTTTAACGACCGAAAAAGAGGAGCCTCGCTCGCTCTCGTTCGTTCACATTCATTCGTTCTCAGTCTCCCTCCCCCTGTTCGAGCCATGTTTCCGCTCGAATCGCCTGACTTCTATCGATTTATCACGTACACGTAATCCGCCAGTTAATAGAACGATCAAGGTAACGAGCCTCTTCGATTCTCTCGGCCTCCGCGTAATAGTAATTATTTAGAGCCTCCTCGTGCTCCGACTCTGCCTTTTCGCTTGCGTCCCTTTGTGAAATCCGGTATTACGATGCCGGTATCACAGTAACGTCGCTCGTTAATGTTTATTTAGACGTTACCGACCCGATCGTTTCCACCAGTGTCTTTATATATACAGGGTGTTTCGTAACTTGTGGCACCCACTTCGGGAGCTGATTGTACAGCTAAAAGTAATATAAATATATGTCCTATCTGTCTTCGTTTGTGAGACATGGTGCGTCGTTCAATTGACCTCGCGATCAACGCAACTTTGTACGCGTCCCTTTGGTTCCTCCGCGTCGAAGAGGAAAAAAAGAGGATGAATATGCATTCGCGTCAACACTTTTTATTGGAAATCCATAAATAGCAGAAGTCGAGTTTGTTTCAACTCGTTCGCTTTTGTATCTTACGAAACTAGGATTAAAGACGATTCTTATTGTTTCAGTCTTGAGAGAAATCTGAACAATTGTCGAATGAAACAGAGACAGATGAGAGAGAGAGAGAGAGAGAGAGAGAGAGAGAGAAACAGGCTAATTTATACGTTTGCGCAAGAAGCAATTATAGGCGACCAACGAGCCACGAGTAACGGGAATAGTAAACTAGGACAAAAATGACGAAAAGTAACGAGCGTCAAGGATACGACGAATCTTCAAGGGGGTTTTCATTCGATGTTACGCCCCACGTTTTGTCCACGTGTTCCACGCTCGACGCTTAACGACGCCGTGTGTGTCTCAACTCTTCTCCCCCGTCAGACCTTGGGCAATCGTGAATAATCGAAATATCTCGATGAAACAGAGGGGGCCCCGTGGCCCGTGCATTTACGAGGTCCTCGAAACTCGTTTCTCTCTCTAGGCGATTCAGTAGGCGACATCGTTCATCGAGCGATAGACCGTAAGATTCGAAGGAGGAAGAATAAATTAACGGGCGCGGCCGACGGAATCGTAAACCTTCGACGGCTCGAATTCGGCGATTCAAAGAAACGGTGCACAATAGACACGCTATAAATCTCGCTTTACGGCCCGTCATAATTGTTGCCCCGATCCGTTGGATCTCGGGATCTTCGGGTTGATCATGAACGTTTCGTAGTCACGGCGACGGTTCCATAAATACCGCGAAAAGACACGAAGCACGAAACACACAGCCGGATATCGCGTGAAAATTGATATTCTCGCCTGTGCTACTGTGAACTCGAAGGAGCTGGCGTGTTAAAAGGGAGATAAAAATCTGGAAAGCTCGAAGCACGAAAATAGTAAAGAGTACTGTTGAGACACAAGTTTAAAAATTGAGTTGAAGAAGTAGAGCAAGATCTATGATACGATACTTTTACTCGTACATTTTACAGAAGCATTCGAATCTCTGAAAAAAACGTTCCAGAGTTTGCAAAATTACTCTAAAAAATTATAAATTGGTAATTTTGATAATTCTGGTAGTTCCGGTGTTAATAAATATTTTGGCGACTCTCGGATTTTTATTAAACTCTTTCGCTACGATAAGATCCACGTGAAAAGTGTATCGACCGAATCATTTTCGGAGTTAATCCGTTTTGAAACAGAATACTTTTCCAATTTCCTGGCAATATTCCGACGAGAGTGCTTTTTTTGAAACAAACTTTAATCTTTCAAATCTAACATTGCTTAATTTTTCAAATCTGATACCTTAAATTTTCGAGAGATTAACAGTTTTATCTATCGGCTCTTTCCCGAATTGCAATAGACTGAGAAAGATCTTTTGTTACAATAATTTCTCATCATATAAATATTCCATTTCTGTTGAATAGAAAAAATAGGACAATCTTGTCTCGATAGCTGAAGTGTATCACGTATTTTTAATGTGCGATTTCTTCAATACGTCGATAGATGCTGTACATGTCTCGTAATGAAAAGGTTTGTAATAACAAATTATATGTAGAGCATAGAAAGTTGTTATGGCTCGAAAGCAATTTTTGATAATAAATAAAAAGAATAATATAAGATACAAAAGTATTGAAGTTAACTCAATTATTTTCAGTCAATACAGAATATCGTCACGCTCTTACGCCAATTTCCCTTAGTTTTCTAGAAGCAAAATGTGCCTCTTGTTGCAACGACTTGATAAATTTTTAAATGATCCTACCTCTCGAAGCTTTCCCAAACCTCTGAAAGTTTGCGCAAAGATACATGTGTATGTAATCTCTCCACGAAAGTAATTAAGAATAAGCACCGATGATGAGAATCTAAAAAATTCGATGACTCTCCCTACAACAGAGTTAACCCCGTAGTGTAGTCAAGAGCAAACAGGCTCATAAATTCGTTTAATTAAAAAGTAAATTATTTTATCCTTTTCTAATGTCCTTCTTATACATGTTTGCTATTTACAAGCATACAAGTTTCTGTGTTGTTAAAAATAAAATAATTTAGTGGCGCATCGAGGCTCGCTTGAGAAAAAATTGGCACCTAGAGTGCAAAAGTTTCGCCTGGACGAAGAGAATTTCTGAAAACTGCGAGTGCAGAGAAGAACAGAAGAACTTTTTCGCGCGTGGCCAAGGCAGGTTCGGGGTTTGCGAACGAATAAATTTGCGACGATAATTCGTTGAAACGCAAAAGGGTAGGCAGATGGTTGTCGGCGGCCGTAAACGAGGAGGAGGAGGAGAACGACTCGCTAAAAAGGAGCTGTGTCTCGCGTTGCGCGACACCCGCGCGCCGAATAAAAAGCTCTCGCACCCGTCCCGCTGGAAAGAAGAACAACCCACGTAAATCCTGATAAACGTATTTAAAGGACAGTCCGCGCGACGTTTCGCCCTTTTAATAAGCGTCCCTCTCGCGCAAGAGTCGAGCGATTCGTCTGTTAATTGTGACGCGTTCGCGACGTCTGCTTGGACAGAGATACGCTCCGGGGATCATCGTCGCGCAATCAACCAACCGAGAGGAGCAAGATGGCGATTTTATCGTTCTCGCTTATGTTAGCGGCCAGCCTAAGAGTCTTTTGCCACCGTGCGTGCGCGGTGAAATCCATCGGGGGTGTAAAGTGTAAACGATCCGAGGATCGACGACTGGACATTACGCCGACGATAACCAGCCGTTTCGATTAATCGGAAGTGGAGAGTCGTCTCTCGTTTAAACGAAAGAGTTGCTACTTGGCGAAGAAAAGAAAAATAAAGAGAGAAAGAGAGAGAGAGAGAGAGAGAATCAAAGGAAAGATAAAAAGGTTTTCTCTCGGTCAGGTACGACGACAAAATGCCGGTACGTACATATACTTGGAGCATACATACGTATATACATACAATACATATAGCGGTAACTGCGGGAGGCAGCGCGGGGAGGTAGCCAACCGTTGGTTGTAAAGTATAAAGCATTAAGCGTTAATCTCACCGGTGGACAAGATAATGCCCGGAGTCGGCTCCGTGTGAGGAGCCTTTGAGTGGCTATTTATCTCGAGTTTAAATCGATTTGTATGCTAATCCACCGGAGAAATCCGCCTGCGTACATAAAACTGAAGGAGGCCTACAAAACTCAGCCTCCATGAGATTCCAGATATATCCCTGACTAATTAGGCCCACCGCCGCCCTGCCCTCCGCCTTTCTCTCCCTTCCTCTACAAGCCAGTCTCTCTCTCTCTCTCTCTCTCTCTCTCTCTCTCTCTCGCGTTGTCGCCCCCGCTGCCTCGCCCTTTCTCCACGATATCGACCTCCCATCCATCGGAATTTGCCTTTTTCCGAAAAAGATCGTCGTCGTCGTCGTCGCGCATCCGTGGAACAACCGCCGTCTCGAGGGAACCCGAATGTCCACGGCGACTTCTTTTACCAAAATGTTTCTCAGCCCCCATTCAGCCCCTTTACGATCGCGACCACTTTGAAGAGAGAAACCCGCGACTTCCAAATCCATCGACAGCCGCAACAACAAGAGAACGAGAAACTGGGAATCCTAGAGGGGAGATTCTCTCACGAAGAGATCTTAACGGAGAGGATCGATCCAACCACGAATACCTCCCGGTATGATGCACCGTAGATCTTGAGTAGTAAACTTGTTGGGCCGAATGTGTTTGGCCCCTGGGTCGACGACCGCTTCATCGGCGCAGCATCTCGAGGCAGCTGCAGGCGAACGATTCGAACTTCGTCGTTAGACGAAGCTCCGACGCTTTTGAGAAAGAGGAGGTTTGTAAGAATTTCATATCGTACAGGCGTGTACGGGTGGGCCGGAATTCGTAGCACAACCGAGCCAGGGGGTGATTCCATGTCATGAGATAAGAAAAAAATTTGGTATAACATTTTCTTTTTTTATCTGGGCTCGGTTTTCGGGAAAATTGACTTTAAAGGGTTGTTCATCCTTGTGAACGATTTAGTTGTCGATTCTTGTACCGCGGTTGCCTCCGCCCGAGATAGCGTTTATAAACATTATTTATTGTGTGGTTGAAACAGTACAAAGGGGGTGATTTTACGTCATAAGATAAGAAAAAAATTTGGTATAACATTTTTTTTTTATCTGGTGCTCGGTTTTCGAGAAAATCGACTTTAAAAGGTTGTTCATCCTTGTGAAGGATTTAGTTGTCGATTCTTGTACCGCGGTTGCCTCCGCCCGAGATAGCGTTTATAAACATTATTTATTGTGTGGTTGAAACAGTACAAAGGGGGTGATTTTACGTCATAAGATAAGAAAAAAATTTGGTATGACATTTTTTTTTTATCTGGTGCTCGGTTTTCGAGAAAATCGACTTTAAAGGATTGTTCATCCTTGTGAACGACTTAGTTGTCGATTCTTCTACCGCGGTTGTCTCCGTCCGAGATAGCGTTTATAAACATTATTTATTGTGTGGTTAAAGCAGTACAAAGTGTTGCTACTGATAATTAATTTTTCCTCATTTCTATTGCACTACTTTCTATTGCAATACTACAATACAGCGCACTGTTACAAGTATCGTTGAAAATGTCCGCCTCGTTGCTGCATACATGTTTTCTCGACGAATTAATGATATCCGAACAGAATGTAAGCTGATATCGGTTTTTTAATTCCTGCATAATCTTTTGCTTCAAATGTGCAATATTTGAAACATTGTCTTTATAAACTTATTCTCTGATATGCCTCCATAAAGAAAAATCTAGAGGCGTAAGGTCCGGAGACCTTGGTGGCCAACGTATACGTTTGATTAAAAAAATTTTTAACCTCCCTCGTGTAATGTAACGGTGCACCGTCACGTTGAAAAATCATACCCCTTATAGTAAGGGTACATCCTCTAACAACGAGGGCAATTCATTGCGTAGAAACTCAAAGATGAACAAAACTTTAAAGTCGATTTCCTCGAAAACCGAGCGCCCGGATAAAAAATGTTATACCAAATTTTTTTCTTACTTTTTGACGTATAATCGCCCCTCGCTCGGTTGTACTATGAATTCCGGCCCATACGTATAACTTTCAGGCACAGACGTCACACGCGGATGCTGTCGTCGGTTTTCTTGCGAAAGATGGAAGAAGCCGATCGCCGAATGGTAGCCGAATTTATTCGAGGTAGGCTTAATTTAATCCGTGGGGGACGCGCAACGAGATCCTATCTTCGTTTCTACTCGTAAATAGTTTAGTGGGCGTGTTGTCTTGGAAATTAAAAAACGGAAATCGCTTCTCGGGGAGGCCAGAGACCGTCTCTGCCTTACTTTATTTCTCAGTTGTTGGCCGTTTTACGGCTCGGATCCTCTCCGCGAGCATTAAACCCTCCCCCCCCTCCCGATCCCGAAACGCTTTGATCTTTTATACTTGCTTCGTAGAAGCGTGATTCGATGAGCTTAAGTGGGCGAACGGGTCGGATGACGCGTCCGGGAACACGCGTGTTGTTTCATATGGCGCGAATGATAAACGCGTGCGCGACTCTGCGCGCTCGCTAGGATAAAAGTGACTGACCGAGCTGCCGGCCTATATAAAAAGTTCTCAACCGAGATGAAAGTGAAAAATCGAACGATTATTCTGCCAAGCTGGACACGATCGAACCACTTTAGACAAGGCTCAACGATAGTTGCAGCAATACGATTGCGCGTGGATCCGAGGACAAAAGGTTTCAAGTTTTAATTCAGACTTGAAGAAATTGTCAGTGCTCTTTAATTCCCAAGTTGATAGACTTTATATTTACATTCATTTTCAACCACGTGGGCTAAACTTGCGTCATTTGTATTACGGTAATATAAAAGTATAATATAAATATAATAAGTATGATATAAATATAAATATAAGTATATATAATATAAATATAAAAAAGGTACGAATCTGACTCGATCGTGACATATTTCAATTTTGTGTCGCACGTTCTTTGAAAATTTGATACCTCGTCGTGACTTCTCACGATCTTTATAAGGCAACGAGTCGGGGAGATGCTCCGCGGTTTGCAACGAGATCAACCATCGCGCAGCAACCGGCGGAAATCGGTTAAATTGCCGATCGCCGCGGAGCCCGGAGGATTGATCGATCGATTGGAAACGGAGCCGGCAGGATCGGCAACCAGCCTCGCTCGTTGTCGGTGCGTTGTTCTACATCGAACGGAGCCGGAGCAGCAACAACAATAGAGAGTTTCGTCCAAGACGCGGCGGTTTTCCATGCCAAGGCGAACTGGATTGACTTCCAAGATGGATTATGGTCCAGCTGGGGAGAGACCACGTCTCTCATTGTGTTCCCGCATAGGCCGGCCTATATGGCGAAAACCACCTGTTTCGCAAAAGTTCGCAGACGCCGTCGGCCGACTCGCGATGCGTACCAGCCGGACGGACGATCGCGAGCCGATAAACGAAACAAGAATGTAAACATATTCAAATCGGCGCGGCCTCTATCGGGTTCGTGTACACACACGCCGTTCCACCGTGAAATCACGTAACTTTCATTCTCTTTGCGTGACCCGACGCGGCATCTGATTATCGCGGCGAGTTATGCGAGCGCGACGCAACTGCCGTTTTTTTTTTTTTCAAGATCGCGCCCGGCCGATTTCCCGGGTAATTAACACTTTATCCGGTATCAGGAAGCCTACGAATCCCTCTTTTCTTACATCAACGGTTGTCGATCGATAGTTTAATCAATGACTTTTAGTCGTCGATCAGATGGACCCAGTGGTCGACTCCTATATTTTTGATAATATTTCGCGACCTATGAACAGAGTCTACGGAACCTACGGACCTAGCTTCGAGCCTGTTAGAAGTTTAGCTGTTTAGCTAGACTGCTACCTCCGCAGAATTTAGATCAGCGTCATCTACGTTTATTAAATCGTTTCACCGAGATGTGTGTTTCCGGTAAATTAACAACGCCAACTTGATGAAACTCATGAACAATAGAAAATTTAAAAATTGTTACTTCAATTAATTATTACCATGAAAATGTATATATATATATATATATATATATATATATATATATATATATATAGTAATCATTAGAGAAATTATTCATTCATTATTTGCTATTCGTTGTTATTCATTTTTAGTTAATACATATTTTGTTACACTGATAATATTTTTATATGGATTATCAAAATTAAATTTGGAGCTATTATTTAAATTTGTAGGACTTTGATTAACCCCTTAACCTACAACCACGTGTGAGACTCGTAGTCTTGTATTCGGGCCAAACGTAAACATCACGGGCATGGCCCGTGGTACGACGGTCGCGGTTTGTAATTTGCCCCACCACAAATAGCACAGACAAGGTTCGTGATACGTTTATCATTACCTCTTCGTATCACAATCAGTTTCAAGTTATTCTTGGTCACGTTCGCACGTCGAAATATATTTTCACAAATACTAGAGAAGCATCTCCACAAGATGTTTGAAAAAAAAAGATTTTGTGATGAGAGCAGTGAGAATTATGTTAATAATTCTGCTACTGAAAGTGACAGTGGTGACGTTATACGTTCTGTTCGAAAAAAATGTATGCGATTGATTATTGATGGTACTTTTGACAAAGATCAACTACCAGGGTCCTGGCTTTGGAAAGGAACAAGAAATAGTCTAAAAATCTGGGACTATACGATGACTCCTGGCATAAGAGAGGCAGCCTAAGATCGTTTGGTAAAACTTAGGACCGATTTGCCGAACCGTGGAATGGCTCGAAGGCTGCCCGACCTTGTTTACATTTTCGGCCCAAACTGTTGGAACGTAAATCGTAGGTTAAGGGGTTAAAATTAATTATCATCATAGTACCTAATCACTAATTGCGACATCTCTGATCTGAAAGGTCCATGATTTATATACTAACCGTTATGTACCAACCGTCACGTTGATCGTCACTTTTTGTATATTCCATGTTAGAGCGTTGTATAGTGAACACGTGCCCGAACGATTGTGAACAATATTAAATGTTTCATACAGTATATAGATATTAAAAAGATTCATTTAAACCAAACTTTGCAACCAACAGAGCCTACGAACAGAGCGCATTCAAATTCGATCATCTGCAGAGGCTATCAAGCACGAAGAGTCATAAATAGCAAGGCGTAAGAATCGTGACTAGTGGGGAAAGTAAAACTCTCCAAAGACAACAACAAAAATAAGAAGCACATCAACAAATAACAACATTTCTCGTCTGTACATTTTATAACATCCCGTTGCATAAGGATAGGCGACATCACACTTTAAAGAAATATTTTAAAAATTAGTTCATTTCGTGAAGAGTGTTGTTACGTACGAATGTTTGTTTACAAGCAAGTATAAATCTTGCGCGATAGTCAAAACCGGTCCGACACTGGCGACGAATCCGCACCGAACTGAGTCGTTCGTTAGCGAGCGGTAGACAAACTGTTAATATCTCCATTTTTCACCATGAAAAATTAACAGCCCGCTCTCGATCGTTTCCCACAGAATCATCTGCCGCTCCCTACGTCGCCGTTTATCCGTCTTTTCAATTTACCTCGTCCTACTATCCCAGCCACAGTTACTGGATATTTAAAAACTATCATCCGAGACGTGCGTGCGAAGCGAGAAGTGCTACGCAGTGCACTTTACACTTCATAAAATCATCGCCAAAGAACAAGAAACGAAGGAAGAATTCACACGCGTGCGAAGAATTGGTAACCATCGTTGGTGTCACCGTGGCTGCAGAGCAAGCAGTGCGGTGGAGGAGGAGGAGGAAAGCCGACGAAAAGGAAGAAACAGGTAGAAGGAGGAGTTAATTAGCATAGGTGGCGAGTATCGATAACGGAGGCGCGCGCGTGAACGTCAATACCGGCGCTCGAGCTCCGGACGCGAACGTGTCGGATTTGTATGTAAATCGGTAGACGCGAGATGAATATACCGGTGGTTTGAAGGATTTCATTTCGAGCGTTTACGAGTGGCTAACGCGGTGTGTTGCGACGCGCGCCGCAGCCAGAGAGACGAGCGTAACTCAACGGCGATCGTTGAAGAGCACGCGAGAAACAAGCGAAGAAGATTTACGACACAAGGCAAACGTATGTATATATGTATATACACGTTCCCGGCCTGTCTGCCGAGGTACAGAGAGAATTCCGTCGCGGAAGAATGAGAGAGGGGCGGCGAGGGCCGACTGGTGCGTCGCAGGGGCTGCGAACGCACGCTCTCCTTTGCGACGTGGCGCGTGAAGGGTTTAACCCTCCCGGTTCTGCCCGACGAATTCCGCCAGACGACGCTTCTTCCACTCCCCCCCCCTCTCTCTCTCTCTCTCTGCTCTCGTCTTTTTTTACCCCCGCGGATCGCTCCTTTATTCAGCCGCCTTCCAAGTTTTTATCTTTTATTTCGCACTTTTCCGATACTTGACAAAGACTTGGCAACGCTCGATCGTTCGAATCGATCCGTCCTTTCGTTCGCGTTCGAAGATCCGCGGACTGAAGCCTCGTAATTGCAGGCCAGCGAAATTTGCATAATTATCATCGCGATTCACTTTGAACGCTCAACGTTGTTATCGCGCCGTAATTGCCGAATGGAAAAAAGTAAGAGCGGAGGACGCGAGTTTACGCGTACTTGCGCATGCCGCGAGAATAATTTGCCTGCAAGAGTAAGATGAGGAGCTTCAACGGGCAACGTGTAATTAACGGAAAAATGGGGGGGAAAGCCTGCGTTCGGAGGCTCGGCTCCGACAAAGTTGGAACAGAGAGTTCCTTCTTCCTTTCAGCGATGAATCGCGATGTTTCGCCAGCGAAATCTCCACCAGGCACTGACAAAGTGAGAAAAATGCGAAATTTCTAAAATCGACTGTTGTTTCGCAACGCGTAGAGATCGGATAGCGAGGAGATTCGATAGAAAGTATCGACATTCTACCCGTCCACGATGATTTCACCAGTGTCGCGTCCCGCTTGCCCCTCGACGCTCCTGCGTCAGAAAACGGATTAGAAAATTCAGGTGACCAAGTTTGTTGGCGGATCTCGTGTTTTTCAAAATTGCCGACGTTCTCGGGCCATTCGTCGCATCGAACCCCGAAGGCCGAGCGAAATAAAACGAAAAACGACTTGCGTTTGAAACGCCACATGTTCGAAAAAAAAGTTACCTTTCTAGAAGAACTAGAGAGTTTTGGAGAAAATAGTTCAAAGATAGTTCGAATAAAGACATTGAATCTGTGTTTAATAAGAGAGTTGTTCACGAGTTATTCGTCACCACGAGCTACACGCTGTGTAATTAATGCGCTTAATCGTACTGTCGAATTTGGATCCGGGTATTCGACAATATTCGCGCCTTGTCCAACCGAAAGTGAAATTTTTGCAATTAAATGCAAACTGCAAACTTCTATAGGAAGATTCTAGATTCTCGGCTGATTGAAAATCAAGCCGTTTTCTATATTTGATGCGAAAAGTTGAGTCGTTAATTGACGCAGAACGAAGAAGGAAACGAAAAGAGGAAGGGGAAGAAGAACGTGCCACCGAAGGCGACTGAATATCAACGCGGGACAGCCGTTCGTTGTAATTAAAATATCAGCACACCGACGGGGAAAGTCTGCTGAGAAAGTGAGATGTTTAGCGCGCGGGACGCACGCCGAGAAGTTTACCGGCAGCGTCGCGCGTCCTCGCCTGCCGTTTCCGATTCATCTCGATCATTTCATTCACGACTCGAGGACAGAGAACTCGGAGGTAGTGATACGGGAGCGTGACGGCCGACTGGCCACGCCGAGAATGGACTGTTTCAGCAATTAAAACGAAGAGCAAGAGGAGAGGAGAGGAGAGTGAAAAGGAGCGGGGGCCCGGCGGAGTTGGCTGTTGGTGGCGTTCGTTCAAACATTCGCGAGACGTGGGTTCATGATTCCAGGAACGCGGAGGCCCCGAGGACTTTCCTGGCCTCTCCTCACCATTCGGTATCTGGCTGCCGGACGTTTTACGACGCTCGCCGCGCAGCCATAAATCGTGAAACGCGGACCGATTTATACATCGATATCGGTGCACTTAAGTATACAAATGTGCCCTTAATTGGACTGTCTCCTCCCGTGCGTACGTATAAAAGCGGCACTTCACTCGCCACCCAAATCACCGCTGACAGCAGTTCCTTTTAAGTTGGAAATATAGCCACTAAACGGTGGCCACCGTTCACCCGGTAAAAATCATTTCGCTTCACGGGGGAGGGGGGGGGGAGGGATGCACCTCCGCCTTACAGATTATCTTCTGCGAATTTCGTAGACAACGTTGCGTCGAACGCAATCCGATCTGCCCGAAAGTTTCCACATTTCGTTCGATCCTTTTCTTTTTCCAAAAATGCTCGTCAGAGTGTGTTATTTGATCAAGGAAAACGTTGGAACGACCGTATCTTTTCTTCTTCGATTTGCACGGTGTTTAACTCACGTTCGTAGTGATCGATTTGATTCGAAGGAACCAGAGAGAAAACCTGCTCTGGGAAATTGACCAAAAAAGAAAGAAAGAAAAAAAAAAGAAATTTGGAGTAACAAGACCGTTAATTCGCAAATATCGAGGAGACGCAGGTGGCTGGACTTGTACGAAGCGGGGCACGAAGACAGGAACGGTTACACTCGGCGGACTCCTCGGTTTCAGAAACGCATCGATCCGATCGACTTTACGCAATCGGGTCAATTAAAGCAGAAAACTCGAAAAGGCCGGCGTCTGGCGAGTTCAATAACGAGCGCAACAAAAACATCGGGGAATTTCTATTCAGCATAGAAACGTGCAATTAACAAGACTGATTAATAATTTACGAGCACGCGAAACGAATATATGCTTTCTCCCCGCGAGGATATTACACGTCTTCGTCGCGTTGTATTTCACGAAGCTGCTCGAGAACAAGAAGGAAAGAAATCGAAAATCGGAGCGTACAGTACGTGTATAAATCACAGTTCAAAAGCTGGCAATCAACGAATTTCTTAATTTCATTCATTTCAGTCTTTTCGTTGTCAGCTCGAAGTGACATTTCCGATAGCATTCTTCTTCAGTGCCATTTCGGTATTAATATCAAAGTGATATTAACAGTCTGTGAGTGTCTCTAGGAGAAGGAAAAACGCCGGAGAAACGGAGCGTTTGCATGTTTACATATCTGTGAATTCCCCGATTTCAAATGAGTAACTTCCTACTCGTCACACGTTGCACGATGATTCAGTTCCAGCTACCGTGTGCATAAGAATCGAAGGATTGTCAAAGTTATTAACATTCATCCTCCAAGATAAAACCAGTTTAATTTGGAAACCAGTTTCGAAAGTTGCATCTCCTTTGATTTTTCTACCACCGAGTTTGTCCCACAGATGGAAACATTTTACGCACGCTTCACGTGTCACGATATGGTCGTGTTTATCGCAGAAATTTCTACAGAACGTTGCACGGATAGAATACTCCACTTCGCGTCGAGACGTTTGCCACACTTTGTCCAAACTCTTTCCAACAGATTCCCATTCAACGTTCGAACAAAATCTGTCGACTCGCGCTCAAACTTAATTTCGCACAGACGCGTTGATTCTTTCGTCTCCGTTTCGAATTTGTATCTGATTCAGGAATCGTGTCCAACGAAATGAGATATGAATAAATCGCCTCGACTGGCGAATTATATCCAATTAATTTAAAGTACGTGCCCCGATCTAGGTACTAATATTTAAATGTCTTTAACCTCTTGCGCCACGAACGTCGAGAATCTTTTATCCCAAAATTGCAATATTTCCTCAGTTTCAAGTATATTCAAGTACAACCCAGGCAAAACAAATAATAAATTTATTACTTTTCAATCATTTCTATCCAGTGATATTATACCGACGAGTTCGAAGAGAAGGCGACGAATTTGTTGTATATACGATTCGGTCACTCGTTACGGTCCGCAAATCAGTTGCCAGCGCAAGTGGTTAAGAATTCGATCGACGTCGATCCGAAAGGGATCCTACCAGCGTGAAAATGTGAAAAACAGCAAACCTTAGTATAACAAATATTAGCAAATTTAGACAATATCTCGATCTAGACACAATTCCGTGTGTTTTAATCGATCATCTGGCCGCTTCACGACCAGAATCATACCTAATCGTTCGGCAGCTCGCAGCGGCCAACACGCGCAGGAGGATTTTCGAAGGATTTTCGCGACGATGAACGAAGATTCGTAAGACTACGGAGAGTTTCACGGAAAGATTCGCAAAACTGTGCTCGCCGCGATCGACGGCGTTACGTTACAAACGTGACCGTACGAGCGCATGAGCCAGGCGAGCGTATTTCCACCAGGTTGAAATCGGCCAGGGCCCCGATCACGTGCGGCCGATAACAGGTCGGGTCCGACGATGTTTGTTCACTCGGCGTGTCTACAACGGAGCACCGCCGCGAAACGATTATCGACGTTCGACAATCGAAGGATTTATCGTTCCATTTGCCGGGTCGCGTTCGAATTCGCGGGGCTCACGACTCGCGAAACGAAGCGAGGCAGAGGGAACTCCTTACACGTCGCGATCCACACACACCACACAAACAGAGAGAGACAGAGAGAGAGAGAGAGAGAGAGAGAGAGAAGGAGGGGATCGTTCGGTTGCCTCCGTGTCGGCGAACCTGCCGATTCCTCTTCACTTATCGCGCCACGTTGCTTTATTAGGAGATACCTTTCGACAGATACACTCCCGGCCAGGCGCAACGTTTTTGCGGAACACTTTGAAACGAGGCGAGTTACAGCGAATTACAGAGAGACGAGGCTGCGAACTGCGAACAGTGTCGTCCGTGCGTGTTGGCGCGCAGCCGGCAACGAGCAGCGATCGAAAAATCGTGGAAACATTCTAGCCAGTGGCGACACTCACCGAGTCGATTGCAGTTGACTGCTTCCGTGCAGTGAGAAGCGTCGAGGATCGCGCGGATCATCGATCGCCGCGACTCTTGGTCCGCATAATTGGGTGGAATCGATCGACGGGAAACGACACACTGGGATGCTGCCTTCCCACGTTCCAGGACACTCACGGCCGAATCACGTAGTCACCCTCGAAGCAAATCGTGTCGTTTCACGGTTACACTGCAGGAGCACGAGTTTCGAACTGATTGAGCAATCATCGAGGTCGGAGCCGGAGCCGGTGGCGTTCCAGCGGCACTTCGCGGAAGATTCCAGCTACGACGATACGCGTTGTTTGTCAACGTTGAGACAGGCAAGCCGGCGAGAGAACACAGAGAACACTGACCGCGGCACACCAGTTGTTCACGTCGTTGTTCACTTTGACTCGCATGCCGATGACAATGCCGGACGGTTTAATCGAACCGATGGGGGGCGAGAAGAAGTTGCAGAGAAGGAACGATTAGAAACAGTTGGCCCTGGTGGAAGCAGAGAGTAGAAAGAGGAAAAAGAGGACTGGGCTGTTGCGAGAGCGAACGAGGAGAAGAGAGGGGAAAAAAGGGGAGAACGCGACGGTGACACCGACCGTCCGGTCGAACACGAGACGTCACTTAGCACCGAAAATTTCTTCCCAGACCTCTCTTCCACCGACCGACCGACACGATCCAGTTTGCTGTTTCGACAAGTTCGAAACGAAGCGTTCGATCTCTTCCGAGATCTGGTCCACCGAATCCCGAAGCCGTTCCGGCCGAACCGATCGCACACGCGATCCACAACGGGAACGGAGACGTTCGCAACAACGACGACGATGGTAGCGGGCCCGACCAGAGAAGCGGCGCAAAGGGAACTCACGTTCCAGAACAATTAACCCGCAAAGTCTAATCGATTTAATTAGGCGTCAAGCACAGCCTCTTCCCGATCAATCCTGCCCATCTCGTCCGTCCCGAGACCTCCTTCTCTTCTTCCCCCGTCATCGGGTCCCCACGATTCTAATCGGCCCAGTCGAGACGTCTTCTTTCCCTCTGTGTTCTCCGGACGGAGAAATCGGCTGGCAACGTGGAAAGGGGGCCCCCTGGTTCGTACACGAGAACACGAAACGAAACGAAACGAAACGAAACGATCGTCGATTTTGATAACTCGCACTGGGATCCGATCGAGAGTAGATGGGAAAATGGAAACGCGTGGAAAGAGGGTGGCAAAGAGTAAGGGAGCAAGGAGGGGACGAATCGGCGGCGGCGACGGCAGAGGAGGCAGCAGCGATTTCCCACGTGTTCAGACGGGTGGGCCGCCCCGTACGCGGCTTGCTGTCAGAGGGCGCAGCGACGGTGCCGTGTGTCCCGTCATCCTTTGACCCTGGAGTGCTGGACAGATCGGCAGCGTGCACTTGCGGTCTCCTCTCTCTCTCTCTCTCTTTCTCTCTCTGATTTTCCGCGGGCTGTCTCTCCGCGTCCACCCGGGGAAAATACGCGGCGAGGTCGCGCCTCCGTTACCGGACGACTTCGAATTTCTCTGGGAACCGGGAACCGGAATGGGAGACGGCTGACACCGGACGGCGATCACACGGGTGAAAACGCGTTTCGCGAGAGAGACACGGTGGGGACACGGCGCGAATCGCCACGGACGATGACAATGATAATGATATAACAATAGCGTGCGTTCTCCGCTGGTTCAGATCTTACACTGAAGACCAAGGTACACATACACATGTGTGTCGGCCGGGCCGGCAGGTAGAAGAAGGAGGTAGAGGCTGAGAGAGGTAGGAGGAGGTGGAGTGTGGCTCCGGAGGGAGGGGAGCTAGCACGCTCTTGTGCACCGGCCACACACAATCGCGTGCTCTGGCTCCGTACACAGACAAGGCCCTCTCTCGCGTACTCTCTCTCGCGGTGCGAGCGCGCGCGCGCGCGCCACCGCTAACGTGCTTTCGCTCTACGTACATACGTACGTACGTACGTGTATACACGCGCGGGGACCGTACCACCGCCACTGTGTGTGCGTTGCTCGATTCGCGTTACCTACATGCACACTAGGACCCAAGTACTTGTGTATACGTACTTGTATCGCGAACAGAACGGATCGTCCGCCGTGTACAACAGATGCCTGCCTTTTCCAACGCGTGTCTGGCCTCTCGCTCTCGCTCACGGCGTGTGCGTGGCCGTCGTGTCGTCGTGAACGCGTACCTGCACCGGTGCGTACCTGCGTTCGCGAGCAAGACAGAGAGAGAGAGAGGGGGGAGGGGAACGAGCGCGCGAGGAACGGAGACAGGAGAGAAGAGGAGAGAAAGAGGGCAACGACGTGTGTGCGTGTGTGCGTACGCGAGTGAGTGTGACCACAGGCAAGGAGACAACGCCATAGCGCGGCATACGCGCGCGCGCACACACACTCACACACACACACAGAGATATGGACGAGCATCGGACCAGGCTGGCCTCATCCCGCCTCACGGCACCTCGCCTCACTTACATACGATACGAGCGAGCCACAAGGCAGGCAGGTAGCGCACAAAACTAAAGAGACTTGGGAAGAAGCTCGGTGGCGGAACCGAGATGCGGTGACGGAGCGACGGAGAAAGAGGTTCGAGAGACGCGGCTGAACGCAGGTTGAACCAGGTGGACGGGGCATGCTGGGGGAGGGGGAGGGAAAGGGAGGGAGAGAGAGAGCCAGAGACAGGAGGAAACGAGAGAAAGAGGCCAAAAGAGGGAGAAAAGAGGGAGCCAAGACTAACCACTAGCGTGGTAAGAGAAGAGAGTGTCCAGAGAGAAGAGACGAGAGGAGAAGAAAGAGAGGCCCTGTGGGACCTTGTGGAGGGGTGTGCTCCGTTGCTGGTGCTGCTGGAGCTGCCGGTGCTGCCGATGCTGCCGTTGCTGTTTAAGCCGCGAGTACGCACGCTTTAAGGCAGTCGCGCGAGTATTATCTCTCTCTCTCTCTCTCTCTCATTTTCTCTTGCTCTTTCTCCTCCACGCGGCCATCGGCTCGCCAACCTTCTAGAACTTCTGTTCTAGGGATGAAAGTGGGGTACAGGCCAGAGAGCAGGACGCGTATCGGTCTCCGTTCCCTGTTCATTGATCGGGCGAGTTCGGTTCGGTCGAAGGTAGCCACGTGACGAAGCCACAATGTGTACGCGATTCTCGGACAAGTTTCGAACAACGTCCGCGCGCGGGCGAAAATCGACGAAAACCGGCGAAAAATCGCGAATCAACGTTTTTATCGCGGCGAAACGATCGATAAAATGCGGGCAAACGGAGCGCGCGAGGATTAAGACGCGCGGAGAAAAGACGATCGGCTGGCGTTCGTCGGGGCACCGTAACCGGCTGTCTCGATTCCATCGGCCGAATTACCTGTCATCTCTTCTTATCTCGGTCAGCCCGTTCATCCGTTTCTCGGGGCCCCGAGTGACGCTCTCGTTTCTTTTCTCCTTGCCTCGCCTCTGTTCCGACCGAAAAAAGAGGACCGCGAAATTAATTGAATCGATACTCTGCGCGATACACGCGCGCAACGGAAACGCATATTTCTCTCTGCGGGGAGAACCAACGAGAAGCAAGTAGGCGCAACGTAATACCAGAGGCTAAGTACTCTTTTCCTCTGCGAGAATCGCCTGTCGAACGGATCTCGGCCTCTTGGCGCGGAGCAGCGACACGCGTGAACAATAGCAGCGGCACCGTTACATAAATCGAATTACCCAACAGGCCGGCCGAGTCATTGCGCAACTGTATTTGCGTGCGTCGATGGTACCAAAGTGATTTGTTTGCGCGCAATTTAGAACATCTGCGCGCACGGCCTTCGCGCCGTGATAATAACCTGCCGCGCGAACAGGCGAACAGGCGAACAGGACGACGAAGCGCTCGAAAAGTCCGTTACGCTCGTCTTCTCTCTCTCTCTCTCTTCTTCGCAATTAGTCTTTCCGGAGCGTTCGGCTTCCATCTCGGTCCGCGCGACAAGTCGCGCGTAGAGGGAGAGGTTCGACGGAAGAATGAAAAAAAAAAAAAAGAAAAAAAGAAAAAAGAAATCCCGCTCGCAGGGAGGAGGATGTTTGATTTATCGCCTCGAGGTGGCTGGATGGCGCGCGCGACGTTGCGCCACGTCGCGTTCCAATTTTGACTTCCACCAGCGCATAATGAATCGCTATGCAAATCCTCGAACGAGGATCATAACTCATTCGTGCGATATCGTGTTCTCGCACGCGGTCAATCGCGGACAGGCCAGAGAGTCCAAGGCGGACACGACTCCGACGTTACTCGCCCCGGACTCGCATCGACATCCAGATAACAAACACCCAACACCGAACCCACAGCAAATTACGACTGCGTGCGTCTTTGTCCGTATTATCTGCCACGGTTCGAACCCCGCGTTTCTCTACACAGAGTGGCGCGAAAAGTGTCGTCAGACACGAGAGAAAAATCCGATCGTTTCCACGGATCGACTCTACCTTCGCCGGTTTCGCTCGATCCGCTCCACTCGAGAGTCTTTCGTCCGATCGGACCACGATTCGTCGTTTTTCTTTTTTCTTTTTCGTGGATAATTAAATCTCGGATCGAGGCACCGAGTCGCGCGTTCATTTACTTTTATCTCACCCGTGTAATACGTTCGACACGCAGGAACAGAGAGCAGGGCGACAGACGGAAGATTGAAAGAAGAGAAAAAAAGAAAGAGCAGTGAAAAAGGAACGAAAACGCAAAACGAAGTGGAAGTGACATGAAATATGTACGATCGCGTTCGCGTTTTAAAAAAACATCGTATCGGCCCACCGTCGTCCCTGGTCAAGTGTCCGCGAAACCCACTCGCGACCGGGTTTCCTCTAGCCAGCGTTTCGCAGTTCTTTTGCGCCGCGAGATTTCAGCTCGTCCGGTGGCGGAGAACGGAGAGCCGAGACGTGATTAATGATCTCCGGATCGAGAATCCGTGAAACGAGAACCGAGTATCCACGCGAGGATCCCTGCCACCTGTGCGTGAGACCATCGCCTCCTGTGCGCGAAGGAAACAAGAATCTGAGAACACGGCCCAACGCTCTTACCGATCCTCCTGGCGACTCCACTTTCTCCCTCCCCTCTCGAGAGAAATATCGAACTTTCCGCGGTTTTCGAACCAGCCTCGATTCCACTCGGTCCAAGCCGATTGATCGACGAACCACCACCGGGACGAACGATTCGAAGGGCACGTGGCAATTTACAACGAGACACACACGGCACACATGCGCGGATACGAACACGCGAAACGGAACGGAACGGAACGGAACGGTTGTTAAAAGGGGGGAGGGGGGCGGATTTATCGCGTGCCCGATGGACATTAACTGGGCAAAGTGTCAAGGGCGACTGAGCTTGTTACGGTACGGATGCTTCACTTTATCAGCGGGCCAACATTGACGGGAAACCGTGAGAAAGAGAGACGGATAGGCAGATCGGAGCGGCGCGGCGCCGGAGGAACGTTAACAGAGGCGAGAGGGCGGCTGGTCAGAAATAGTAAGAGAGAAAGACAAGTGCACGGGAGGAGCGCGCGGAGGGTGTGTCAGAGGAGGAGGAGGAGGAGGAGGAGGTGGAGGAGGAAGGGTTCGTTCGAAAAGCAGGGTACCCGTGTCCATTGACCGTAGGTACGCCAGTGTCGACCGCATCGATAATTCGATAAAGTGTCCTCACATTACCCTATTGATTGCTCCATTGTCCCGCGACGCTTCTCGCCGATGGGCCCCGGTCCAAGCTTTCAACCCCTTGGTTCAACGCTTTGCTTCCTCTTCCTTAGTCTCACCGCGTCGGACTCGTTTGTGTACACGATTATAACGATATTTCCATACGTAAAGGGGATAGTTCTGTATCGATCGGCAGGCCAACGTTTCCCTAGTCTTCGTTAATCACGGCAGCCGGCGGAACCGGCAGCTATTTCGAAGAAACCTGTCTCGCGACCGATTCCGCAACTTTCGGTGATAATTTTGCCAGCGTCTACCGTCCCGTTGGATCTCGACACTCGAGGGTAACTTTGAAGCATCGATTATCCGCAAAGAGCGAAACAGATTCGATGGAAGACTCTCTCTTCCGAGTCGAATCGCGTTCGCTAGACAAAAAGTAGAAGAGATGAAACAAAATGGAGCAAAAGGCCCCGAAGAATTCAGAGAGACGATTGTCAAAATTGATAAAAGGTTTTGTTCGCCGCGCTTAAGAATCCCCTACTTACGATACGTTTCCATCGAGGGCCACGCGAGCAAACCAGCGGTGGTTCTCTCGTGCAATCGGCGATCGATTATAGCCGATGGAGGGTCTGGAAAGAAAGCTGGGCGCAGGCGGACAGAGAGGCAGGAGAGGGGCCAGCCCGAGCACAACACACAACAGGAGGAGAAGATCCGGGCCTCTGCTGCATGCCTGAATCCTAATTGAATCGTCAGGATGCTCGACTACCGGCCCTTCTCCGGCCCGCTGACATCAAGAATGTGACAGACAGTCGGGCATCGTGCCCTTTTCACGATCCCTCGCGCGTCGAACCTCCGGCGACCCGCCGTACGATTCCGATGTATTGCCCGTCCGTTTCGTCCGACTCGTTTACGCATAATTTGCTCCGCTGTGATTTGGGTTTACGACGCGCGAACCCCTTGCACCATCGGCCCCAGGTAAATTAACGACCACTTCCTCCACCGACCGCGTCCTCTCTCCTGATCCTCATCCTTGCCTGCGACTTTTCAATCTCTTCGCTCGCGACGAGCCAAGGCTCGAATCGAGCAATTTGAAAATTTTCGAAAAGTTTTCTTTTTTCTCAATCAAAACTAACGTCGATAACAGCTTGTTTCTCCTATTGAAAACCAAGTTGGCACAGATGACTTGATCGAAACGTCAGAATCGTGGAAGATACTTTTTGTCGATAAACATGGGAGTCCAGTTGCTTCCTAATGAATCTCAGTCGCCGCGAATTCACCGGTGATTCTCACAACCAGTCCCGCGTGAAATATCAGTCAGGTAGGTTGGCGTGCTAGGATTCGCTTCTAGCCTCTAGGGAATCTCCTGACATTGGACTTGAGCTAAGCTTATCGTTCGTGGTGTTTGTACCTGTTCTTGTGGGCGGAGCGCGGCGTGCCATTCTATTTTAGCTCGGCTTTCATTCATAACTTGGGGTTTTTAATAGCTTGCCGCAGCAGAACGCGCAGCGCCTCTGGCGACATTCGAGGATAGCCCCGATCTCTTCGTCCCCGTCAGAGACGCTCCGCGACTTTCGTCAACTCAGAATCGACAACTTTGCAACAAAGTGCACTTTACTCCAAAATTCTTGTCGATAATTTTCAATTTCTTTTTTCCGGGCGTTAACTTTGAGAAAGGAAGTTCGACGAAGCAGAGCATCTCGCGAGAATTCTCACGAATGCGTATCTTTTTACAAGTATGAAAATGCCGATATCATCGTAGGAAGAAAAAAGGAAATTAAAGTGGTTTAAAGTAAATAGAAAGTTTAGTTAATTAGGGAAATTCACGACTCGATACTCTCTGCAATTCCCTCAAGGTCTGAACGCTACCACGACTCGCTATACTCTTTATCCAAAATCTTAACACTAAACCTACCAATGCCTCATGTATACCTATTACTAACAGTTGGCTGTTATCTACGTTTAGGAGTAAAAAAATATTACTTTCTCTAAGGATCTGGTCAAAATATCCTTGAAAAATAATAACGAGCAAGTCATCTACATTACTCTCACTTTCGAAACAATTCTCTTCTTTTGTCCTCTACGTTTATTCAAGATATTTTCCACTTCGTTATCCGCGAGGGATGTATCAAATAGTTCACCATATTTTCCCATCTTATTTTCAGTTTCAGAAAGTTTCTGTTTACTCGACGTTCGAACGCTCTTCGTCTATGTTAATTACTTTTTCCAATAACCGCATATTTTTTGAATACCTCGATATTCTTCGGATCAATAAATATTCGCCACGGAATGATACAAAATTTCATATTCAGCCAAAGTATTGCGGATTTGCTTTCCCTTTCCTCATAACTTGGACTATCGTTCCTTTCGTCTCTGCAGAAGAATAGCAATTTTATTTCACGCGAAAAGAAATACAATACGCAGCGATACAAACTCAATCAATATCGACTATCGACGTTCGTTGAGAGTCACGAATGACTAAACGAGAGTTGGACGAGACGAAGAGTACAATGATCCAACAGGTGGATGGCGGAGGTTCTCACCGGGCACAGGTGGAATTTGAGGAAGGCAGCTAATGAAGAAATCAGCCTCAACAGCGACCGTGCGAGTAACAGCGTCTAGCTGGTAGGAAAACGGGGCCGGTTTGCTAAGATCGCGAGCAATTTCATTCGCACAAGAAACCCGGAATTACGCAACGAGGCATGGCCCCGTCAAGGAATGATATATTACAGATGCGATACCGAGATTAGGTGTCTGAGAGAGCAGAGATAATATTATACACCGTCGTGGAACGCGTTTCCTGTTTGACAAAAGAGAAACGGCGCTAACGTTTCGAAGGCGCTGTGCAAAAACAGACGCACTCACGTGGACCGAGTCGCGATTTCCGGTTGGCCAGTAGAGAAGCCGGAAGGGCACTCGTTATCGCCGAAAGCCGTGCACCTGCTCGCATAACCGTAACGCGAGCATCGTAACGTGGAATTCTCCGTTTGACATCGGAGAGCTGGCATCTCTCGTTCGATTCAGATCGCTATCGCGGCCTTTTTCTCATACTCGGCCAACTGTTAATTCGTTCTCTTCGAACGAATCGTTCGTTCGTTCGTCTCTGCAGGCAGACATCGCGGCGAAACGAAACGGGTGCAATTAATCTGACAGTGCACAGACGTGTTTCGCGTTTCGAGCGTTTCCGGTTCTCGGACCGCGCCGAACCTTCGCCGACGTATCACACGCCGGGTAAATATTACACGTTCACGTCCGTTCGATCAACCCGGCGCGATCGCGACTCTTGCACACGCCCTGTTTCATCCTTCACTGCGAAGTATACGGGCGAGTGTTACCGAGTTTTGCGTCACGAGTCAAAGATACTCGAACGTTGCCGAATTGACAAACAGTTGAAACGTCCTTTCTTTTGTCTTTGTCTGTCGAATGAAAAGTGTTGAATTTAGCGGATCTGTCTGTCTGCGTGTATGTGTGATGTGTGTGTGTGTGTGTGTGTGTGTGGCTTGCAAGCAAGTCTAAAAGTTTACAAGACAAAAGAGCGAGCCAGAGCAGAGTCAAGCGTGTATTTATCCCCCTTTTATTATATTTTATTTTACAGCAGATACTCCGTGTGTTGTATACGTGCAATATGTAATACGAAATATATATATATACCTTTATCTGTAACCAGATTGGTGAATTCAATATTCGCACGTGCATTCGAACAAAAAGCTTGGACCGACAACGCGGACAACGTGTCTCATTTCGGAGGAGAAAGCTCGCCCGGCTTACCCGTCATCGGGCGAACACCATTTCTGTCGCAGGTGCGGACGAATGTTCGGCAACAAATCATATTCTTCTTTGTTGGCAGACAGACAGAAAGAAAGAGAGAGAGAGAGAGAGAGAGAGAGAGAGAGAGAGAGAACGAGTCTCGGTAAGCCGATTAATCCTATCGAGCATATCTTTAAAGGACTTTCTCCCTTCTTCTTCTCCTTCCTTCTCTCTTTCTCACTCGCAGGTTGACACACAGGAGGATGAAAGGCCGTGACACGCATATAGGTAGAAACGCGCGAAAGGTCCTTTGGGCGCGATCATCCTCGGAGCAGCGGCTGAAGGAGAGGGAGAAGGGAACAGGGAAAGGAAGGGGGTTGGCAGGGTGGATGGAATATTCGAACAAAGAGGAGAGAGGGACAAGGAGAAGGAAGGTGTACACGAACGGCGCGAAGACGAGGGACGGGCGGGGAGGCGAGGGCGACGCCACGAGGCTTATAAATAGACACGCGGATAATCACTCAGGATTTATGGTAACCACGGATTATCAAGTTGTACAAGGGAGTATATTTCATATTCGCGACGTTACCTTATTTCAATGGGGGAATACCTGTTCCGCGCGTTACAAACTGCATGAACGCGCATACACGGGACGACACGTGTGTTGCCTCCGCATCTTTTCATCTCTCTCTCTCTCTCTTTCTCCTGTATACACACGTACACACGGCTGGGGAACCAAGACGCCAGAGAACTGGCTCGAAGAAGAGGCGTCCAGGTGCTCCCTCTCTCTCTCCCCCTTTTTTTCTCTGTCCCCCTTCGTCCCGATACTCAGGTCTCGGTCCACCGTTCGTCCCGATCTCACCGCGGCCTTCTCTCAAAATCATTCCCACGTTCGCCAGAGCGCGCGCGCGCGCGAGCCTACAAAAGTGGCCGGCCACTTTTCCGAGAGACCGATCCTCTGACCGATCACCGACGACACCGTACATCGACTCGATACCCGCTCTCGAGATTAGAGCCCGGGTAACTCTTAACTCTCAACTCTCAACGCCGGGCAGAATGGCGTCGTTGGCCCGTTCGGCCGTGTCACAACTGGAATTTCGAAACCACTCGGCCGAAAGGATGAAATTGCAGGCGAGATACGGCACCGCACCGTTGCTCCTTCGAGAACGGGAAAGGAGAAGCAGAAATTGCTACCAGAACGGGATCGCGACCCTCCCTCTTCTTCGTCCTCTTCGTCCTCGTTCTTACGAAAACACGAGATACCCGGTTTTTAACCCGTCATCTCGAGACCCGCCCTCTGTAATCTGTAATGTGTTTTTACTCGCGCGAAATCCACTCACTCGTTCGTCCTCTTTTTTCGAAGCAACCACCCTTGGGAAAACTACCGTCCACTCTGCGATTAATCGTTCAAACTCGTCGCTTAAACTATCGTTTGTCTCGTTTGGTCTGTTTCGTTTTCCATTCTCGAGCGAGTGCCGCGCGTTTCGGAATCGATGACCGACGACTTCTTCTCGAGTTTCGTGTCGTTTAAAACGCGCGTCTGCAAGAACGCGGAACATTATGCAGGCCGCCTCGAAGCCACCGAGCACCGGTTTTCCACGAAGTACGATTGTCTTCGATACTTTTACGAGAGCGTTCGAGCATAGTTAGCGAGATCTTCGGACACGGGACGAAAATAACAATGCAATCACGCACCGACGGCATCGCGACGATAGAAATAAATCACGGACAACTTCTCGAATTCCACGGGCCAACCGGCAAGAAACAACGGTCCCATCTCGCCTAACAGGACTCGATTCTTCCTCCCGTCCAACTTCTTTCCTATCCGGTGGAGAAAGGACGCGTGAGAAACGCCTGTGAACGTAACCCCTCGCCACGACTCTCGCGACCTTTATCGGATATCTATTTATCTCGCGTTTAGTTCGATCGATCGCAGCCGGGGTGAAAATGGAAAATGATTCTTCGAGCAACGGGGAAGTTTATCGATTTTCGCACAAAGGCGCGCCGCGAGGCCCGATAAACTCGCGAGCGGAGATCTGTTGGACGATTCGTTCGTTGGTCCGTTCGCGGCAATTACGAACGAAGGAGCCGTGGAAGAACTCACCGCGCGATCCTTTGAACGCGCGAGTCAACTCCGAACGTCTGTCTCGATTCGCCGACAGAGGCATCGCGTGTACCGCAGATAATATCGCCAGGATGCAACAATAGGCACCGGAGAGGTCCCTCTTTACCCGCCTTACCGATCTCCGGCGCATCTTACGTCCCTTTCTCCTCTCTCTCTCTCTCTCTCTCTCTCTCTGCCGCCCCTTCGTACCCACCCCCAACCTGACGAAATATTCCCACAGAGCTGGCTTAGGTACATATGGGATTAACGCACCCACCGGGTTTCTCCCCCATTGTCGGCGCACCAACACGCACGCACGCTAGGTGCCGCTCCTACAATGCCCCAATATTCCTCAATCTAAAACCAACCGACCTCTCCTCTCTCTACGCGATTGTTAACCGGCTGCCTCCATTATGCGGACCTAGGCCCTCGCTCCGACCCTCGGATCAAGTTGCTCGCAATGATTTCCACTATCAGATGCCCGCGCAGGAGGACTCCCTGTTTCCAACTCTCGAACACGGGCACAGGTGCAACAGTTTGTTTGCCTCGCGGTGAATTCTTCGCAACGGATTCTGCTCGTTGCCAGATTCTCGTCGCAATATCCACCCTGGTCCATCTCTCGTCACAAAGAGCCTGATCTATCGAGAGCTGGTAGTCGACGACCGCGTGCACATAATTTCTCGAGTATATATGCGAAATTAACGTGAACTATTGTACTCTTTAGGGCTGACACTCATTCGATTTGAAACAGTATTTAACATTCTTGTTTATTTGAGAGTAGCATTGGAAGAAACAATTCCATCATTTCGGTGAACAAGTTAAATCTCCTCCGTATACAAAAGAATTTTTTCAAATAAACCGGTACGCAAGGGATCAAGCAGCGAATCTCAAAAAAAGAAAAGATTCAGCCGACACGCATTCCCTGCTTTCAAGATTGCGCGACTTGGTTCGACGGATCAAAGGACAGTGAAATATCCAGCGACAGTGTCGATATGACGCCAGCTACTGTCGGAAATCGGCAGAAACGAACAGAAAACACGCATTCGGACACACGCGAGTGGTAATTGAAGAAGATGCGCCCCTATATGCCGGGCATTCATCTGACAAATCCATTCATCCGTTCACCTGAGCCGCCACGGCCTTGAACGATCCAGCAGCGCGCATACGGGCGAGAGAAATAACCATCGCATTCCAGCGGCAATGAAAGCGTGCACGGATCGAGCGCGGTGCGTCGTCGGGAGGATCGGAGGAACGGTACTTAAGGGTCCGCTCCTTTCTCTCCGTGGCTACCGTGAAAGAAAGAAAGAAAGAAAGAAAGAAAGAAAGAAAGAAAGAATGAAAGAAAGAAAGAAAAAAGAAACGAAATATGTACTTTCGCTCGGAGGTTTCTGCGGACGACGCGAAGAACGTCGAAGAGGCGAGAGATGGAGAGAGAGAGGGAATCATTCCGAACGATGACTAGGCGATCTCTCCGGTTGGCTGGACGCTATCGGCCGATAGCCGACCCACGAAAAACATTCCGCGATTCCGTCCTGAAACGCTTCATCTTCGGCTCGGAGGTTGTTCATTAGCGCGATAATGGGTTGCTCGAGCGGCGAACGCACTCGCTTCCACTCTCCACCGACTCGAAATCGTTGGATTACGCGCATTCTTGGTTACGACTCTCTCCTCGATTTACACGGACGCGTAGCGGACGATCGTTTCGTCGTAATTCGAGCGGGACGGCCAAAGGGACCCCGAGTGGAGAACGCGTCGTGGTCGAACGCGCCAGATACAATGTCAGTCATGGAAAATCCTGGCTCCTTCAGAGATAATATGAATCTACTCGCTCCTATTAACATTCCGTTTGGTCGTGGAACGGGTTGCCGGTTCGGTGAACCGCGTCCCCCCCTCCCATACCCGAGCCTTTCGTCGCGCTTCACCATCCACCTTAATTAGCCTTGAATTTATAACCACCAATCGAAGGCCCGATTGATCATTCTACGAGTTGTTTCACGAGCAGGTGGTTTTATTGTTATCGTTTTATTTGGTCGACGCGTAACGAGGGTGGGAGAGGGGAGGAGAAAGAATGCCCTCGCCGAGTGGCTGGCGGTACAATGATCGAACTCGTTAATAAGAAGAGGTTGACACGACCGCGCAAAATAACCCATGGGGATCCCCTTATTAATTTTTCACCCGTCGGGGGGAGGGGGGGGCGGGGTGGATCGCCGTCGTAATTCCATCCGCGGTCGAGATATTCAGCGTTTGCTCGTAATTATATCAGCGACGATTTAAATTCTAATGCCCGAGCGCGGCGGGTCGGTCCGCACGCCGGTTAATGATCTCTCGTCACGAGCGCGGAGCGCGACAGAGCGGGGCCCTCGTCGCGAGAAAGAGAGAAAAATTAACGGTGGAAAGTGCCCGTCGTGGAGCAGCACGCAGATCAAAGCGAAACGCGGTTAACGTCGTCACCGGTTTTGTCGAACGTGAAACGACCTGAGCCGCGATATTCGTCGTTAAAGATACGCGCCGAACGAGCAGAAGCTCGCTCGTTCACCGCTCCTATAAACGCGGCGGCGAAACAAATTCGATGCCCAGCCTTGGCTGAGAAATCGTCTGGAAAACCAGCTACGGTTGCCACAATGTCCCCGCGATGGAAGCCGTTTTCTCGCTTCGTATCTCTGTAGGATACGAGCGTCGTAATATTTGATTTCATTTCGAAAAGAAATAACGAAAGGGGAAAAGGTAGAAACTAGCGCTGCTTATCGCGGACATGGAAATAAGTACGAATAATTAAATTAGCGTCGACACTGCTTGTCGCCATTAACATTTTACACTCTGATCTTTTGTGGGAATACGTGTCGAGTTTGTCACGATATAGTCAGACTAGCAAAAATGTTGAGATTCTGACTATTCGTCAGTTGCAAGTGACTGAAACAGGGCCAACTAGCGACGCGTTTCATCATTTCTAATGGCGCGCAGAGCAAGTTTTGATAAGAAGTAAAAAGAACAACGCGAGGTATAAAAATATCGAAATCAACTCGACTATATTCAGAATTTAGTCGATATATATATATCGTCACGATCAATTTCCTTTGGTCTTTTAAAAGCAAAATTTGATACTTTCCAATATCCTGCTTACATATTCCCTATTTATAAACAGTTACAAGTTTTCGTCGTTGAAATAATTTAGTGGCGCATTCGAGGCTCACTTGAAAAAAAAAAAAAAAATTGGCACCCCGGATACAAAAGTTTGGCCACCCGTGGTCAAAGATATAAAGATGAGCGAAATATTTGCCTAATCGTAAAGCGTGAAACGACGCATGGAAAATAGTAAATTGTTTTGCATTCTATTTCGCGAATACGGTCAGTCGTTACGTTGTGCAACGCGCGACGTTTCTGGCTGGCACCGATCGGCAATTCTTCGCGCGTGGAAAAGGCAAATAAAAGGCGGGACGGTTGGAGAAAACTGGGCCCCTGCACTATCGAAACCGTTCATTATCCTTCCGCTTTGAGCGACACAACGATGTGTTCCCTTCTGTTAATGTGTAACGCGATTCGAATCATTGTTACGTAACGAACGCGACTAATAAGACGCTGTCGCGTAAGTAAACGAACGTAGCTATGAGATTCGCTCGCGGCGCAACGTAAGCGCGCCATGCTCCCTTCCGCGCGTTATCGTTGCTATAATGATCGTTCGTGTCGCGAGTGGCATAGGTTCAACGCGATAAAGGAACATTTACTCTCCTTCTCTGTCATTTTTATACACGTATTCGTTTGTTGCTTTTGATCGTTGGGCACAGAGGCGTTTAGCAGTTTCAAATTCCGTTGCATTTCTCAAACGTACTCGAAAAGCATTTGGAGCTTTTAAATTAGAAAAAATTTCGACGTTTGTTGAAACCGTGGCAACTACGTAGTTCATACGCGTGGAATGGACGGCCGTCTTAGTCCTTTCGTCCATCGTGATATTGCTTTTTGCGGTTCTTTGCTGTCACTTGATTTAAATCCGTCGCGTTACGTATTACGATGAATCTGGAATTATCGTTTTTGCGTTTCTTACGGTATTTAAATATACGGTATTACGGTATATAGGTACACGTAAGTATGTTTATCCGTCGTCATCATCATCATCATCATCATCACAATCTGAACAAACACGAAGCAAACGACATTTTTACTTTTTCATATTCGCATCGCAATAATTTCTTGAATTAAAAGTAACACTTGGCTTGATTTTTGTCGGAACTCGAGCAAAAACGTTAATAAGGACACTAATAATTGATAATTTATCACAGCGTGTAACATTAGTACAATAATTAGCGCGTAATTATCAATTTTCCCTCTCTTTCTGCTAATTCTATTAATTTGCATTATGCCGCTCGCTGATACATCGTAATACAAAACAAATCGATCGCAAAAAGAGAAATTGAGTTCGTGATAGTTCTGAAGACAAACACATAAACGTACAATCACTTTTTTTCATAGAGATGAAAAAAAAAGGGTATCGATTCTACTCGTTAAAAAGAAAACAAAAAAGAAAAAAAAAGAAAAGCAACGAACAAAAAGGAGAAGGAAAATTAAGACTGGGAAATTGAAAAGAACATTCATCATTCGAAAGCCGGACAGGCGTAAATACACGGCAGGTCGCTGCGAACGTCTTCATAGGAAAAAGGAAAGCTAGCGAGACGAGAGAAAAACCGAAGGGAGAGAGAAGAAGCGCACTCGACAACACTCGAAGGTGGCAGTTTTCCAGCAGTGGCAGCAGCAGCGGGGCCGGTGCAGTTGAAAGAGATACGTGACGCACACACGCACGACTCGTTCGGGGGGAAGTATCGCGGACAATGCCGAGCTGTGCCACGACGACGTGCGTACGAGGTGACTGCCTGTGTTCGGTGTTTCGCGAACAAATGGGAGAGCATCGTACCGGCACCCTGGCAAAAGAGTACCACCACGAACGACGACGATGACGACGACGAGGAGAAGGAGGAGAAGGAGGAGGAGGAGGAGGAGGAGGAAGAAGAAGAAGAAGAAGAAGAAGAGGCAAAAGGGGAAAAAGAAGAAGTTGAAAGCATTGTCTCGCGTCCCTCGCACCGTGCACCGCGAACCGCTCGTTTTTCGTCCCACCACATTTCATACCGATACATACCATGCGGTGTACCTTAGCTCTCTCTCTCTCTCTCTCTCTCTCTCTCTCTCTCTCTCTCTCTCCCTCTCTCATTCACTTTCTTTCTTTCTCTTTTTCTCTCTTTTTCACCGCCTCCCTAAAGCCATCTCAAACGCACCGGCCCGTGCTCAGGTGTGCTCCATTGTTAAACGCCCCACATATCGCGTACGCGGTCCGCGCTTACCCTCTTTATTATGTGTTTGCCCATTATAACGAGAGGGAGAAAGAGATATGCGACCGAAGGCGGAGCAACAGAGACGAGTAGTGAATGGGGATGAAATGAAAGAAAAAAAAAAGAAGAAAAAAGAGAAAGAGAAGAGATACGTGGGGTGAGGAATAGACCAGAGGAGATGGAGAGCTACTGGCTGAGGGATCAAGTGGCATTGTCCGGCTGCGACGATGCCCCCGCTCTTTTGTAAGATCTCGCGCATCGCCAGCCAGCCAGCCAGCCAGCCAACGATTCCACGATGCCTCCTGCGCGCACCGAATAATAACGATAAAGCATCCCCGAGGAACGAATTCACCTAATGTCGTATCGTTTAGCTCCGCTTGGAAATGGGGAGCCGTGACCCTCGGGGGTCGAGAGGAAAGCGCGTGGAAGGCAATAAGTAAGGATTTTTGCTCGTTCGAATGTTTACATTATGTCGAGCCACGGCAACGACGCGAACCCTGCTCGTTTTGTTGGTTCATTTGCGGAAGCGTTTCGCAGCGCTGAGAATAGCAAGGAAAGAGAGAGAGAGAGAAGGAGAGAGAGAGAGAGGGACGAGTCTCCATCGCCAGAGATACGAGACTCGCAGAGATTTTTTTTTCAATGATACGAAACGGCGCGATTTCCCTCGGTTTCCAACTAGTATGCCCTTAGCGCACATCGTGTACGATCCGCGAGAGTACGTGGAGCCTCCTTGGCGCAGCCTCTCGGACGGGTTGGGATTGAACTGGAGGTGCAACACGCTCGCCGGGAGAGGCATAGCCAAAGGGATTTACGCGGTACTCGGCGCGGACTCGACCTTTAGGGTCGGCCCATTGAAAAATTAGTAAATTATTTAAGACTCCGCCGGCCACGTCCGTGCTTGTTCGCGGTTGATTTATTTCGACTATCGTGATGCATGGGCCGGCTATCCAATATTGTAATACGTTTTGCATACGTGGTACATATATACGCGCGGGTACGTATCATTGTCGACGTTCCATGGCCTAGCGATTGAAACACTACCCAGGCTATATCTCAACAGGTCTCGCCGGGCGTTATGAGCGGCTGCTCTACACGGCATTATGTTCTCTGGATGGGCTGCAACGACGCCAGGCAAAGTGGGGAGGGGGCAGGGGGAACGAAGAAGATACCGGTCGCAGTTGTCGGATCAGAATCCTATGTTATCGCGGTCTGGAAGCTTCGGGGCAGGTGTATCGGTGACCCTTGTCTTGGCACGTATTCCACACGCATTTTCCACTCTACACCCCGGCCAAAGGATAAGACAAAAGCGAAATATACCATCGACACTAGGGCGGGAGAACCGTTCGTTCCTCTTCCACTCGAGCCTTCCGCCATTCTAACCGCGAACGCGTGAAACGCCTACCAGCTAGTTTTCACGCCATTATTTAAAAACGTTCGACTGTTTTTTAAACGACCGGTTCATATTAATTACGACGTATGGATACAATTGTGGATCGTTACCGGAACCAAGTTTGATTCCAACGTTCATCGATTTACAGTTAGGAAGATCATTTACACGCGAATCCATCATCGACAGATCGTAAAAATTGATCGTTACGTTACAGAGTTTTTCGAATTGCCTAGCAAATGGGAAATCTTCGATAACTCTCGGCCAGCTGTTTCATCTCTCCACGAAATATCGAATTTTCAAGACGTCGATGGCAAACCAATCCGAGCTTAATCCTCCAACGATTTTAAATCTGCTTGAACGCAGTGATGTGCGCGAGTACGTCCGACCCTTGAACTACAACAAACGATTTCGTCGAGTTTACCGGCGCACTTACTCACTCGACGTCATTTTTCACGCTCCACGACGTTCCCTTTAATAAGCAAGCAACAAACCTCATTTAGCATCTCGCCGTACCGATGGTACACCGTCCCCCTCGCCGCTCCGCCGGGGAGCTTGTCAGAATCGAAAATCGCAATTTTCCCGTTAAATACACCTCGCCAGTTAAGGGTTACACTAAACTTTCACGCTTATTAAGAAGGCAGAGTCGCGGCGTGCCAGCCAGCTCGTTCGTGCGCACGCACGTCGAGCTTGAAATCCACGCCGTAAGTTGTATCAACGTCCCGGACATTCAATCCCCCGGCGTACGGCGTTGCGCGAACTCGGCCGGTAATGAAACATTTAACGCGGCGTTCCCTTATCTCCGCATCTGGCAATATACTACAACGAACGGTGAGGCGCGATAATTTGAGCGCGCGCGGCGTTTCGCGCCTTTCCCCCCCCCCCTTCCACTCGCCCCACAACTCCCCACTACCTGGACCGGAACGCAACGCCGCGCGGCACCGTTCCACCGTTCCACCGTTCCACCGTTCCCGTTACATAATGGCGAGCCACGAAACGAGCAAGAGCAGGACTGAGCCACTGAAAAGCAGTATCACGCCCGCGGTCTGCAACTCGTTAATCACACAGACTGGCGACCACTGCCGCCGTTGGCTTTCAAAGCTCTCGCGTAGCCATAGGTGGTGCGTATACACGGCTCGACATTCGACTCGACAACGTTCCGCGTCAAATCCGCGCCGATTCTCTAATTCATCGACACGCGCATGCGCGCCACCGACCAGAGTCTCGTTTATCGCGAACGATCTCGCCGGTGAGCACGGTGCATCGCGATGCCGCGCGAAAACCCGCGCGTTTCCCCACAGCGAGGTGAAGCTATACGAATGCGTCGCCTCTGAATGCCAACGTTCTACGTACGATTCGCCTTGACTTTTGTCCGGGGCGCTTGAATTATGTTTAAAGCGAACGCGCTTTAGCGTTGGTAGAGAGGCGAGCCGACCGAGACAATCGCTGCATTCTACTGTCGCGCGTGTCAGCTCGTCAATATCGACGATACCGCCCCGATACCGTGGCTACGCCATTGATTTCTTTGTCAGAAGAAGCGGTCGCGCGTTTCGCGAGTCGACTCGGAGCGGTTGACTCATTATCTGATGGAACGTCGAGAACGATTCGGCGGGAAAGGAAAATGTGAGAAACTCACCAGTGTCGAACCGCCGCACCGTACATGAGAGTTCACCTGAGAGTCTCGTACATGCGCGAAGCATCTCGTTGTTTACGAGGGCCTTGGTGTTTATGGGGTTACAGCGTCGCGCGCGCGCCTCATCGCGATTGTTTACAACGCTGAACGCTGTACAACACCACGTTGCGTTTACACTGTACACTTTACAACTGAACGGTCGTACGACGCGCAGATTCGTAACACTCGAATCGGCAACGAACATAATCGACAAACTCCCGACGACGTAATCTCGATTGAAATCAATGTTTGTCGTTCGAACGAGCACGTGCACGCGTAACTTTTACGCGACGCCACGACTATTTACGGCGAACGGGCGAATCTTTTCGACCGGCACGCGGCAATGACAACTCGAATGCGGCCATATTTGTTCGTTGATTGATGACGCGCCACGATCTCTTCCGCGGCAAAATTCGAAATTAAGACACGAGCGTCGTTGCGATAGTTTGAATACTTGAAATAATTTCTCGTTAGAAGGAGATAGGTGAATCATTGCTGTTGCGTTGTTTCAATAAAGATGTCCGTTACCTTCTACGGTTGTCTGTTAGATAACATAACTCGAATAAGGAATACCCTCGGACGTATAAAGCAACGAATTTTACGCTATTGCGATTGATAATTTTGCTTCCGAAGTATGTTTATAATTACAATTTAGGTTTGTAATTTTTATAATAGTGCAAAGTTAACGAGAAAAGTATCTAGGGTTTGAGATACAATACAGATCAAAGCGATAAATTTAATTTTGAAGTATTATTTTAACAAACAATATTTTTGAATGATGTCGAAATTAGTTTGAAATGAAACATTTTGTTTTAAATATTTTTATTGTTATTATTATATTGTTTATACACTAAATAATAATAAATATTAATATAAAATAATATTGAATAGTAATAATTTATTATATAAATTATATAATACTACGCAGTAATACTAATAAATAATATTTATTCTAACGTCATTTTGATAACAAATTTTACAGCGTCTTGTCACCGAATTGAGTTGATCTTGGCAGACAGTCGGAAAAAATAATCGTGAGCCGGTCACGATAGAATAAACGCAGTAAACATGTCATTAAAGTATCGATACTTGATTTTATAACAAATTTTTAACAAATTCTTCCTTTTACAATGAAAACCTCAAGCTTAAACTTGACTTGGACGGAAAGTTCACGTGCTCACGGGTGGAGTGAACACGGAACGTGTTGAAATCTAAGTTCACGTTTCAATTGATAGTATTAAACACGACGTGTTTTAATTGACGACAAAAATGGTTGTAAACGTTTCAGAGGGAACACGCGGAGGATTAAAAGTATCAATCTGGTCGCTCCTTATCCGTATTAACGCGATGTCGTTGTCAGCGCCGATTAGTCGATCGAGGCGCGGATTCGATTACTAATTCAGATCAGCCGCGAAGTAAGACATTTACGCGGTCAGAGTAATTACATCGGCGCGTCTTTGCGTCGTTGCAGTGTCCCGAAGAGTTCCGCGGATTTTCCCGGGGCCGACGTGTTTCCGTTTCGGACGCGGCAATGCAATTAATGGATCGGCAGCCGGCCGTGGCGCACCGATCCGGAGTTAAATTTAGCAAGATTTAGCATAACGCTTGGTTAATTAGCCGAATGGAATCTAAGGTATCCTCCGATTAAAGGGGAGCTGGGAATAGGGAACGGAAGACACGGGGCTCGCGTGCGTGTAGATCGCGTCCTTGTGTGACCAAATAGGTAGTGGCGACATCTACTTGGCGCCAGTCCACTCGTTCTGCAAGCGTACCATCCTCGACACGTTCTATACGTTGTCGAGGAAGGAAAGGACAGAACACGGAGGACCGCAGGAGAGCAGGCACGAAGACGACGACGACGACGACGACGAGGAGGAGAGGACGCGTAGCTCCTCCTCTCCTCCTGGTTCCAAGTTGCAGCCTCTCGCCAAGGTGCGCGCGGAGCACACGGCTGGATCGCTTCGGAAAAAGTTCGCCTCGCAAAACCAGCCGCGTAATATACGATCCTAGGGTCCCGACCGAGAGCGTCCAACGTTTATCTCTTTCCGATACGGAAGTCTGCCGGAGGAATTAATTGCCTGCCGTGGCACCTTACCACACGGCTCCGGCGCGGCGTCCCGATGCAATATCTGTTCTCCTCCGAGCCATTAGCCGGGCGCATACTTTACATTAGAAAGCACGTAAGAACCGTGAGCACAACGAGGAGACCTGTTCTCTCGCGAAACCTTGTTTTGCGGAATTCTCGTTTCCCCTCCGCCGATCCGCGCCGCGCCGGCTAGGCTAAAAATCGCTCTCGACGAAAATCTATCGGCGTGCCGTGGATCGTTAGCGGACCGCGTTCGATCGGTCCTGCTGTGACTCACACCTTGCGCACGATTCCTTCGTCGTCCTACCATTTTTTCCACCACCGATTATGCATTGCTCCACTAACTAGCGTTCGTCGAGCCAACACGGACCACCGAGCCACCATTGACGCTTCGTTCGTTTTATTTCACTGTCGCCGGAACGTTCCGCGCGGAATTGTCGGCCATTTTCAAACGTCAAGTGGGGATTGGACACGGTCGGCACGCACGTTTGATTGATTTAATTTACGTAGTTTGCTACTTCATTTGAAAGAAATATGTCGGGCGAAATATATATATATATATATATATATATATATATATATATATATATATATATATATATATGTCACGCGTTCTCTATATAAATTAATGAATTTAATAACTGAAACGCAATAATGAGTTCGTCCACCGCTACTCGACCGCTTCAAACTTACACGTCCACTGCACTTTCCGCTGTAACGATGAAAAATAATATCCAGGACATTTACTTCGCGGAGAAAAGGAATCTAGTGAAACGAAACGAAATACGATAAGGATTGGACACGTAGGATAATTCGAAATATCTCCACTACGTTCAATAACTTAAATTAAGTAAACATGTTATGACGTTAATATCTAGACCAGATCTCGGGGCATTAAACGAAGCTCGAAGATAATCTCCGTTCCTGGTGCAACAACTCGATCTACCGGTCTCGACGTCTCGCAGCAGAAAGATAAAATGAAAATGCGCAAAGTGCAACGCTCGGAGCATGCGGAGGACGCGTTTAGAGAACACGTAGAGGATCCAGAGGATCGTTGGGTGCGGGTCAGGCGTTAATTTATACCGCGAACGATGCCAAGTCGGGCGTTATTAACTTGGCGTTATTATGATAGCGCGCGCGCGCGTGTGTGTGTGTGTGTGTGCGCGCGCGCGCGTTGCTGTTGAGGCCGCGTGAGAAGCGTGAGAATTTGTCTCGGCGGTGACTGGATCGGAGATCGTTCAGGATCAACGATGCTATTTCAGCATCCATTCTCTCTCGGCGTGGCGTTTCCTTCTTTCGCGTCAGCCAGCGATAATGCCGCGACTGCGCCCCGGTGACGAGACAATCGCGGCGGGGGAAAAAGAAAAAAAAAAAAGAGGAAAGAAACAAGAAAAAGGAAAGAATCGCTCGCTCGCGGCATCGGTACGAGAGGCACTGCGAGAGAACTTTCACTTCGCTTCGCGGCGCACCGGCTCCGATCGTGAATAAGCACGCGATTCCAGCGTGTACACCTCTCTCGAGGAAATCTACGAGAGACAGCGGAGTGCAGACGAGCCGATAACCTCGTCGAAGCATAACGCGCGATTCTTTACCGTTGACCGGCTGTTTACCTTCACTTTTCCGTCGTCGGTTTCCGTCGCGGTGAGGAAAGCGTTCGTTGCAGAAGTGCGCAACGAGATCGAGGCACGCACGTCCTGTTTCAATTTTTATTTCGTTTATTTGCGAACGTGGTATAGTTTAATGAATAATTAAACGTGCGCTCGAGAAGCCTTCATTTTCTACGACCCTGTAGTTTTCCCAGACACGATTGAGTCGAAAGCGCAAATCACCAAGCACGCAATGCCATCAATTTCGGAACGGATGGTTTCTAACCTGTCTATTTTCATTCTATTTGCTTCCGTAGAAAGGCTCGCGCAATGATGGATCGGCACGCAACCTTATCGGTTTCGGTCGTACGTTACGTGCTTTATTTCTAATTTTCTCTCCATCGGAGGGAAAACTGGAACAAAGTATCAAATACGCGCCGTGTAACGGTGAAACGGTTTTCTTTTCTCCTTTCTTCTTTTTTCTTTTTTTTTTTTTTTTTTTTTTTTTTTGTACGCGAATCGGTACACCTTTCGACCGCGCAGGAAAACGCGCGTGGCACGCAATCGCAAACGATCTGCAACGGCCGGCGATGACAAGATTTCCAAGTAGTTACGTCGGCTTGCGTAACCGGCAAATTATACGGTAGAAGTAACGATCTCTTTGCAGCCTCCTTAAAGACACTTGCCGGAGACCGTTGTCGTTCGACCTGCAATTTGAATGGCGTCTCGTTCGAACGAACGCGCAGCCATACGTCACGCTACTTTACGGGCCGAATAATATCGATGTTTTATCGGCTTCTTGACCGGTCACCGGCTCACCCTGCGAAAATCATTATATTTAATTACTGGCGAAGAGCACCGATTAAGCGATACCTTTTAAAGATTACGACCCAGTCGGCGCAATTGCCCCCCGCTCGCGAAATGCCACGCTCGAAGAGCCAGCAGAATTAATATCTCAATTTCACCGATACTCATTGACCGGCACGTGATCGAGCGCAGCGCGCACAATAATTCCACATGTTAAAAGTCGCGCGGCCGTTGTGAAAGTATTAACTCATACTGGAACAAACGGCGCCGATCTAGTAGAAATCGTATTAATTTTTTCATATGGTTGCGCAAGGATATCACGTTCCCATTGCGTTACTTAATTCGATCGCACTTTTAAGGTTCGTAATTGTTTTATGTCGCGCGACAGCTACGCGCCGCAGAAATCTTGCTACCTCCCTCTTTTTAAACGAAAATCGATTCGGCTCTCGCGTAACTTTTTAGCATTTCATAACGGGATGAAAGAGCCGGTCGATCGTTCGATTGAATCGTGAACGGTGAATAGTTGCGTGGACGCGGCGCGCGGTGCCTGGTGGCGGAAATTCCGCGGATCGATCTATCGGGCGAATGGGTCTTTGGTTGAATGGCCATTGATAGATTCGGATTTCGCTGCTGTAACTTAACTGCACGCTAACGGAACAACATTGGCTGACAATCTATTAACGAAACGGGCACGAAACGAGCCGATCGATCCGCCGCCCGACACGTCGCGCGTATCCGCTATTTATGCAAATCGTGTTTGTTCGAATTATCGAAATCCTGGCCCAATTAATATCTTATTACTCGTTTAAATCAAGCTGCTCGCCGCGCCGCTCTCGCCGTGCTTGAAACATTCAAACGTTCGGCAGCCGTGTCGCGATCGATACGCGCACGCCGATTGACCGATTCTTGCGAAATGCGAAATACGCGAGAGCTCGGATTCGTTGCGATTGGAAAACTCCAATGTTTCGTTTGCAAATGTTTCTCGCTTCGAAGAACAGTAACTTCGAAAATCTAGCAAGCGTAAACACCGACCTTGTTGGCTTACGACTCTTAGATAGCACTTGCATCGGGTGGACAGCGTGTTAGCTGAATTTTAAACATTCTTGCGTTCTAAATCATGGAGTCTAGTGACTAGACTTTTTCGTATTTGATTGGGATCAAAAATCGTTCAAGAGCCTGGATAACCGATGTTCATCTAGAAGATCAATTCAAATTACGCGTTACGAAGCCGGGAACCCAATATTCGATTCCTCTCAAACGAAAAAGTCTCGTTAAACTAGCTAAAATAAAATAATAAGTTGTCTGAATAACTTGCCTAAAATAAACTATCTAAAATAGGCTATAGTTACCTGAATTTTAGAATAATCTCTTAAATATGAATAATTTCTTTTGTTTATGTGGAATATATTTCCTTTTCTAATAAAATAATGTAAGACAATTGTAATAAATTTTTATTTAAATAATAATTTGGAAAGTTTATATTGTCGTTTTCTGTATTTTATTATTGCTTTTATAGAGGGAAAGCAGGGGATTATAGCGAGTTTGTTACAAATACGTCTTGGTGTGAAAATAAATTTGCAGAAATGGGAGAAATGTTTTTTTAGAACTAAATAAAGGTGCGAAGACGAATGTGGCCTTTTATTGTAAAAGGATTCTCTATCCCCAGTGATGTTTACTAGATCAAGACTCAGAAGCATCCGCATAGATCAAGACGGCCGCTGACCAGTGAATCTGTCATACTTACAATTAGCGTCCACAAGAAACGGTGGCATCGATGCTTCAATTTTTAGACAACGGTAGGTCAATTGAACAAGAGCCTTTACTTGGAACATGATTGACCAACTCGAACTAGTTCAGTTGGTCAAGCGATAGAATCTCTATAATTTTCACTCAGTAATCATCGACGTGAAGAATACCAATACAAAGAATTTCAACGAGTGAACGTCGAAGCAAAATCTGTCGTCGCAAACTAAAATACTTGGTCTCGTTAAAACAGGTGAATTTTATCACGCGGCGATCAGACAAGACCAGCTCACAGTCAAACCTCATTTCTTTGAATCGGCTTCGAGTGTACACCGATCGATCGTGATGACGACGGCGAGCAGCGTCGTGGCGAGACTCGCGGCCGGTGCACGGAGAAACCTCATCAGAAGGGAATACTAATTTTATCGCGAGGGCATTGAAGTCGCCCAAGACTATTAATAAATCATAACTAATACGCTACACGTCGCAAAAGTCGGCGAACGTCGCCTGTCACACACGCCAAGAATAAAGACGTTAGGCCGTTGGTCCCGCTTTTAATAGCGATCTCATTCTTCTTCCGTTAATGTCCGCTTGCGTAACACTCTCAACAGGATGTCAAGCTCATTACCTGCGCCGCTGCCTCACCGGCCGATATAGCCCGCCCTTTGAACGCGATCAACGCCGCGCAGAAGAAAGCCCCGCTCAGCTACTCGTTACGTTGATATATTGCAGTTTGATTCGCGGGCCAGGGCAAGAACAACCCTTTCGCGTTTCGTTCACGTTCCACTGTCTTCTTTGCGCTACCGTAGCGAACCGGTAGCGTCTTCCACGGTTCGCTACGGCGAGAATTCCGAGCGGTTCGAACCTTAGGCTCGGCACACGTGGCCTCGAGGGCGCGATTTTGCGGCATCGGGCAACGATAAATCAAGAAACTGGAAGGCGCGAAACGGACAAAGAGCGAAGGAAGAAAAGTGGCGGCGGGTAACAGGCCGGAGGGAGAAAAATAAAAATCGAAACACGATCACGAAGACACGCGAGGCCGAGGCTGTTCCGTACGGTTCGGGCCGTGTCGAGGCGGCGCCAATCGGAAGTCGAGTGCGTTCAATCGTTAATCACGCGGCCGAGCGAAAAGAAACGCCATTGGAAATCGCGTTCGAGCGGGCTCGATTGTGTGCACGAGCGTTTCTGTCGGCGTGCATCGAGCGGATTCTGTGCGCTCGCGCGGCTACCACCGTCAGCCGCCACGCTCACTAACAGTCCCGCGCCCCCTTATATTGTGTATCGACGTATTGTTCACTCACGTACATTTTCGTTCCGGGCGAACCGATAAATCTTCGACCGTTTCCTCTTACAAGCCATTACCGGACGAGAACTCGGATACTGGTGACGTTGGATCGCAAGGCGTCGTCGTCGTCGTCGTCGACGACGACGATCGCTGAAGGAGTATCGGGACGGAAAAGTAAAGAAGCCATTGAACGGCAGGAACGTGGTCGGAATTAATTTCATCACTTGTCACGCTGCTGGCGCTCGCGCAACCACGGCAAATGAATGGTTCTGGCACCTGCTTGGAAAAGAGTCGTTGGAAGAGTGCTCGACGAGTGCGAAAGACAACGAAGAAAACCGCTCGAGCAGAAGACTGAGAACGAAAATTTGTTCGCAAGCTTCGTCAACGTGTCGTTCAAGCAAGTCGATGGGAATTGCGCGAAAATGGCAAATAAGCAAAATTTTTAATTTTCTACATTTGAAAACGTCCGCCTGCTGTCCGTAGTTGTGTACTCTTGGAATTCTCTGCGTCTAAAGTCACCGATGGTATCTACGTTGAGGCAGGGGGCAGGTTAAAAATTGCACGCCGCTGTAAACGAACGCGTCCCACGGTTTCCGGGCGTTGCTCTGTTGCGACGTCACCGAACGTCTGTTTGTTCCTTTCGATTTCGAGGCGAGCAACGTGCAACACGGTTGGTCTACATCGCGGTAGCCTCAATATTCTTGAGTCGTTCGTACGCATCTCCGCTACTTCGGTGAAGTGGCCAGACGGGACAAGTTCTTGGTTAATTACTGTCGAGTCTTGCGTATACGTATACATCTGTACCACGTATGTACATGTGTGTATATTTTACAGAAGGCGGCCGAACACGGAGAAAACGACAGAGGTTTGCAAAGTTAAAGGAAGAGGTGGAGGGAAAGACGAGGCGGCGCGACGTGGAGAGAGAGAGAGAGAGAAAGAGAGAAAGAGAGAATGAGAGCTGGACTCTCTGTGCAGCAGCAGAGAGAAAGAGGGAAAAGGGGAGCGGGAGAGGAGGCTGAAGCGGAGCCAGAGGAGATGACCGAACGAGATGCTCTTTGAGACACTGAGAGCTCCAATAAAGCCGGACCAATTACTGGCCGCCGTCCTTTCCCATTCCCTATTGATTTGCATTCAAATAGATGTTATACTCTAAGTAGACGGATCCTAATGGATTATCAGTTCGAGTCATCGCGAGAGCTTCAAAGCTCTACTCGTTCCCTTTCCACACAGAACCGCCTCCTTTCCAATCCTCCTATATCCACTGTTTCATCCATTTCCTAATGAAACCTTCTCCGGATTGGCCCTTTTTCTAAACTTACCTAATGATCAGCTCGAAACTTATCCCAATGCCGCGTACACCACCTACCCTCTCCCCCTCCCCCCACCTCAAGATGCACTCTCTATTTCTCGACTCGTTTCACCTTTCTTACCTCGACACTGCAAGCAGCGTGAAACTCGATCGCCTCGAATGATTTTCCCAAATTCTGGTCGACTCGAACACGTCATTGGCCAGCGGAAAAGACTCGCATCCGCCGATGGACCATCTCTTTGCTGAGCGGATAACCGCTCAGCAAATTATTTAAGCGAAAAATCAGCGGTCACGGTGACGCGGTACATTTTCCAAGGTTCGCTCGGTTTCGACGTCTCGAGGACGTCGCGGGTAGGGGGTGCGCCGGTGAGCAACGAGGCACACTTGTCGGACGCCATTCTGTGGACCGGCGGACCCGTGTAATGAGTTAAAATGAGTTTGGAATAATCGCGGAGTCTGATTCGCCTCGCGACGACTGGGCTGGGGGGTCAGAGATGTGACTACTGTGGGGGTTGGAAAAGGAGAAGGGCCGGCGATAGAGATGGAGGACGCGCGCGCGAGAAAGGGACAGAGAGAGAGAGAGAGAGAGAAAGGAGGTGGAGGCAAGAGAACCAAGTGTACGGGGGACGACTTTGTAGGCATACACACCAGCCGGCTACGTACGTACAGCAGACACGAACAAGGGAGGATGGGGGCAGTGGAAGAGCGCGTGTCCGGTATCCGGCTCGCTAATTAGCTGCAAGGTGGGATAAAGAGTGGCCGAGTCGAAAACATTAAAGCCAGCAGCAGGGTGGAAGTGTAATGGACGTTGACGTATGGCTCGGTATAGCTACCGAGAGGACCGTGCCGCTGATGCCGGAGAAATAAGTACTTGGCAACGACCTTCCATATACAGGGAGTACGCGAAGTACGTGGTCGTGCCCCGGTCTCGTTCCATCCTCGAGATTCGCCGCTCGTGTCGATCGTTAATCGCGCGTCAGCCCGCGGCCACGCGTTCCGTATCGTCCTCGAGATCGCGCTGTTGTTATTCAGATTCGCGTCGGCGAATCGGCCTCTCGCCGATGTGTAATTTTCGCGAAATCGGGCCCGGGTGCAACCATCGGCCGACGCCTCGGCCTCTGTAATCTCGCGGTCGTTCTGTTACATTGTAGCCAATAATCGCTGGCTGTGATTAACGCACCGCTCGCCGAGAGATCGTTTCTGGACACGCGCGCTCGTCTTCCTGCCAACGCGATTTCGCCCGAACGCGTACGATTGCTCGACGTAGAGACTCGAACGGGACGGACGGAAGGAACGAGGTGGTTCTCGGAACGGTGAGATTACAGGACTCGTTCGAATCGCGACAGAAATGATCGAGAGGTGTAACGCGTTGATAACGCGACCGGTAGAAAGCTACCGCTGAAAGATCGAGACTTAATTGAAGATTGTACGAGACGAGGATTGGCTGCTTCGTTCCGAGCAGAGAGACGGAGACTCGAGCAGCTTCAAAGAGGTGCGTCGCTCGTCAACCGGTCGTTAAGACTCCGAGAGAAGAATCAAGAGGGATAACGGAGTCGTTGCGTGGATTTATTCCGGGAAGACTGGTCGCGTCGTCGTTAATTCACACGGTACGCGTGATGTATGCATGGAAACCGCGTCGATGCACCGACGATGCAGCCTCGGAGGCAGCTGGGAGGCGGTTGGCAATCCCAACGCGTACAAGTATAAGTTGGCGAGGGGTGACGCGGGGTTGGTTGATTGCTTTACGATGACATTACTTGGTCTGGCGGGTGAAGCCACGGCACCGGCGTGTAATAAAGCTACACCGGGGTCAACGATAAGTCGACTAAGGCTGCCAGGTGGCGTACGATCGTTCCGCGTTTTCAGTTTAAATCGGACTCGGCACTCGTGAGAGGATGAACGGTCGCGGCACGTAGGCAGCAACGAGCTGCTGCGCGCGTCTTGAAAGAGGGGCAGAAGCGGTATTCAGACGTACACCGCTTAGGTAAATCCTCCACTCAGCCGGACACACTTCGTGCACAAATTAAAGCATAAAAAAGCCCCTTGCCATCCGGCCGCGGGGGCCGCGAGGATTGGGGTTGGTGGCCGGGGGAGGAAAGAGAGAGAGAAAAGAGCGACGGCAGCAAACAGAGAGAGAGAGAGAGAGAGAGAGAGAGTCGGAAAGATGAGTAACGGGAGCTAAAAGGGGGTTCAGGCTGACGACTGAAAGAGGAGGTCGCGTGTTGGTTGGTTGGTTGGTTGGTTCCGAACGGAACGTAGGGAGAGGGAGGAGGGGATCGGCCGGTCGGTCGGTCGGATAGGTTATACCATCTTTCATGTAATTACTGACATAAAATGCCAGAAGATTTTCGCCCTCTCCTTTCCTCCGTTCCCCACCTACACAACTCCGTGCGCGGTCTCCTCGATCACCTTCTCCCTCTTCCTCTCCACCTCCTCTCTCTCTCTCTCTCTCTCTCTCTCTCCTTCTCCCCTCTGTGTCCGTTTTCTCCGACTGTCCTTCTCCTTCCTTCTCGATCCGTTCCTTCTTTTCACCCCCGTTCTCCGCTCGCCCTTTCCTGCTCACTCGCCTTTTCTCACTTCCTCTTGCCTCTCGGTTCTCGGCTCTTTCGTGTCTTTTTCTCCTCCGCGGAGTAGAAAATTTTCAATTCCATTCATGTAAATTATTGTAGCGCACCGACTCTCGACATGTGCAACTTGTATTAATGACGCAGTAAAGGAGCAGACGGGCGGAGAGCTGCCCATTAGCGGATGAAAGCGGAGGGCTCTCAGCGCATAGCCCGATAATAGCCCGACTTATACCCACCGAGGCTGTGTAGTTTAGCCCACGTTACGAGTCTGCCGTTCCTCTGCCCTGCCTCTCTGCCTCGCTCCCGTTCCTCCCGCCGCCCTCCCTGCTCTCTTTCCTATCCCTGGCCGTTCTCCTATCCCTATCGCCCGCGCTCCTCTTCCACCGATAGCTCTCTTTCTTATCCTATCCACCTAGCCCACCCTCCCGCCCTTGTCTACTATCTTCCCTATCCCTGCTGCCATCCTTTCTTTGCTTCCTCCGACGTTTCCAATCGAACACCACCACTCCCCTCCCCTCCCCCCCCCGTCTGTGTGTGCGTGTTTTCACCTTTTTCTTTTTCCTCCAAACGCTTTTACGTTTTCTGTTGATTCCAATCGAACACCCCCCTCCCCCCCCCGTGTGTGTTTTCACCTTTCTCTTTCTCCTCCAAACGCTTTTACGTTTCAAAGTTGATTCCCCCCGCGTACACGCAATTGCAATTGCAATTAAAGCGTCAGGCCGAGCGACGCGATAAATCATGCATCCGCAGGCCATTCGTCAGCCGATACATACATTACGAATTGTCGCTCGCGGTACCGTTCGTCTTGGTTTAGAAAGCACCGTGCGACAATCTTTCCGCCTCGGCCGTCTCTCTCCTTGCCCACAGCGAGCATGGGCTGCGTCGAAAGAACGCGTTGGAACGATTTATTAACTGGCGTCGATACTCGATTATCCCATGCGGGGCGAGACGGCCGAGTGGGAGTACCAAGAGACAAATTGTAGCGTTACGCGTGGCGGAGGAACCGAGTCCGAGTACGAGAGCTCGAGCAGCGATAACGGGGCCCGGTATATCCAGCGCCCAGCCACTGCAGAGAAAAAAAAAGAAAAAAAGAAAGAAAGAAAGAAGTTGCGTGTACGCGAGCGCGGCCCACGGTGGAACACTGAGTGCGGTTTCAGTAGCAACGACTATATCGCCGCCGCCGGTGCAGTAGCGGTAACGGTATCCGTACATCGGTTTAAATTTACCGGATCACCAGTCCTCCTACCTGCGAGTTTCTGCTGCGAGTACGCGCGGGGCCGCGAGCTCGTGAAAATCGAGACGAACCAGTCCCCCTAATAGGATATTCGCGCCTACCAAACATGGACGAAGGTTGGCGAAGGCATCACTTTTACGGTTCCCTTTAACTCGTTTGTCGTTGCTTCGCAGATATTTTTGAGGCAAACAAAAATTGGCGCGAGGATGTCAAACATTCCCGAGTAGTTTTGTTTCCACGTTCTTTCGACGATTTTCAAGTATAGAGAAAAATATGTGTTTCGCTACATCAAGTATCCGCCGAGTCAAGGCCACGCATGTTTCTCGATAAGAAACATTTGAAACGTTGGTACAGCCACGTGTCCGTGACACATTTGTTGCCATTGTCGTTGCTGAACGAATAGTTTTTCGGCAAGTTGGTACAAATTCCTCTGGCTCGCTACGTTCGCTGACTTTTTCTTTATGACAGGAGGATCTTTGTTGCTCGATAGCCACAAACTCTAAAAAAGTCTCGATCCGGTTAAACGTCGTAGATACATTCCTCGTACATTTCTCAATTGTCACTTGCCCCTGCGCCAATATCCCTTGGACAGCGAGTAGAAACGTCCGTTCAACGGATCCCTTTCCGATCGACGCGGATCTTTGTTCCACAGCTCGATTTACATAGACAGCGAAACACACAGCAGGGTTTTCCCCCGCTGAAAGTGAACCGATCGTTTCGTAGAGGCCAGCATGTGGTAAATGGGGTATTAATAGGCCCATAGGCAGGTTTGACCCAAATAAACTTTCGAACGCCATGCCCACGTGATAAAGTGATTTTCGACCGACAGAATGGAAAAGAGTATAGAGCAAACGAGCTACGTCGAACACCTGTCAGTTGTGGATTTATCGGTGAAGTTGACCATGAAAAAGTTATTCATTTCATCACGTGATTCGCCAGTTTCTCCGTATTATTTCTCCAGATGACCGAGGTGTGGAGCTTCATCAGCGCGCAACGATGAGAAGACAGATTCTCCTGTGTCGCGGCGACGCGCCAAGCATTTTCCTCTCTGCGGAGATCAAGAAAAAGTCGCGGAAAAGAAGCAAAAGAGAACAAGCGAGGAGAAAGCTCCGAGTCCGTGGTCGGAGATGCAGGGAAAGGGATGAAAGACGGACACGTAGCGTATTTACATTTCCCGTATGACTTTTTAAATTAACGCAGCCAAGCATACGGGGCACAGAGAGGCCGGGTTACGATAAAGAAACGAAAGATAGTCGGGGACGGGCGCACGGAGATGAGAGACGAGATATTTCTGCCTTTCCTCTAACAGAGCGTCCTGCACTCTGTACTGTTTCACAGCCGGAAAGAGAGACTGCACTGTCCGGCACATCCATCGTCGTTTCTTCTCTCCTCTTTCTCTTTCCTTCTTTTCTTTCGCGTTTCGCGTTTCTCTCGATCACCGGCCAAGATTTGCATCTCGTTTCGTCGACTCGCTGGCTGAAGCCGTCCCCAGACCTCGCCGAATGAAAAACGCGAGCGCGAAGAAGAGTCGATCCATTTATGTGGAATCACCGATCTTATCTTTGGTCCCCGCCCACCCCCTCCCCCCGAAAAGACTCGAATTTTGCGAAAGGGTTAAAGAGTCCAACATCTGAAATACAGGCTAGACTCAGAGTGTAATATACAGGGTGTTGTGTGACTGGTGGTACAAGCGGGAAGGTGGTGACTGAATGAAGAATATAGAATAAAATTTTTTCATACGAAGCTCCATTTCCGAAGAAAAATGGCTTTGAAGGTTTATCGAGTACGAGTGCACTTGATCGAGATTTCATTATTATCTCTACTGACATTTGTTAACATTCCCAATATTCGTACGCGAGGACACGCAATGTCTGCTTTTCACCAATTTGTTTTTAGTTTAAAAATCGTTGGAAGCGACGTCCACGTTGTTGCATGCATAACTCTGCTCTTCTCATTAAATTTCTACGAACGTTTTCTAATGTGTTATTTCGTAGTTTCAATGTTGCAAACGCTATAATAATAATCTTTTCTTTTAATTGTTCAACGTTCGCTACGTCGCTAGAATACACCGTAGTTTTAACACGATCCCGTAAGTAAAAATGCAGGGGTGACAGGTCCGGAGATCGTGGTGGCCAAGGTATTCTTCCAAATATTGGTAGTTTTCGTTTAAAAAATTTCTCACTTTGCGACTGAAATGCGATGGTGCTCCATCTTGTTGGTAAATTAAATTTCTTCGAATTTCAAGAGGAGTGTCAACAATTGAGTTGAATCTTGACCAAGTGCGTACTCGATAAACATTCAAATTCATTTTTCTCAGAAACAGAGCTTCGTATGGAAAAGTTTTATCCCATACTTTTCGTTCAGTTTTTCCATGTAGAATCACCCCACCTTCCCACCTCGTATCACCAATTACACGACAGCCTGTGCAAAGAAAGCATCCAAGTTAAGAAGAGGGCTTACTTTCGCGAGAACTCCAATCCGGCATTCCGTCTGATCGTTTCGTTTCAGAAACGTTTCTCTCCTGCAACGAGGACCGGTAACGGGATTGAGACGCGCGCGGCTCGATCCTCTCGAACGTAGATCGTTATATCGCGCATCGTTATCTCGCGGGTCGTTAAAGATCGCGAGCGTGATGCTTGGCAAAGCCGGCTGAATTCGATCTAACGGGAACGCACGCCGGTCTTGTCAATTGTTCGAGAGATGCGAACGTCGAGCCCGAAACGGGAAACGCATCCCGGGAGTAATAGATTTGCCCGGCGTTGCTTTCTGTCGGCGACTACCGCGTCTCCCCTCCGGTCAACGTTCTCCGGAGAACGTGAGCAGCGAGAAGACTGAACCGAGACGCGCGCGTTTCAGGGTCGTACGTACGGGGAAAACTGCCAAAGAGCGACGGGCAGCGTTCGACTTGCAGTTTCAAGTGCATTCGCGAGACTCGTGATCTTCGAACAACTCGCGAAACGTTGCAGTCGAACGAACGCGAGAGCTACGAATAATGCGTAATAACAGTAAAACCTCGGCGCGGCCCCAATGTCTTCGCCCACGTTGCGCTCAACTACCTCGGAAGCCAACGAACGCATTGACACGGTATCGATTCGCGCTCGGATCTAAAAGAAATCGTTATCCGACGTGTCGATGGAACGGCTCGAGGAACTTATCGCCTCTAATAGCTCGCGCAAGGATCACGGCAACGGGTCCCTGATTACGGGGAAAAGCCAACCTGTTAATTCCGAAACCCGTTATGATCGTTCCTGGTGTACGCGGCACGGTCGTCCATCTTGTACGCGACGTTATTACAGTCGATCCCCTGCGCCGCGAGAGCCACGGCCAGAGTGGAGTTCAGATCCTGGAAAAACCACGATAAAGCTCTCTCTCTCTCTCTCTCTCTCTCTTTCTCTCTCTTTCTGTGCTACAAATTCAACCGTGTGCGACTCTCGGCTCTTCAAACAGAGAAATCCTCGTCGCGTCGAGGATCCTTATCGCCGGGGGATCTCGAGCAAGGCGTGCGCACACGGGGATTATACGGGGCGGCGGTCGTTGTCTCTTCGATTTACCACGGACCGATTTACACGGAAGTGGGCTCCAATATCGCCGGCGCGAGCCTACGTCCCGTTTAAGAATCGCGCGTAGGTGTACTCCGACGAGTGGAATCGGCTTCTGCGAGAGATTCGGTTTCTCCTTTCCTCCGGTCGCTGATCGATCGACCAGACTATTCTTCTCGACAGAACGACTTCCGGCAGTCATTCCAAGTGGACGGCAAATGACTGCCGGAGCTTTGGCTAGTTTTCAATTTGTCTCTCTCTCTCTCTCTCTCTCTCTCTCTCTCTCTCTCCCTCTTCTCCTTAGCTAGGATTTTCTTTCCGTCTTTCGTTTGTATGCAATCACGTCCGCGCAACCGACGGACGCGGAGATGAATTTGGAAAGGGGGAAGAGAACGAACCGCGTAAATACCCCGATACACCGGAAGAAGAGCGAAAGAACGGAGAGAAAACGCGGGCGGCGTCTCTGCGACGGGGTACGGCACTCTCTGACATAGCCCCAATAACATAATACATCACGCGCGTACCGGCAGACAATACCCGGGGATTACCTCACAATGGCCCATGATTTACTTCTGCTCTCATTACCCTGCTTTTGTCGCCGGTCGCCCCGATTGGCGCCGTTGTCATTAGAAAAGTAACGGAGGCAGCCGCCCTCTCGTATTATCCGTGCTCGCAAAGGGCAAAGCGGAGGAAAAAGAAAAGAGACGGTGACGCGGCGCGGCGCGGCACAGCGAGATTAGAAAAGAATCTGCGAGGTGAAGCAGTAACTTTGAAAACTGGATTATCGTCGCACCTTCCGGCTACGAGATCTTTGCACCCTCGCCCCCTTTTCTTTCTTCGTCTTCTTTGTTTGCTCTAACGAGGTGCTGGGCTTGATAACAAGACGCAAACGAATAATGTTACCGTTGGTGCACGCATTATCGATTGTACTTTCAAACATTCGATTAATACGAAACGTTCGAGTAGCCTCGATCGTTTGTGCAATTGTGCTGGCGGAAAGTACACGCTCTTGTAAATAAAACAGTTGCGTGTAATTCTCTGAAAATTCTTTCATCTCTCGTTCTTTCTTTTTTTTTTTCTTTTTTTTCCCTCATCCACGCTCCATTCACGTACCATGTTAAATAAAAAAGAGCAAAGAAGAGAGAGAGAGAGAGAGAGAGAGAGAGAGAGAGAAACAAAACGAAGCGCACTGAATGAAAAATGAATTCTCATTTCGTTTTCAATCAACGGATCCAACTAACCGGCAGCAACCTAATAAAAGGCTTCGAATTCGAATAACGTTTCTATTCCACCGCAAAGAATAATAAATGAATTTTCAGCCGGTCGATGCTATCGAGCCCGGCCCGTTTCATTAGTAAACGACAATTCCATTTAAACCGTCGAATCAATTCCAACGTCATTCCGTCGCTCTCAGCCAGCCACGCTGTTTACTTCCCGCGCCGGCCAATAAATCACCAATTTCGTACGATCTTCATCCGTTTCGACGATATGATTCACGGGCGAATCGCTCGTGGCCATTCGTGGCTCGCTCGACACAATCGTTTGCCCTTTTAACGAGATTTCACTCGGATAAGATGCCCGATTACAACCTTACGCGTGTTATCCTTGCTCTTCGCCTAACCTAACTTGGCAATCTTTTTCACATTAATCGGAATTTTATACACCATGTCATGTTTGAATGTTATATTTACAAAATATGGTCATTGGTCATTGATATTAGCTTGCAACTAGTTCTGACAAAACTTGACAATCAACTCTGGTCAAACTGACCGTTTTCAAACTTTGCGTGCAATTTTCCGAGTTTCTTAGAGTTCTGAAGTATTTTCAAGATGAACGTGCAAATTTGAAGAAAGAAAGAAAAAGTAAATCGGCAATACTTTTGGCCAAATACGACATTTCGTAATATTCCGTGGCGAATATTTATCCTAAAAATATCGACACGTTCAAAAATCATGAGGTTATTAGAAGAAATTGACATAGACGAAGAGCGTTCGGATGTCGATGAACAGAAACTTTCTGAAATTGAAAATGAGATGGAACAAGATGGCGACTTATTTGGCCTTTCTGGAGACTCTAATGGATAACGAAGGGTAGAATATCTTGAATAAATATGGAGAACGAAAGAGAAGGAAATTGAGTTTAGAAAGAGAATGTAGCTGCTGATATTATCTAAGTTCAAGTATAAAAATTTTTTTTTTTTTTAAAGACGTTTTGACCGTAAAGTTATTTATCTGTTGATAAATAATGCAAGCCATCTATTGTACCAATAATGACAGTTTTGGACAAAACAATTGTCAGTAGTCCCTCAATATTGTTGACATTTGTTTCAACAAAGAATTCACCAAGACATAGAATAAAAAATCCTAAAGGAGCACGTTTCATCGTCGGAAAATAAGTGAACGTAATTCTTCGTTCAGTCAGATGACTGTTGTAACATTTGTTCTTACACTCTTTTCGGATGTCACTAAGACACTTTTTACACTTTTATTGGTATTTAAAAAAATGACGATTTTGAAAATTTAAATGAATCTGAAACGACAACCAATAATGTTTTGTTCAGCATGGTAAGAAGTGGAGAACGATCTGCCGAAGAAATATTGAGAATCCTTGAACGCAGAAAAGAAGGATATTCCTTCAATCGCAGAAGACTTCAAACTATTCAACGCTGAAGTTAAAAATCGGAGAGAGGGGTTTTACTGAATCGATGAAACGCAAAACGTCGCCTCGTCAAGACAATCACGTTGCTCGCGATGTAAAACTCAATCCTTTCATCACGACTAGGGAAATGAAAGAAAATTTAGAACTGCCGGCTAACACAAATTAAGAAACGTTCGTCAGAAACGGTTTTCATGTGCCTTTATATTTTGTTTCTCCTTTCTTCGATTGTAAAATATCATGTCATTTCTCTATGACCATTCGTTTACCGTATTACCTTCAAGAACCAACTAATCAAACGTATTATCTCATTCGTTTCTACAATTTTTGTACACGAGGCTAATCGTATACGAACTTTCCGACGCGACTGTATACGAAGTATCGGTAGGTTTAGCGCTAAAAGTAATCACTCGACAGCACGGTTGTCCCGGGTGACCCGGTGATACATCGTACGATTAACCGGGCATCGGTCGCGATTATCTCCAGTGATTTATACGGCGAGCGGTGTGAGCAACGGTGGCCAGAGCTAGAGTAGAGACGATATTGTCGGCAATCGAATTGCCGTGATCCGAGTGGCACACGTGTGCGCAACGCAACCCCGCGTCGTGACCCCGCTGATGCATCTTTCCTTCGTCGGCGAACCTCGTCGGCGCGAGGAACGTGTTGAACAAGTTATGCCAGTCGCCGGGACCAGTGCTTTCGCGAGCCAGCGCGACCTTACAGCCGCCTCCATCCTCGCCTCTCCTTTCTTTCGCTTTGATACGCTTTGTCCCCCCGCCCTTTCCCTCTTCCTCTTGTCGTTTCCTCGAGGATCGCCCGCTCCGACGAAGCTCGATCGACCGTGAAACGGCGACCGGCGTTCGGAGACGGAAATCGATTTCATTCTGGTAGCGACCAATGTCCTCCGGCCACTTTGCTGCCACCGTGGATAAACAGGTTGTACAGGCAGATGGAGGCGATTACGAGTGGGTGGCCGAGTGGTAGCAGCCGAGACTCTTGCTCCGAGGATTGGTTTATTGGCTTCTGGAGATGTTCGGGGCTCGTTATCTAATTAGCGTTTTTAAGACTGACGGGGCTGTGCGGTGCGTGTATTCCCGACGACCTTTTTACGGATTCGTCGTGGATTCGTTCGGCCGAGGTACTTTAGGTATTATTTGCACGCGTATAAACGCCTAGGTGTGAGACGCCGTGGAGCGCGCCTGCGTCTTGTCAAGAAGCTTGAAACGTTAATTTCTCTTTAATCGGACGCGTACGTGTCAGCGACTATGAACGGAGTCGCTTGCCTAATTTTTGCACACGAACTGTTTCGTTCAACGAGTTCTACGACGGACTCGTTGGAAAGAGAAGGAATCGGATATCAATTTCAGTAAAGCCGTTCAACGGCTTTCAACGTATATTAGAATTTAGTAGGTACATTAAGTGAATTATTCCTGGTAGGCAGAATCACTTCTACCCGCGATAAAACGCCGAGGCGGGGAAGGTAGAGAAGTAGCAAACGGTGTTTAAGAAGGAAACTAGTTGGCAACTCGCAACTAGTTAGAGAGAAAGTTTCCACTTCTTAATTCGAGCAGCGGCCATCGCGAGATACAAAGATGTATCAAAAAAAAAAAAAAAATGGCTCGGAGAAGTTACGCAGTCGTAAGTTTGGAAAGTTTTTCTTTCTATGGTGTAAGAAGAGAGCGAGAGAAGGGAGAAAAACAGAGAAGAAAAAGAAACGGTCGTCGATGCGCCGTATAGATAGAAACTTTAAACGGCCGCAGTTACAAAATGAACCCGCCGATAACTCGCCGATAATTGCTTGCCGTGTGCACGCGTATCCCCGTGTATCAAAGAAACACACAGGATACGTATCCCGCTTTCATGCAAAACGGAATACATTTCCCAATCAACCCCTTCCTTCCGTGCCACCCTACGAATATCTCTCTCTCTCCGCAGCGCGTCCCGCCTCCCCCTCCCTCCCGATACATTTGCGCCTATTAACGGAACACCCATCACGCTAACCAAAAGCCTATTACTCGATTCCGGCATACACGACGCAAACAGACGGTCGCACGGTCAAGAGATAATAGTTCGCGCGCTACAGGTTCGCGCGAGGCGGTCGGGGTCAACGGACGACCCACGTCCCGTGAACGTGCAACACGGCCTGGGTAAAATCTCTCTCCCTTCTCCTGCAACAGGGCTTGCTTTCGCAGACGTCTACGACAACTACCTTTCCTCGTCGAGGAAGCAACCGAGGCTCGCCAACCCTCTTCCACCCCTCTCCCGCCCCTCGCCGTCCTATCTTCACCCTCGTTGCAGGCATTCTAGCCGATGCTCGCCGGGCTGCAGCAGCACCAGCCTCTGCCTTGTCTTCCCCACCCCCGTCAGCATCCACCCATCCACCCATCCGAGATATCCGAGATTCGAATGCAGCGTAATCCCCTGGCCACCTACCACCTCCCCACCTCGGCAGCCACCCCTCGCAGCAGCCATCGTCTCTTCTCTACTTCCGTAGTTTCTCTCCGTGCTCCGACCGACTCCCACCGCCGCCCACAGCCCTTTCTCCATGCATATTTTATCGCACTACTCGCGATACGCCGCTCTTCTCCACACCCTGTCGCGTACGTCGCATCATCGACCTCCTTCTCCTTGCGTCTTACCTCCTAACCTGTCTGACTACGGACGGGTCAAAGAGCGCACGCTCCTCGCGTCTGTCGCGCCGCCGGACGATCCGTCCGGATATCGGTATTGACGTTTCATTAGCGTGCCGCTCGATTATCGTTCTTGTCAACCCTTTGCCGATCGACCGGCAACCTTGTCCTTCTCTCGATTGATCTCTCGCGTGTCGCGTGAAAGACGATACGAGAAAGAACGATTCACGACGATTTTGAGTTCCGCTCGGACGATCCAGGATGAGACTAGATTCTTCTTCTTGTTTCTTCTTTTTTCTTTGTTTTTCTTTTTTCTTTCTTTTTTTTTTTTTTTGTACGAGCGACAAAAGGACACTGGCAAAACTGGTTATTACAAAGTAGTCGCGGATCAAAGCAGAAACCTAACGTTTCGTTTCACTAATTGAATGTCGTCGAACGTCGGGGCAGAAATTCGCATAAATCCAACGACCGAGCTTAAAGTGTCGCGTAATAAATGTAAATCGAGGTAACATTAAGCCGCGAATATTACTTTCTTCCACGCGGAGAGGGATTTCTTTTTCAGCAGCTTGGAACGTTTAAAGGTCACGCGGAGGATTTTCCTAGCTAAATTTACACGGCGATAATTATCGCGGATGAATATGGTTTCGCGTGATTTATCACCTTCTGTCTCGTCGATTTATCACCTTCGGTATCACGTGTGAAATAACGAAATTCAAAACGTCTCGAAGGAAATGCTGGAATTTACAGAGTACTCGAAATTTCAACCACGCTACACCCCACGAGCTGTTTCCATCTACCGTCCAAGATAAATTACAATCCCCTCCAACCCTCTTGAAATAAAAGCCCGTTGGTCTCGTGGATTCTAACGAGGATTTAAACGCGAGGAACAGGCACGCGCGCGCGCCCTATAGCGACAGGGATCAAACAATTAGAATTAATGCATCGTAGGTCGGCGTGGGCGACTTTAAAATAAATACGGTTGTCATATGGCGATTAGTGGGGTGTTGGCGGCGATCCTGCTAGCCGGACGATGATCGATGGCGGCCATAAATAATGCAACACCCCTCGGTGCGATTCTGAGCTGGCGGGCTACCCTTGGAACGTTGGCCAGAGTTGCCAGCCTGTCTCGTTTCGCAACCCTCGCAACTCTCCACCCCTGCCACTCTCTCTCTCTCTCTCTCTTTCTGTATGCACGTACGTGAGCCTTCCACGACCACCGTCGTGTCACGCCATTTCCGATACAGCACGCGCGCTGCCTCCGCATTCATTGCTCCGTGTCAGCGGCCACCCTCGACCCTTACAGCCATTTAATTCGGGATCCGGGTTATTAATTATTAATTAGCGCCAGTCCTATTATATCTCTATATCGCGGCGCAACGCCTCCCCGCGTCGATGTAACGACGTTACGCCATTAAATTGTCGATGCTTGTTAGCGTTCACAAAGGAGCATCTCGCCACCGCTTCCTTCCACCGGGCGCCTTTGTCCCACCCATCCCACCCCCGGAAAGCGAATCCGAATCGCCTCGAACAGCCTCGCGTAATTAATCGCCTCGTCGAGAGGAGTATCGCGATACTCCTCCACCTCCTCCTCCTCCTCTTCCTTCTCCTTTCTTTATTAGTACACCTTTTCAATCGTTTTCAAGGGGCCTTTTGACAAGACGCGAACGCGCGTCTGTCCTCCGCTCAGCCACTTCACCTTCCTCCTTCGGGCGGAAATTTCACAAAACCGCGACGCTTCAGCGATCGTTGCTCATATTTTCATTTCTTCTTTGTTAACGTTTGCTCGAAACTCTGAAAATCGTCGAGAAATGTCTCGCTTTCCGTCTCGGCGCAACAACGTCTAATATTCTCGAGGGGAATGATTTAGTCTGTATTTCTCGTCTCATTCTTACGACGGAATTTTCGAACAGAAAAGGAACACGTGTTTACTAGATCAAGGACTCTGAAGCGCTCGCCAAGTCAAGATCGTACGTCTGTTTTTTCGATAAGAAGACACTTTGAATCTTCTAGATACATCTGGAACAGTTACGCAAGCTATGCAAACGTGATATCATTATTTATTTGTGTATTATTATTATTTTATAATATTTTATTTTTCGTACTGCTCGATTGACCGTAAGTATAGATATTTTTGTACAACGAGTAACAGAAACTTTAAACGTGTTTTTCTCCAATCCATATTCTTTAAACCGACGGGATATCTCACGTTTTAGTTGACCGATTGACTTGAAATTTGGAGGAGATCTACACCGGATGTACATTTATCGCATAAACCACGGATTTCAAAAATCTTTCTTTTACCACCCAAAAGACGAAAAGCACAAGGAAAATCGATATTTAAACTTCAAAATGCTGCCACTTTTTTTAATTTTCGAAATTTTGCTGTTTCCGTGGTTCACGAGATAGCCATATTTATACTAATTAAGATGCATTTCGGTTTTTTAGTTTCAAATAACCAGGTGTATCGAAATCACGTCAGCCGTTCGAACTCTTTTTCAAAAACATGCCTTACCTAAGGCAATATAATTTCCACAACGTTCATTAATTTCGTTAAAAAAATATTGTAAATACTCTTCAAGTATGAATAAATCTGTGCGAAGAAACTGCACACCAAGATGTATCACGATTCCCTTAGAAAAGAATGTCCAAAAAGTCGATCTTTCCAAGCCGAATTACCAGAATATCACCTGAATCGTGTCCGAATATTTGTCTTCCGTTTCATTTTCGTCGGTCGTGACTGAAGGTATCCCGGACACGGGAGAAAAGCGTCCGTGGAGTCGTGACGCTGGTAGCTCGAATCGGCGTAATCGCGTCGAATGAGAGGGGAGTTCGCGTCGCCCGTGGCCAACGTGACGGCAGAGAGAGAGAGAGAGAGAGAGAGAGGGGGGGGGGGAATCGTGGTTATCGTTAACCCCGCGCGGCGAGCGAGCGGCCGGGCATTAGAAAGTGGAAAAAACTGGCCGAGGGCAGCGAGGCCAGTCGTGACCTTTCGCACGCACGAGACCGAAGAGCGCCTGTGTTTGAACCGGAGGCTCACCGCCGTCCTTCTGCGGCTGTGGATCTCGCGGCGAGGAGAGAGATCGATTGTTCGCGGACTCGGCAGGTTCAAGTGGCGAGATAAAGTCGAGGTCGTTCAACCTATTACAGGCGCTGATCCCGAGGCGCATACGATATAAATCTCTCCTCTCCGCGGAGAGGAAGAGAGAGAGAGAGAGGGAACCGACGCGAAATCGATCTATCGGCGCGACAATCGACGCGGAAATGTCAGGCGACAGGCAACGCCGAGACAATGGCTTGGCAATGGATCCTTAGGTTTCGTCGCTTGGTTTCGCGTCCGGTTCACAGCCGCATCCGAATAATTGACTGCGTTTCGTCGCGCGACCTTATTATCGATCGATCGAGAAAACGTGACGATCGTTATTTTCTTGAAGTTAGACGCAAAGCCTCTATTGAAATTGAACGTTCCTGCGCTCTGAATCATGATTTAGTTTATATTTCTAGTTTGGATTAGTTACTTTGAATGTTTTTCAAGTTTAATGTTTGCTAGATCAGGATTCAGAAGTATCGGTCGTTGACCGATATGTTTCGTCGTTGTCGTTTTATCGATGCTTTAACTTCACCTATTGGTACAGCAATTAACCTTTTCACTGCGGCGCATTTTCGGAAATTTTTTAAAACAGTTTTACAGTGTTATAGTATGAAAAACGTAAAGGGCGTATATTTACGGCATTCGTACATATTGATAGACGCGTGAGAGCGTATAGATACGTCTTTCGTGTATATGGACCGACTTGTGAGGGCGTATATATACGCCTTTAACAGTGAAAGGGTTAAACGGCTCGTCTTTTGAATCTGATTGGCTAGATCGAACTATTGACTAGTTCGTACAATAACAAAAACAGACTCACAGATCGCACAGAAGAAACGAATAGAATTTTCAACAAGCAGAATCGGTATAGTTTCCATAAAGACAGAAATACGCACAGAAACAGTATAGTTTTCACGTCGTAATAGGTACAAAAATATGTACAAAAATACGTCCAGAAGTGATATAGCTTTCACGTCGTAAAGAAGCGCCAAAATTTTCAATTGATCGAAAAACGGTTTAACTTTCATCGACGTCGTCAAGATAGAATCTTGTTACAATCGTTGGAATCGTTATACCTTTCAATCTGAAACTCCAATGATTTTCGCGAGGTTGGTTGTTCGCATTTAATTACAAAGAGTTTCACTTTCAAGGTTGGACAAGACCAGTCGTGATGTTGCACACATTGCAGTCATCATTTTCGTAGCTTCGCGACGATCGATAAGTTTTCTTTCAACAGCGAAAAAAATACGACGCTCGAAACTTGGAGTCGTCTGTCTTGTACGACACGCACGCGAGCGCGAATAATCGTCTCTGTTCTCGCAGTGATCCGAGAGAACAGGTTCCAACGAAGCGGCAACCGAGCGACAAAGTGGGAAAAGAGATCAACCCGGGGGTGCTTTTGAGCACGCGGAATCTGGAAACGAATCGAGGCACGAACACGCTCGTTGGCTGAATAATTGCTCGCCTCGTCGCGTTATCATTATCCAATCGCATCAAACCGGAGGACTTCTCTCTCGAGATTCAACGCTGAAAAATCACGCGTGATGGATCACTCCGCGTTCAATTCAACGAATTTCTAACGATCTGTCTCTGAAAAAAATGAAGAAACAAAACGAAAAAAAGAAAAAGAGATCCGCATTTGCGACGAGCAAGATCGTTGGTAAAAATGCAAACGAGCGGCGCGGCATTTCGCGCGTAAGTGAAGAGAGGAGAGATCCGACAATGGGCGATGGACGTGGCGCACAATGAGACGTAATACAGTTATCCGGGCTGAATGGATCGGCGCCGGAGGGAAAAAGAGCGGCTCGCGTAGGTAAGTAAATTTTGTAGGCTTCGGCCGAGGATCGGCGAAAGGAGAGCTGGAATTTATTCTCCTCCTGTGGAAGCTGGCCGCTTTCTCTCCCGCGAGCGAGCAAGCGCGTTTTATCCGGCGCGGCGGCGGAATAAAGAGCGCATTGAAGGTATTGTGACGGCCCCGGAATGGGCGCCCCCCTCCCTCCCCCGAAGAGGGTGAGCTTTCCGCTTGTTGCCATTGAGAGGCATTCGAAGCCCTTCTTGACAAATCGACGCTTGTCGGGGAAACTCTATTCTTCGCCGCCCCCGGAACACGCGCGCCTCTTCGATTTATCGCGTGCCGTTTGCCCGGCCATCTATCGCCCAAATATCACCGATAATCTGAATTTATGCTTTGCAGGAGCCGCGTATCAGGAAGCACGCATGATGCACCGTGAAGCAGCGGCAAGAATAGATAGTTTCTGGTATATATTGGCACTGGTACGAGCCAGTATCCTTCACGAGATGTAGCAGAGCAATTTGAAGAGACTTGAAAACTCTTTCTCTCGAAATACAATCTGCAATGACAATTTATTTTACTGTAGTGAGTTTCTTTCTGTCTAAAGAGCTTTTCATTGTCCGAGATACCGCTGAAAGGATCCAACAAATCTCTCCAACGTTCGCGCGGTCGAACAGCTTCGGCCGTTTGAGAGAATTTCGGAAACAAAGAGGCCAAAGCGAGCGCGGAAGACGCGTTCGGCTGGCAAGCGGATGATCTGTAAAAAGTGGACGACGAGAGACGAGGGAGGGTGAGTTCCGGGAGAAAACGGCGGCGAGAAGGGACGAGACGAGACGGTGGATTATCGGTAGCTACCCGGCTACGAGAACAGACGCGGGAGACGCGGAGGAAAAAGAAATGGGAAGCCATTTCCGTCGTGTCCTTATTTAGAGGAGGGATACACGTCCGGGGTAAGGCCAGGGAAACGCCAAAGAAGAGGCAGTGTTTCGCGCGTAAGTTATTGCCTCGGGCCGCGGTGCATATAAATCCACGCTTAGCGTATTGTTTTCCAGATCAGGAGAAAATATATGTGCGTTCCCGCAATACACACCGCGCGGTCCGTGGGCCGAGCTCACGCTGTCGGGGACGAAGTGAGTCTGGAAGGAAGGAAGGAAGGTCGCGCCTTTATGCGCGTTTACTTTGTGCTGTCCCGTGTGCTTGCCCGCGCAACGAGCAACGAGATTCTTGGATACGAGGGGCCTGCGGAGTACGTCGGATAGTTAAACGATACGTGGCACGCTGGAATGTCACCGCCGCCAGACGTTCGAATCCGCATCCGGATAAAGTAATTCGACGCAAGGGGGAACGAGCCTCTGTGCACCGATATTGTACGCGGAGATCGCGAACCCTATTGTTCGATGGAATCGACAGTCTAAAAGCTAAGCGAATGATCAATTCTAAAACAAGCTCCTCAACTGCTGATAAAGAATTTCTATAATGCGCTGCTCGATGACAACTCGATTGAACTTGTCCCGTAAGTAACGTTGAAAGGTTAGTCGAAGAAAAGCGTCAAGATGAGCAACGAGAAGACTTTTCGAGCAATTTTTGAAAGCGGGTAGTTTTCAAGGGTAGTTTACGAAGTAATGGAATAATTTCAACTTGGGCGACGATGTCTATTATTTTATCATCCAAAAATACGCTCGACACGTTTCGCGTGTCAAACCTCGACCACACACAATCCAAATAGCCCGCGCGATATCGCGATCCAACCATCCAACGTTCAATTACGAATGCAAACGATTAAACAGCCTTCTTGCTTTTCACAGTCGGTCTACGATCGCCATCTGCAAAACGGAATAATCGAGTTAAATATATATATTCGTCGTTGGAAGACGCGGGGGTGGGATCAGAATGCTAAAGAGGCGCACGATTTAATCGGGTGCGCGGTAACGCGGGTGATAAATGTCACCGTTCGACAGGTTTCTTTCCGTTGCTTCACGGCCGTTCGTTTGCACGCCCACGCGGGGCCCACTCCGCCGCCGATCGTTCCCGGAGGCGCTTGTAATCCCGATCGCCCCTAATCGTCCGTGGATACGCGTTAATTGCCCACGTGTGCGTCGTGCGAGGCGTGATTTACCGATCGAGGCAACTCTTGCACCTAGGTGTGAAAAAAGAAAAAGAAAGAAAATCGACGATTACCCGTGTCGGAGCTGAAGTCACGCGATACGATCGCAAGTGAAACAATTGTGAAATTTCGCGGCCCACGCGTGAAGGACGCGCGCGATTCGCGCGTTCCGACAAAGATGCCGAGATACAGGTAAATTCAAGTTTCAAGCGAGACAGGTGAACGAAACGCGTCAGATCATCGGAACGTGGATTGACTTTATCGTTGGTTTCGACAAATTGTTCCCCTCGTCGATGAAAGCAGTTTGTTTATTTATCGAGGAAGTCGTTTTGAATCTTCTAGACTTTACTCAGTATAACAAAAGAATTGTAAATCTCGGCGTAACTGCCAGAGTGTTTAACAAACTAGGTGAAACGAGACGTATGCCTCGACACACATGCAGCTCGTTCCAGTCAACGTTCCAGCTAGTCAGTCCTTTCGCTATCGTTTCCAAATTTATGAAGCCATAATCGATTGACGCGATACGTCTCCTACGCTTTTACGTTACACGCTTTCACTCGATGGCAGTACGGATCGATGAAGTTAAATTTGCTGCAGCAGATCCGCCACGTGTGCAGAAATGGAACGTGACTCGTTTAATTTCGATCAATTGTCGTTAAGAGTCGTAACGTGTTTCACACTCGGTGAATCGATCGACCGGAAACCTGAGAAACCTGAGCATCAAAATTTCGCCGAATTTTCGAGCCCACCATTAATTACGCGAGATCGAGAAGATCGAAAAGCCGGACGATCGATTCGAAGTGATTATCTGCTTTCTGCAAAAACGATGATCACCGTGGCATCTAATTATATGCGTGTGCTCGGCAGCCTGCGCGGCCACAGGTTCCGTGGAAAAAGGCAGGTGATTGGTTTGACGGGGCGCAAATGAGCTGAGGATGCCGGTGCGTGAACGCTTGTACGAGTTTGCCCGAGCGTTCTTACGCCTGGACGAGCGTCGAAAGCGTGAATCGCTTTATTAAGTCTGGTAGGACCGTGCGCCACGAGTCGTCCCGTCGAAGACCAGCGATCTCAATGAATGCGACACGTTACAAGGTTCGGTGAACAGCGCGGTCTCGGTTGCACGTTAGGCGTTATCATCGGTCGACACCACACGACTCGACGCAACTTGACGTCTGTTTTTCTACTTTGTGAATATCGCCTGATTAACGACGGCTCGTCGAGCGTTCGTGCATAATCTTCCGCTTCCTTCTCTTACTTTCAAGGGGAGGGAAATTTGAGTTTCGACAATGAAAAAGTAACGAGACTAACGAGATTCGAGCCGCATACGTTCCGCGTCCGTTTTCTCTCCCACTCTCGAGAAGGCTCTGCCTGCAAGACGTTGTTCACGCTCAACTACGTTTCAGCAACTCCAGGGAGATCGGACGCGGCACGAAGCAGGTGCGTGGTCTCGTATACACGAATGACAGGTGGTAATCAATCGAAAGATTTACTCGACGATGCGATCGACCAATGTGCTTAGAATTGCACGGACTTTTCTAATTAGCCGGTGCAAGCTAGGCAAACTCGCTGCTAGTTACCTGGCGAAACGGTACAATTACCGCATTGACATGTTTGATGGTCCGATGTAACTATTTGCAACGACTGTTTTTCACTGTAGATTTATGGCGCGTAGATCAACTTCTCGAAGAAGCTAAGTGTACGGTTTGCGTGGTTCTCGTATCGCGAATAAATTTGAACGATGTTTCTTGAAGGTAACGCAACAATGGCGATGTTATTCCCTCAAAACTCTGTCAAAAGATGAAAAACTGAATCCACTTTAACACCAATAGATGAAACATGAATCCATTTAAATCTGAGAGAGCTGATTATGAATTGTTTTATTAAACTGATAAATAATTGCGGAAATCAACGAGCAGACTATAACGTGTAAATGATATAGCGAACGTGAAGTGGAACTTTTCACGTGGGATGTTGGACACATCCGGTCCACGTAAGAGCGCTCACGCTCCCGTAGGTTGGCCTCAAGATACCGGGACAATCCTGGATGCACGGGGTGCCTTCGTGTAGCTAGATAACAAAGTTGGCTACCGATTTTCCAACGCCGGCGAGATTTGTCTCGCGCATAACTTCACTGTCAAATAAAAACTCGATTCTATCTTTCAATCCTGTAGTAGCTTCGTGTTTGAAAAAGCGAGCGGTTTTCGTAACGAAACTGCGCATGCGCAGGAATGTAGGAAATCTAACGGCAAGCGTCAGTAGCAACGCGTGGCGTGGGTGAGAGCGAGTGTTTTTGAAAGTTAGTGAAGAGAAAGAGTGGGTGTAACTGGCAGTTGCAGCTTTTCTACAAACAAGCGGGATATTTATCTTTCTGAGAGGCTTCTCCGACTCGTCCAGCCGTAAGTCGAAAATGTATTATTAATCTTCTACTTTTGAAATGGCATGGCGATTACACGTAACAACGGAGAGATTACATTGAAAGTTCTCAGTTTTGTAAGAGAGAGTCGAAACACGAATAAACATTAAAGATTGCCTGCAATTGATACATACAAATATATATACATTTATTGATATAGTAATTAGGATAGTAATTAGTTCGCGTGATAAGGTTATGCACGCGAAATAAACGGTCAGTTAGTTTGCAGGCGCGCATGCGCAATGCAACGGAGCATGTCTTATCTGCCTAATGAAACGCCTAGCTAACTAGTTTCGTCGCAGCATGCAGCGTATATCTTTCGTAGATATTGTCACCCGCGTTTTTGTCAGTCGCGTTTCAATTTGTAGCAGTGATCCTTTAAATTCAGGTGGATTTTACGCGTTTCATTGACAAGCAGCTCTTTGCTCCGAAACGGAGAAGCCAGAAGTCGCTGACGGCGCCTGCGCAAGACTCGACGCGCCAAAAAGCGCCAAAAAACGAATAACCTTTTTCGCTCACAGCTTTGTTTTCTTTCTATCGGAGTGGAAATAATTTTTGAATGCTTAATCAAATTGATGTGTTCCAGTTGTACGATCATGATAGATCAGGTTAGGTTACGTCTAGTTAGAGAAAGAAAATGTCGTCCCGTGTTTAAACGAGGGGAAAATAGACAAAGTTGTCGCTTGGATAAATAGGTATATCGTTGGTATTGGCTACGGATCGTTGATAACTTGCTGCACGTGCAAAAACAGTTTTTGATTAGTAATTATAAAGTTGGTAGATAAATATGGCAGAAAAGGGTTACGTAAGGGATTGTCATTACTCATGGATATTCGATAGATACGTAGCGTTTCGTTCCATTTTGTAATTATCTTGCTAAATTGGCACAAACGTGTAACGTATTTCATTAAAAAAAAAAAAAAAGAAAAAGAAAAGAACGAACTCTACTCAAATGTTGCTTCTGTAATAACTTTCGCCACGAATGTACAATTATTTGGAAACCAGAGGAAATAAATCGATCGGTCTAGTAATCTCCATGACACTCGAGAAATAAAAACTGGTCGCGTATAACAATGTTGTACGTTAATTGGTTTGGAATCAGCAAACCAGTTGTGTAATTGTTCTATAATTGTTGGGTAGCTTTGGTTACGATTCGACGAGCACGCAATGACACTTGTTTGAAAGCTGTTCAGCCGGACTTGTGAGACACGATCTGTGGCCGAGTGGCGACGATAGAGAAATGGTGGTCTCACGGGCCAGGTCGTGCTCCAACGATCCCACAAATATAAATCATACGCGGCTTCTGTAATTTCCTTCGATTTTTATGCGATCGTGTTTCACGTCGTGGCGTTCCTGATTTAATGGAGCCATCTTATCGTACGGGGAGCGGGCAGGAGGCGCGCGCGTGAAGCCAGACTCGCGCGATTACTCGCCTTGTGGACGTACCAATTACGGGTTAACCTTTCGTCACCGGCGTACGGTACTCCGACGACCACTTCGGCAATACTATCGCAGAGGCATCGTGCCAGGTGGAATAGGTTAAAGGCTTCACCGTCGTTCAGACTTTCCGCAACGTCTCGGACCGTTCCTTCGTTCTCCCGTCTTCTCTTTCGTTCTTCCTTTTTCTCGCTCGTTACTCTCGTTCCTCTCGTTCCCACCCCGTTCCGTCAGCTGATAGAAACTTAACGAGCCGTCCTTCTTTCTGTTCCCCTCCCCAGCCCCGCGCCCCCGTTCTCATTTTCCCATTTGTTCACGCTCGCCAGGCCTTTTTCGGTAATCGGCCATTAATTATCGACCACTTGTCTTCGATCGACGTTCGGGATGAGAAACGGATGGGCCTTGTCTTGCCGAGAATGACGGAGAGGCACGGTTTCCTCGGAATATATATTGTTTCGGTGAGGTATATTGTTAAATCAGAATCCCGTTAATTGAACGGAAGGATGATGGATTAAACAATTTGCAGCAGTCTTCATTTTTTTCTTTTTTTTTTTTTTGAAAACCTGAACGAGTTTCCGTTGAATTTATTTTTATGAACGTTGTTGTATCAATCAATACTATTTTATACGTACAGACCCGGTGTCATTTTACTCGATTCGATCTTACAAAATGGTCAGATTATTATCAACTTGATGTACACTCTCGATGTAAATATAGACAACGCGAAATCTCATATATCATCGATCCAATTAGCATTTAGAGAACTTGCAAATGATATTAATATAGCGATAATCAACGTCAGCTCGTTATGATTGACGCCTGGGAGTAATGAATTAATCGCTGATGAAATTGATAACCGTACAGTTACGTTTAGCAAACGCGAAACAAGCGTACGAGAAAAGATACGATAACCTAATAATAGTTTGGAATTCGTTTGGCGAGCAATTCCGAGTCTGACAGTATACGAGTTTAGTTAAGAGTTCATTTAGCGGTTTCCTATTACTGCTGTAATAATTGCTAAGTATACACGGGTCTGCAAGACGTGTAAGGATATCTTGCGATTATTCAACGTCACAATGTGGATTTAGCTTTGAGCAGAGAACAAATAATTGCATTTTTTTAGCAACTTCAGCCGAGTGGACTTTGTTGCGACGGCGACACGAAAGTGCCTTTCGTCTTTTCATTGATTTCACGTCGGCTAAATGTATCAATTTAATGATCTTATCTCTTGTTTAAACATGTCTTACGCACACACGTAATACTTGTTGGAAAAACAAACTTCTTGCAGACAGGCAACCACTTCTTGTATGTACATCAGTGGTACATGAAAGGCGATTACGTTCCAAAGCAACAGTATCGACGATTTCTCCAACATTTTCTTTTTCTCTTTGTCATTACGTTACTACATTAATTACTTTTATATATGCAGGGTGTTTTGACCCACTTTGGCAGCTGATTGTACGCCTAAAAATAATGAAGAAACGTCATATAAATATATGTCCTATCTGTCTTTGTTTATGAGATATAATGAATTCTTTGTTTTAATTACTTCAACAAAAGATGCAAAGAAATGACCACCTTGCATATGAAGACAAGCCTGTACGCGTCTTGTCATTGTTCAATGGATCTCTCTCTCTATCATTCCTGGTGTTTCTCGAATTTGTTGGAAGCCCTGCTCCATTCTATTTCGTAGTATTTCAGCATGTTCAGTCAATGTTGCGTATACAATAGATTTTCTTTCATGTGACTATTTGAAGATTCAGAATTTTTGGATTACTCTTTAAATCAGTTCAGTTCTTACTAATAATTGTAATACAATAATAATAATAATAATAATCATAATATTCGTTCCATTATCACTTCAAACACGATCTTATACGACGAATGAAGACAGATAGGACATACATTTATATGACTTTTTTTCTAGGCATACAATCAGCTCTCGAAGTGGGTCCCACAAGTTAGGAAACACCCTGTATATATTACTATAAATTTATATATATATATATTGCTATATTAAATTTTTACAAGGTTCGTCGAGTAAGTTGTCTCGGTAAATTTCAAAGAATAATTCTTCTCGAAAAATTTCTACAATCGTGTAGATTTGGAATCTGATTTGATCCCATTTGTCGTTCGTTTGATAGCAGAAAAATTAGAACTCGAACGTCGAGCCAACGAGCGAAACTAAAAATAAGACGGGCAGATACTCCTCTCTGGCAGACTAATAGTTTCAATCTCGACCGCAGCTACCTGCAGATCCGCACGACATTTGCAAATTAGAATAGGTCTGGCACGCAAAGCTCACGATCGTATGTATACACGCGTGCTAGGAGCAGCGGCCTCGTACCGCTCGTATATGAGCCGATGAGCCGTAAGAGGTGGCTGCTTCTGTTCGGAGGCAACTGGCGTGCTCTCGGTATAAACGCGCTGCATCATTACGGGACGATGCGCCCGCGGCCCTCTTTGTACCCCACACGTAATTTCATTGCTATCGGCGTGCATTCGCTCCGACAGGAGAACGCGACTCGACTTGACTCGACTCGATCCAATACGGAAAATCTTTACCAGTTCTTACTTGCTCGCAAGTTCGTTATTTCGCTCGCGCGGCGTTGTGACGAGGATCAACGCTGATTCCAACCATCGAGAAACGATCGAACCGAGGTCGACATTTTGGAAATGAGTACACTCGTCGCGTTGCTTGCCACATCAGGATACTTACAACAGAGAGTTTTGAAATTCCCCGTTTCAATTTGTACGTCAAACCCCGTTGTCAATTTCAATTTCGTATACCAACGTATTAACGTTCGAGTCGAGTTACCCTATAAAATGTGCACCGAAGTCTTTATTGCTTCGGTTTCATTATAACGAGGAAAATGACGCAATTGCGCAACGTTCTTTCCTTTTTTTTTTCTTTTTTCTTTTTTTTTTTTTTTTTTTAACGACTACTTGCAGTTTGAGCGACTAGCGTAATTGCTAGATCCGTTGTTCCTAGAGATAAATTGGATTTTGAAGTACAGTTGAGAGTATGGTAAACGGACAGGCACGGGGAACAAATTGGACGTGGAAGCTTGGACGTGGCCGAAGGTTTTGCGCAATTATCCGTGCCCGTGTATCGAGCACTCTGTTGCTCCACTTTTTCTTCCGCTCCGTTGCGCCCGCCGTTATGACACTCCGTCGGTTAATGAACGCCAACAATCCGGACATTGAATTTAATGGCAATAAGTTAGGGCGTACGAACGAGCTGAACGTATGATAATTTAGTGGATCGTTAGGTCTCTCTAACGGCCGTGCATGCAGCAGTAACCGTGACGTTGCGGACAAAACGCTTCGAAATCGATTTCCCTCGAACGACGGCAGCAGCCTGTCGCAAAATACACGCTACCGTTCGTCGAAATACCGTTTCCATGGTACTTCCGTGTAGACATGGAAAGTGACCGACGCGAAACAAAGTCAAATATAATCTTTCTTTTACGCTCGATCTCGCCGAGGCTAGAAACGACAGAAGCGAGAAAGACGAGACGGTTTGTTTCGTGGACGGGTGCGCGGCGCGACGGAGGCAGTGGTGGAAAGTGGTGAGAGAAAACGGTGGCGTGCGCGCGCGATGGAGGAAAAACACAGAGAGGGTGGCCACGAGGGTGGCAGAGAGACAGAGCGAAAAAAGTCGGGGAAGTTCTTTTGATTAATAGCATATAGGAGAAGCGAGAGCTGAGCTTTCGGTTATTGAAACGGAGGGAGGGTAGTTGGCGGATGGGTGGCGGTGTGGGTGGGTGGATTGGGTCGGTTGGTTGGCTGGTTGGTCGGGCGAGCGAGAGCGGCCCCTTGTGAAAGTTCCCTTTACCTTGATGACAAAGAACCCGGGCGAACGGGCGAACCGAACCTCACTCAATGGAACGGACGAATGGTTATGGAAACAGCATTTAATTTGCATAGAAGGAGCCTCTTTGTCGACTGGCTGAGAGTCGGAGTGCTCCTCACTCGTTCCCTCTCTCTTTTCCGTGTTTCTTCGTGCGCGTGCACCCTCCCGCCGGCAGCAGCGTGCTCTCGCGGTTGCTCTCCTTCTTCAGCCGCCGCTGAAAAGAGCATTGTCCTTTATCTATCGATTCGATCGTATATTTTATTCAGATTGCGCGACGCTCGCGCAAAACGGTGAATCTCTTTATGATTGCCAATCGCCGCCCATTGTCACGGCCGGATGACAGGGCTTGCGTAAGAGCGGCGCAACTTGAACCAAGGTTAATTAACGAGCCACCGCGGCCTCTCATCGAGATCTACCAACGCTGCGCCATTCTTTGGGTTTTCGGACTTTCATAGGGGAGCAAAGATATTTTCCTCTCCCTCTCTTCTTTCTCCCATCCTTCCCTCCTTCCTTTCTTCCTGCCTTCTGTCGGCGCGCATAAGTAGATACAAAAGTCGCCTTACTTTTACCTTGGAAAGCCGTCAAACGAATGAAAGATGAATATTCTCAGTGGTCTTCTTTCGTGAACGATTGATCGAAACGGGTGTTAATTAATAAGATTGATCAACGACGTACAAGAACAGATTCCGATGTGTAGCTGCCCTTTAAACGTACGTGCGCCTTGCCCGAGGTTGTTCTTGCGTCTCGCGCACACGGGCACGTCCTTTTTCAGCGAATCGAAAGCGAATTTGGAACGATCGGTCCTGGAAACCTGTTCTCTGCTTTGCGAACGTTGACTGACAGGTAACGCACCGTGATTTATCGCACGGAGACAAACGTGGAATGTCGTTGGATATCGTCGATAGCGTGGCTTCCGTGCACGCCAGTTTGGAAAATGTCGTCGATCATTTCAAAAGTAAATTCTCAGCCAGGTCACTTGCCACGAAGTAAGTTACAGCATTGGATAGTTGCGTAAACTATCGTCACCAACGAAAACAGCGGGTTCATAAATTTGACGAGAATACGGATAATTGAAATTACGAGTGAGATTAGAGCAAATCCTATCCAATTAACTCGGTTCTACGCTGCAAGTTTCTGCCCTGGTGGCAGAATAGACGGATACGTAAAATATTACGGGATATGCTCTCTCCAGTTTATTAGAGAACAAAATGATATGTAATTTCATGCACGTGGAAATTATGTCTTCTGAAAATTACGAGAAATAACGAGCTAGGTGTGTCCGCGTCGTAGAAACTAATTCTATCGAGTTCCAAGCTTGCAACGTATTAGTTGTATAACTATATCTCAAATATAATTATTAGGCTGTCTGAGTAAATATACGCCATTCGTGTCAGTGGTTAAAACGACAATCCAAATTTGCTTCTTTGAAAAAAAAAAAAAGAAAAAAGTTACATCTCCTTACGTAAAACTCGCATTTGGAATGTCAAATTTCGCGTTGATCACCGCGAAAGCCGAAAGAAGCCGAACAAAGGCACGACGCGAAAGCACTTGTGCACTTTCTTGCTCCTCGAGGATCGTTCGTTTCGGTCCAAGCAGTCAAAGGTGAGCCACCACAAAAGGTCCCTTCGATTCTCGCGTCCCTTTCATTTCTCGAATCGATATCCCTTTTCACGAGAGAAAAGAGAGAAGAAAGAAAAACATACAGGAAGGGGGGAGGGGGAGAGCAAGCGTGGAGCAGAAAAGAAGAAGAGAAACGGAAATGGTGCAGAAACGGAGCGGTCAATTCGCGAAGATGCTCGACAGAGAGAGACAGAAAGAGAGAGAAAGAGAGAGAGAGAGAGAGTGAAGGCCGGGCGGAGCCCTGAGCTCTCCCCGGTTCTCCAACGAGAAAATATCCTCCTTTCCGCGGAGAATCAGCGATTGTTTGCGGAGGGTAATCAGGCGACATCAAACGAGCCGATCATCAAGTGGAATTGTTTACCTAGCTACGAGTCCCCCGGGGTGCGCGTCGTCCTGGGTGGCCCAGGGCCGCCCCCCTCTCTTTGTCACAACAATAATGTTAATTTAACCCCACCCAGCTCGACGTTGCTGCTTCGCCTCTGCTTCGCCTCCGCGCTGGCTTCTGTACCGGCGGCGACAATTTGCCGTGCACACAAAAAGAGTTGACAACTTGAAAGGGAAATCGAGCCTATTGACACAGGAAGGGCACGGATGGACCCGGGCAGCGGGGCTGCTCTCCTCTTCCATCGTCCCGGCATAATACGTCCCGTTGCCCGATCCCCTGGCCGCCCTGGGTTTTTCGTTCGGTCTGTCGAGCATAACATTATCGCATCGTCCACGAAATCACATGCTGCGTCTGCTCGTCCACGTATGTACTTGTACTTTTCCCCTTACCCCTTTTCTCTTTCTTTTTCCTTTTTGTTCTTTCGAAGGACGTCTCTAACAGAGACTGAAAAATATCAAACACTAAACTGAACTATGTCGGAACGTAGCGTGGCAAAAGTATTCGGACATTTGTAGAACTACGATATTTGAACCTGAAAATTGTCAACATAAACGATAGTCAATATTTTGTTAGGTAGCCCTTAACTTCAATAATATATCGCAGACGCTTAGGCATATTTCTAGTAATCTTTTTCAAGTAATTTAGCGGAATATTCTTCCATTCTACGATTGATCGTTGTTTATCGACCTAAGTCAATTAGTCATTTTTCACCGAGAAAAGGGAAAAACGTATCGAGAAATCGGTCACCTTTTAAAATTAAGTAAGAGTATCGTGACTGACATTGTATGGAGATACAACGATGAATTAGTATTAGAAGTAATAAAGGATACGTGTATAAGCGTCATCAAATTTACTATCGGTAGCTTTATGAAAACACTTCATCGCTGTCTCCTTTTCCCTTTCTAATACATTAATATTCTATTTACCGGTATTATACCGAAATACATCTACCGACCTAACATCGTTTTGATAGCCTCATATCGGTACTCGCACCATTTCGATTTCATCAAACGTAATCGAATAGTAACCTAAAAACACCGGTATTTTACCGATTCGGTCTCTGATCTCTAAACCCGCGTCGGGCTCGAATAACGTTTTTCACGCGTTGGTTCGCGTCGGGCCTGTCGTCGTTCGTCGCTTAGTTCTCTGCAGACTCCGCAAATTTAACAGGTTTGATTTCAAAAAGCGAATTTTTCGCACTTTGCCGAATAAAGTACTTTGACAAAGTACTGGCCGAGTGAGTATTGGATGGAGATCTGTTCGTCGAGTTCGCTTTCTTCCCGTTCCTGTTCCTTCCAACTCGTCTCTCGATTTCCATTCTTCTTCCTTTCGATCCGCCTCGCTCGCGCCGTTACCTCGTGCTTTTTTTTCCCCTCTCCTTTTTTCGGGGCCTCTTTTATCGGGGCGGGCCGTGGCTCGTTCCCGTTCGAAGCCGGCGAGAATTCTATAGATCGGCGGCTCTCGAACGGTAGTATCAACAGGCTGCATCTAGAGGGCTGATCAATCACCGGCCGCTTTTGTTCCATCGGGCTTTCTAAGCCTCCTTTATATCGTCACGTTACCACCGCTATGATCCCCGCATTCATTATGCTTGCCCCCTATACTCTCTGTCTTCCCCTCCCCTCCCTCGCCCTGTATCGCCGCGCGTCCGCTTTCCTCCCCCCCCCCCTACCCTACTCCACGCGCTCGTTCTGATCCATTAGGAAAGATTGCATTTTCTAATCCACCCCTTTGCATTATGATGCCGGGAAAGGTGTTGCGCATTGTGCGGTTGACCCGGTTCACTGTTCTCTGCGCCAACGGAAAATTAATGAGCGAGACTGCTCTCGAGGAAAGAAGACCCAAAGTAAAGAGAGAGAGAGAGAGAGAGAGAGGTTGGAAGAGTAGACGGAGCGAGAGGGATGGTAATCAGCGTGAAAAGGAAGGGAAAGAGACGTCTTCTGTTCGTCGATTTGGAATTCCTCGGCGCCGAGGAAGGAGAAGAACCGGAGACGTATCATACACACGCTGCGCCCCGTCGGTGTTCGACGATCCGGTTGCTCCGTCACGCGAGAAATTTACATGACGCTCCGCGGAGTGTATTCCGCGACAAGTCGATCGATCGGCGATCCACTTGTGCGCACCGTGAGAGAAAAACGACCATTGGGTCGGTGGTCGCGTCGATGAACGAAGAGAGTGAAGCGAGAGCCGATCCGCTCTCAGGTTCCGCGTCTCGTCATGCGAGAAAGTCGATCGGTAGCGAAGTTGATAAGCTTAATAAGGGTTCTTCGAGGGTACATGTTGCGAGCATCGTGTGTGCGTATTTAGTTCAGGCCCGTGGAACGCACGGTGTCGCTATTCAAACGCTCTCTGGCAGATCGTCGCTCGTTGATCGCGCATGCTCCGGTTTCACACGCCGATCGCCGACTCGAACTCGAGGGATTACGAGCGGGGATTACCTCGCGGCAATTACTTCTTCGATCGTTGGAATTTCTGCTACACGTCGCGCGACAGTTCAACCGGCTTCGTAACTTGTGGGACCCACTTCGAGAGCTGATTGTAGAAATAATGAGAAAAAGTCATATAAATAAATGTCCTATCTGTCTTCGTTTATGAGATGTAATGAATTTTCTGTTTTAATTACTTTTACAGAAGATGCAAAGAAATGATCACCTTGCATTTGAAGACGAGCCTGTCATTGATCTGGTTACTCTCTCTATTCTATTTCGTAGTATTTCATCATGTTCAATCGATGTTGCGTATACAATAGATTTTAAATGTCCCCACAAATGAAAGTCTAATGGATTTAAATCCAGAGAACGAGCAGTCGATGCAATAGGACCTCCACGACCGATCCATTTATTTGCAAAGTGTCGATTTAAAAATTGCCTAGCCACTCGGCTAAAACGCGACGGAGCTCCATCGTGCATAAACCGCATACAACAAAGTCTAATATCGACTGAAACTTGCTCTAATATTTCGTGTAAACGCGTGCTCGAAAGATCAACGTACTTTGTGCCTGTTAGTTTCCCATCAAGAGAAAAAGGTCCAATTAAAAATTTATCAATTATTCCTGCCCGTTTATCAATTATTCCTACGTTTAAACTAAACTGGTGTTGATGTCTTGAATGTGCATTAACATGTGGGTTTTCTTCATCCCAATTATGATTATTATGAAAATTGAATATACCATCCCTGGTAAAAACTAGCTTACCAGAGTTTGCTCTGTTTATAAAATTGATTATACCTCACAAACGAAGACAGATAGGACATATATTTATATAACATTTTTTCATTATTTTTAGCTGTACAATCAGCACCCGAAGTGAGTCCCACAAGTTACGAAACACTCTGTATATACAGAGTGTCATCTAGAGTGACCGGTTAGATCCAATGCACATGTAACAAAACTCTGCTCGAGTTTTTCTGTAAGAACTGGATAATTTTAAACTTTACACGTTCGAAGCTTTGCTACTCAGCTCTCTCTCTCTCTCTCTGTCTCTGCCCGTGTACTGAACAGCGAACAAAAGTCGAGTCGGACTGCGAATTATCGAATCGAACGGCGACAAGAGGGAGTAAGGTTCGCGCTCGAATTACACGCTCAAACAAGTTAGTCGGTTTCCGCGTCCGTCGACTCACGAACGCCTACCGGGCGTTTGCTTCTGCGTCTGCGACGATGTTTGTACCTCGCTGCTTTTCGTTTGACGTCGACGACTCGATGGATAAAGAGGAACGGGAGGGGGAGGGAGAGTGAAAGAGAGAGAGAGAGAGAGAGAGAGAGAGAGTGAGGGAGAAGGGCGGGAAGAGAACGGGAGAGAACTAACGTAGGTAACTACGGTTGATTCGGCGGCACGATACCAGGAGAACGAGAGAGACGCGACTCAGAGAGAGAGAGAAAGAGAGAGTGAGTGTGGGAGGGAGGGAGGGAGGGAAAGCAGGAGAAGTCCTGTAACTCTGAAACAGAGTTAGCTGATGAGTCTGTGGGTGGCTGGCGTCGTTTGTCGGGGATAAAAGGACGGAGCAACAGAGAGAGGAACAGAGAGAGGAGAGAGACAGAAGGAGGGGGTGGAAACAGAAACGAGAGAAAAAAGGACGGCTGCGAACAAGAGAAGGAACACCACTTTCGCAGCATTCTATATAGATATTTTCATGGGAGTACGGTGTTTCTCGTTCCCTCGAATCAACCCTCCCTCCCCCTCCTTCTACTCCTCCTCCTCCCATCCTAAACTTGCGCCACCTCCGCTACCCCCCGTGCTACCCTTCGTCACTCCTTCAACCGCTCCCTTAGCGAGTTACCTCTTCGTTACCGTCTCTTTAGTATCACATGAACCAATAAACATCTTCTTTGATGTACAGCGCATTAATTAGTAAACGACAAAATTGTATTTAAACAATGGCGGAAGATTCGCAGGAGCGGGCGAGCGAACGAGAGAAGCGGAAGGGTAGTCGGAGCGAGGAAGCAAGGTGAGGTAGAGAAACAGAGGGAGAGAGAGAGAGAGAGAGAAAAGGAGAAAGGGACACGCAGAGAGAAGAGAAGCAAAGTAAGCGTACAAACAAGCGACGGAAGCTTCGTCGTTACCGGCGAGGTCGTTTGCCACGATGATTCGCAGTAAGATCTTTGCGCGAACTGGAATACGCCCTGGCTGTGCTGGGGGAGGGGAGGGATGAAAACGAACGAGGAGCATCGCGCGCTGATAGATCTTGTTAAATTCACGAGCCCGCCTCTTGGCTCTGTGCTCGAATAATTGTTAACCGTAACGTTTCCTCCTTCGAGCGGATGCTCCGGCTAAAGACTCGACGAAGGCCTCTCTCTCTCTCTCTCTCTCTCTCTCGTTTATCATCGGATCGGATGTAATTAGTACTGAATGAAACAATCGCGCTCTCGCGTCCTGATCGAATTGACCTACATACTACGCGCCTCTTGTACGTTTCTTCCTCTTCGTTAATCGTCTCGAGATCGATACAGGTACACGACGTTTCAGCTTCAGCTCTCTTTCTCTCTCTCTCGACTTGGTCTCTTTTCGACCAAGTGAAATTGCGTCCACGCAATCCCCGGTTTTGATCGTGGTCGCCAGCGTTAAGATTCGACGAGGCGTCTTCTCGGCGAAGCGGCCGCTTTCACCGTGTCAACCCCCTCGCCCCCGACGAGAGGCGAAAAAGGAGCGAGCCTTTCCTGCGGAAAGGACGTAATCGGGAACATAGTCCTTGAACCGGTCGAATAATAAACGGAAGGATGCTGATTCGCCGAGGGGTGTGTCCCGCGCGACCATTCATTTATAAATAGCCGACGACCCGGCCCGTCGTCGCGCCGCATCAGCCCCGGAGAGACAGAGAGAGAGAGACAGAGAGACAGAGAGAGAGAGAGAGAGAGAGGCCAACGCTGATTGCGAGCATCCCACGTCTATTTGTACAGCTTAACCGAAGCGAAACACAGGCCGAATATCCCTTTAAAGGATTACATCTGTATGGCGCTTAGTAACGGATGCATCCGATTCATTTATATCTGTCAGAGGATAAGGGCGGGGAGGGGGGGGGAGAGCTATTTAAATCAATCAAACAGGGTTCTGCGTTCGGATACGCGGCTGCCTATCCGCAGGTATTAATCGACAATGTAACGGGAGCGAGCGCGCACTGTGAAATTCAAGCGATGCGGATGCGTTGGAATGGCAAGGGGCAAAGTCTTATACTCTCCGCCGGCGGGAACCTCGTCGTCTTAAATATCGTGCGTAATTTCTCATCTGCCGGAGAAATTTATCGGACACGCGTGTCAATCGCGAAGATTTTTGACAACGAGTGGCGTGAAATGGGCATTCGCCGTGACTTATTAGCGTGTTGAAAGAACACGTTGCGTAATATGTGACTGCAACGCCATTTCTGTGCTCGATCGAGCTATAATTAAAATTAACGGCCAATCATATTTTCCCGTAAGGTACGTCGAAATGTCAAGTCCGTCGTTCCGGATTGACATTCAAGACAAAGAGGACGCAGCTTTGCTTTTTCTTCCGTTCGTTCTCCCATCTTTGCACGCTCTCCCAGCGTGGCTCTACACTCTTTCGTTCGAGGCTTTCATTCGCTTGGTTTTTTCAATCCAACGATACATTTACTATCGTTAGGATTATCGTCCATTTTCAATCTGTCGTAAATTTCAACAAAGCGTAAACTACCCCGTCCCCTTGCCGCCGTTTTCTCTCGAACTTTTCTATTCCAAATATACCGACTGTAACTGACGACGATTGTTTCACTTTGGAAATTCATCTTTCGCCGATGTGAGAGAGGCAAATCCAGAGGCGTCGCACGCCGAGCGTATTTATCAACGTTTCGTACGAAACGCTATCAATTAACCGGAGAGTTCACCTCGTTCGGTCCTTGGCTGAATTCTTCGAGATGCGACGGTCGCAGGCAGAGAAGACAGTTCTCATCCTCCTCTCCCTCTCGGCGCGCTGGCGTTCGCGCTCTCGCCTGACGCCGCCTTATATAGATTCATCTTCCCGTTCGCGGCCCTCGTGTTTCTCTGTATCCGCGGCGAAACACGGCTATCGGGGATTTCGCCGAAGCCCCGGCTTCCCGATATGTATACACGCAGATTGCAGAAACTCGGAGAAACTTATGCGGGAGAGAGCGATCGTTACCCAGGAGGCACGGAACGGGGAACGGAAGCAGTAATCCCGGGGTACGGGCGCGCGCCGCTGTTTGTTCTATACGTAAGATCTGCGCGGCGCGGCGCGCTCTGTGTATCTTGGCCCGCCGATATCTCCTCAGTCAGCCAGGAATATTTAGTCAGATGAGGAGACTCGAACAAACGCCTCTAAGGCTTTCTATTAAGACGACTCTTTGATGTGAACTACCGTGCACGCCGCTTTGGTCCCAGCCCCTCTCTCTCTCTCTCTCTCTCTCCAGTCATCCTCTCTCGCACTTCTTGTTTCCTCTGTGCCTTGGTTTCTGCTTCTCTTTCCTCGAACCATATCGCTATTCCTCTTTCACCCGGGTCTTCGAATCCCTCCTATCCCTTGGATCTCCCTCTTTCCCACCGTCTGAAACTCTCTCTCCCCCCCCCCCCCATTCATCGGCCACGCGAACCGAAACACCTATCCACCTATGGGCTAAAAGGGGGTTCTTCTCCCTTCCTCTCTCCACCCTTGTGTCCCCTTTCCCTCTTCCTCTCTCTCTCTCTCTCTCTCTCTCTCTCTCTCTCTCTCTGTATATACACGGTTGGTCCACGCGTGGCTTCGTATCGCTTCGACCCGTCTCTCCCGCTATTTGTTTCCACTAATTCAGAAATTCCCGACTCACCCTCTGCGCGCGGCCACCCTTCGTTGCTCGTCTCTTTTACCCGGGGCGCCCACCGATCCTTTTCACCGCGGACACACCGCACCGCGCCCCAAACTTTCTCCTTTCTCGTTTTTCGACCTCCAGCAGCCTTCCTCTCCTTTCTCCCCATCTCATTTTTGCTTTTCCCAACTTTTCCTTTCTCCTTGTCCGCAAACGTGTCTCACGGACGATCGATAAAAGCGAATTTCGATGCTTTTCCTTTCTTTGATTTTCATTTCCCTTCGTTTCCGTTGTTTTTGTTTCTCTTTCTTTTTCTGAAGATCGACTTTCGCGGATCGATTGGTCAATTAAACCCTTTCACTGTGATTTAAGTCGTGACAGACTATGTAGCTCTTTGGCCATGCGCTTGAATTTGAATTGATTTGTTCAATCGTGTGTGGTACGCCTTTTGACATATACTGGTTTTTTAACTTTTTAAGACGCTTGGGATCTATTTCGTTGCTTCGAAGGTCACGTTAAAACAATTTTAAATTTTATCAAGGATATATGTACATGTATTTGCCCAAATATGTGTATTGTTTGAGATGTTTCAAATTAAATATAAACATATTAAAATGGAATGACACGAGAGATATCAACGATTCATCAGTAAATAAAAGAGATTCATCATCTGGAAGTGAATAATGTATCACTAATACTTTACTTGTAAATATTTGTAAATAAATGCTTATTTTATTATATTATAATTATTATATTATATTATAATTACCAACTTTTTGAAAAATCGGTAGAAAGTTGATACTTTAAGATTTGCAATATACTTGCACGTCTGAACGTGGCTAAGATTGACAATGAATCTGCATTATGAATCAGCTGACTTGTGCTTTGCACCGATAAACTCGACGTTATAGACAAAAGAGTCAAGAACAAGATACACACCTCTTTATATCATTCGGTCATCGAAACACCTTCAAATACGTGTACATCGGTATACTACAGCGCGCGATTCAGTTGAACGTTTCTCAAAAAAAAAAAAATAAAAAAAGAAAAGAACGTAACCACGCGAAACGAATTCGAGCGTGCAATCTGCAACTCGTTACTCGCGTATAACGCGTCGTGTACGTTTCCATTACTTCTCGGCATGGAAGAAATTAGCAAGAGACACCATTAAACGTCAACCTGCAAACGCTCACACTCGGGATCGTCTGATCCGGAATTCTAATGAGAACATTAATTCTCCCGCGAGTTTTTCAAGCGTTTCTCAGCATCGAGGATGCAAAGAAGAAAGGAAGGGTCACGTAGGTTGCGTAGCGCGAGCTATCATCAGCCAGCTCGTGCTCGACCACCGCGTGCCGACAGCTACTTTAGATTCCGGCCGAGCAACGACGTCTTAATAAGTGCGGTTTACTCCTCGCTACTTTCCTCGGCCCCGCTGGCCATTTTTCCCGCGAGCCTATTGCGGTGGCGCGCATATTGCCCGCGCGTCTAAACGAGAGAGACGGTGCCGGGCCTGCACGCGCATTGTGGTCGTTGAAATGGCTTTTGTGGCCTGCCGGGCATACCAACGGTTTTCCATCAACTGAACTCTGTTAACATTGATGCCAGCGAGCATCGCGTTGCATCCTCCCTGCCTCTGTCCCGCGCCGCTGCTTTTCTTCCGCGCATTCCCCGGGAATTCGTGCCCTCAACTATGCGAACCGGTGGGGGAGGGGAGCAACAATGTGTCCCGTACAGCTGCTGTGTTTTCTTCAAGGGGGTATTCTGGTAATCCGGCTTAAGAAAATCAATTTTTTCTTTCACATTTTCTCAAAGTATATGCTTTTGTTTAAGTTCGTAGAATTAGCTATTTAACCGTTTAAGGACGGGGTATTTAAATCTTCCTTCGCTAGTGGACGGATTTAAATCGCCAGGCAAAGTTTAATTTTACACGTTTTCGTATAAATTATTGTAGTTTCTATATTTTCAAAGTTAATCAAATCAAACAAAGACTATGTTATTTTGCAATAATTTATTATAATTTATTGGCAATAATACATGTCGATATATCGGACGTTAGTACTTGGAAAACTTCAAATGTATTTTTTCGCAAAAAATATTTTATTTTACAATATTATTATTTATTTTTATATTATTATTATTTTATAATATTTTATTTTTTGTACTGCTCGATTGATTGTAAGTATGAATATTTTTGTACAATTTTGTACGGGTAACAGAAACTTCAAATGTGTGATTTCTCAAATCCATATTCTTTAAACTGACGGGATATCTCACGTTTTAGTCGACCGATTGACTTGAAATTTGGAGGAGATCTTCACCGGATATACCTTTATCGCATAAACTACGGATTTCAAAATCTGATGTTTTTTTTCTATTTTCTTTTACCACCCAAAAGACGAAAAGCACAAGGAAAATCGATATTTAAACTTCAAAATGCTGCCATTTTTTTTAATTTTCGAAATTTCGCTGTTTCCGTGATTCATGAGATAGCCATATTTATACTAATTATGATGCATTTTAGTTTTTCAGTTTCAAATAACCAGGTGGACCGAAATCACGCCATTCGAACCTGTTTTTAAAAACATGTTTTAGCTAAGGCTATATAATTTCCACAACTTTCATTAATTTCGTTAAAAAAAAAATTGTAAATATTCTTCAAGTGCATACTAAAATGTATCATGGTTTCCTCAGAAAAAAATCTCAAAGTAGTCGATATATCGACATGTAATCCTTTCAGTGCTAAACAACGATAATGTTGTCATCGGCTACTTGAATAAGTTTCCACCGGTTTGTTGGATTCCGTGTAATGGAGTCAACGCGCTTATAATTTAGAAGAGTTTATTCCCTTACAGTCGTGGTCGTGCATGAAATAGAATGATACAGAATGATTTAGAATGTCTTGGAATATGATGAATGCCTAACGCCCTTGAATATGATGTAGAATGATATAGATTTAATGCTCTTGAATACGATGTAGAATGATTTAGAATGTTTAATGCTCTTGAATATGATGTAAAATGATTCAGAATGTTTAATGCTCTTGAATGTGATGTAGAATGATTTGGAATGTTTTATGCTATCGAATGTCTCTAAAGCATGTCCTTATATATATTTGGTTATCATCGTCAAGTGGAAGGGGTAGGAGCACAGATGACCTACTGGATCTCGCTCTTATGACTAACTATTCACAGTTCCACTTTTATGTGGACTGTTGCTAGCTCATTGTCAGTATTTGCATAGATTCAATATTGTCCGGGTTGGTCATTCAACAGTTTTTTTGTTAAAACTCACACAGAAATATAAACAATACCCCGTGTAGGTAAAGTATTTATCATCGTTAGCTACAACATTTTCCCACCTTTCAGGTAATAAGTGAATCCCGTGATAAAAAAAGAAATTGTTCTCCTTTTGAAGAACGTGTTGTTAAACATCTTCCGTCTCTGTCTTTCGAAACGTGTGGCCAGTAGTCTTGCTTGTGAATAAATTCTGCTGCCTTTAAACGATTGCTTACAGTCGATTCATCAACATTCAACGATTTTGACAATTCTTCAAGTGGGATTTACTTGACCATTTTGGATGGTTCCAGCGTGAATGTTGGAGCAATATTTTGACAATACCCTTTCAAGCTGATTGCAATCCTCACTATTATGGTCGAAATACGATGACTGTTTGCGTGACTACGTGAGTGTCGCGTAAGAGCATTCTAAATGTCTCGAGGGACATGTGCGCTGGGATAGGGGCGGAAGGGTTAATACAGTGCACGCACCCCGCGAGACTTTCCGTACTCTATTCAACTACGTAATTGGAAAGCACACAGACGGTTCGTATCTATAAACAAATCGGGGATATTACTCTGAGGCTATTACGTTCTTCTTCGAAATCGCGACAAATACGCATTATCTGTTTGCAAATAGACGGTGTGCGTTGACAAATTTTTATACGATCCGTTTCGAGTAGATGTACTGTAAAAGACAACAATTCTTCTAAATGCTTCGAAGCACGTGTCGAAAGATTATCCTTTGAAATCCCGTTCCATTTAACCGTAAGTCTTGCGTGGTAGGTATAACAAAAACAGGTTATAACAGCAAGCGCATTCATACGACGATCAAATTTCACGCGACAGCGTTTACACCTCCGTGTTTCACCCACGATTATTCCCCCCCCCCTCCCCCCCGACTCTCCAGTTCAACTCGACTAACGCGTGTACCTGGTGCGCACGTTGATACCACTCGGGTTCGCAAATTCCACGCCGTCTCGGTGTGCTCGCGAGAAGCCGAGGGGAACAAGTGGAACGACACGAACCAGAAAAACAGGTAGGATCGGACACGCGACCGATTCTGAAATTCGTGGACGTGTTGCTGAAACCGATTGTTGGATCGTTGCGCGTAAATGGATCGGGTTCTGTCAACTGGATTAACTCTGGCCTGACGAGACGACTGGCCCGATCCGGTTATAATAGCCGAGCAGTGTCGCGAGTCGTGGTTGTGTGATTAGGGAATAACGTTCCTCGCCCATCCCCTCGTCTGGAGTGATAAACCGGAGCATAGAACAGGTGGAAACGCTTCCACTTGGCGCGGCTTGTCAGCTCGAACGCGCAGTTGTTGCAAACATTTGATTTTAATTAGCAGAGGAAACCACGCTGAACGACGGAATGCCGTTTCAGAGCTGCAGAACTACTAGGCGATTCGTAGGTTTTCCTTTCCGACGAAGCGATTTCAACTTTTACGTTGCTGAAACGCTGTTGTCGTTTCGCTCTCGCGCTGTGCTTTATTCTACTAGTTGCAAGAGCGTACAATGGGTCTACGAACAATAGTCTGTTGTTTGTTAACCGATCGTCGATTTATCATAGATCCAAAGAAGTAAATAAAAAATTGTAAAATTTCTTACTACGTTTATTTATGTGTAATACATATGTATTTGTCTTGCATTCTCGTCAGTCATATCTTTTCCTTTCGTTCAAAGAATCTGTTCAATGTCGATTGCTTTCCTCTCTTCTTCAGGATTTTTCGGTATTGATTCGAAGAGCATTGTCGTTGTAGAGATCTCCAAGCCTGTTGATCTGAATCTAGTTTGGTTCCCATTATAAAACCGTTGTTCTAACATTCTCCAAAAGATATTTGATCAGCAGATTTATCCTCTTCGTCTTGCTCTTTCTCAGTGTTTTCAGAGTTTTTCTTGCTTCGTCCAAGAGTTCTTCAAGTTCTTCTGTCGTCAGATCATTTTCACGTTTCAATGTCATCTTGATTCCAAATCTCTGAACAGTTGTCACGGTTTCATCCATAATTTCAGGGACATTATCATCGTGTTACGGTGCGAGACGTTCGTTGTTCGAACGTGTGTTCCTTATCTGAACGTAAGAATCTTTCGCGATAGTGTTCGTTATCCGATTTGTTCGTTAATCGATCAACGAAGAAACAGTCGGTAGCGCGATAACCCGAATTTGTACATCGTGTCTCGGTTCGTCGACAGAATCAACTTTTCCCTCCGCAGCAACTGTCGATAACCTTTGGCAAGGTTTTCACGAAGGACATCCGGCGTCGTCGGTGATCTCCAGCACGTGGACACCAGTCATTACGCAACTTTCCGTCCAGTTCGCCATCCGACACACGGGCGTGCTGCAGTCCGGAATACACCAGCGCGTGCCACTCTGTCCTTCAGTGGTTTCATCTTCGAAAACATTTCGCGATCGAACATTTTTTTGAACAAAGAAACACTTAAATTTTTGAACATTTAAATGTCCATTTTAAGGTCAAGATGTGCTCTGCGCACATCCGAATGTATTTGTTTCACCAGCTGCACATCAGTGAGCTTGAAAACAATACTTTTACCAGTTATTCGCCCTTTGAAAACTATTCGTGTTGGGCAAGAAATATTTTCTGTATCGTCATAATTCGAGAAGATACTTGTGGTCTTGTTTAAGTGGACCACCCTGTATAGTACGATGTATCGTATTGAAACATATTAAAGAGAAGATGAGTCGGTACAATATTATTTTTACCAGTTATTGGCCTTTTGGATACCATTCGTGTTGGGCAAGAAATATTTTCTGTATCGTCATAATTCGAGGAGATACTTGTGGTCTTGTTTAAATGGACCACTCTGTATAGTACGATGTATCGTATTGAAGCATATTATAGAGAAGATGAGTACAATATTATTTTTTATAATATTTGACGACATGTGTTTTTATATTTCTGTTCCAATTGTTTCGAATTCTACAAAAATTGTCGCCCGATCCTGGCTCTTTTCTCCATTCTTTCTTTTCTCTTTTTTCATTTCACGAAAAACATACTTTTCTCATACGTGAAGGAATTCGACCCTCAACCTCACTGTACCGTGAAAAATAAAATATCGTGAAAAGATGAACGAAAATCAAAGAAATGCACTTCACTATTAAACACCTCAGCTTACCTGTTGCAGATAATACTTCGACACGATACCTATCGTATAATAACCGATTCACATTGACGTTTTAGACAAGTCACGTTATAGTAGATACGAAAGACATCATGGCGCAGCGTGAACTCGCCAAAACCCTGACGCGTAAACGGTAAACGATGATCAGACATCTGGTTCCCGTGCCTTTCGCGCTCGCGGTTTTATCACTCTAGATTTGGTTTTGCTCTTCGAATCGCGGCGATCATTCTTGTTTTCCGCTCGTACACCCTCCCCCGGCCCCCGTGCGTCGGAAACACGTCAAGAAGAAAAAGGTTGGAAAGGCGCGGCCCGATTAAATCGCGCTCGAGAATAGGATGTTTAATGAGAGTTTGCGTAACACGCGAGAATGGCCAGTGAAACGGCACCCCGTTACGGTAACGGCGGCGTAACGCCAACTGTAACGCGCGGACTGACGCGGCCAGCGAGGATAGCGCGAGCGTCGCGCGTTTCTTGCAACTTCACCGATTCGGAAGACGTTGGGTCGCCTCCTTTCCCGAGCTGGCTTTCCGCGTAACGAGCGCGGGCGCTTCGATCCACGACGTTTTCGGAACCGGGGACACGAATTTATGTTTTGCTCCTAAACGAGCCAGAGCCGCGTAACGAGGAACGAGAAACTCCGCGTTCGAGCTGAATCAAAAAGGGGAGAACGTTCTTTGTCGAATATCTCCGTGCTCGTGTGACAACTACCGGTCGCGTTTTCTTCTCGCTCTTCGCGCCTTCCTCGCGAACGATTTATGCAAGTTACGCACAGTCACGGTCAATCAGTCGTGACCGATCCTGGCAATTTTCTGACTGACCGAAGCGCAAAAATGAACCCTCAATATTAATTCTTTGCTACTCGACTGTTCCTCGGTTTTGTAATTCGCTGAGAATCGTAATGTGTACATTTGGTGTTGTACGATGCGATGTATAACAGTATAATGGAGAACACAACGACGTGAGAAGAACAAAAGTATTACTGAAGACAGTCCTCGGTCAATTGACTTGTTGATGGTCAACGATTGCTGACCTTAAAGAGCTCAGGGATGTCGCCACTTTGTTTTTCTGTTTTTTACTGTTGTTGCGCTGTGGCGGTACTATCGGGGTGTCTTCCCTGTTGCTATGCCACTCCACGTGGTCACTCGCATTTCTTGTCTGGACCGAACAACTTCCAAAGACGTTCGACGTATAGTCTCGAAATAAATATATATTTTACTCACTGTTAACTGGACACGTGTTTATTCCACTATAACCTAATCCCATCATGACTGACTCGATAATTCACGTAAACTAGACTTTTTGCTGCTTCTTACAAAAGTTCAGGAAATGGTAGAGAATACTGTTTTCCCAGCGATTACGTATCATTACGTGAAACTATGTATCATTCGCATATTTTTATTACACTTGCTCTAGCAGACCCGCAGTGCACGTTGATGGTGTGTTTTAAATTTAAATTTAAACGATATCACACGTTAGAAAGATATACTTTCAAAATAATGACAAAATTTCATATTAAATACCATTTGAACGATAATATTTTTAAATACCACATAAAGTTGCTGTTTTATTCGAAGTGCTGCTTCTCAAATAAATTGCTGGCAGATGACGAATAAAGTTTATCGAGGGCAGAGGGTTTAATAGCTCAGAAGCCAAACTCGATCGTATGAGCAGTCGCATGAAAACGTACGTAATTGTGTACACTGCCTAAAGGGCAGTTCTTTTCCTTGGATTCCATATTTAGATCTTGTCTCGTTTCCTTTCGCTGACAATGAATACCGCGACACCCAACACCACGGTCATTTTCATCGAGCCGCGCCTGACGAAATTAGCCGCGTATTCACGCCAACCGGTGGTTAGGTTTGACAGCTGTTATTAAACAGAAGAAATAAACAATCGTTCGTTGCCAGTGTACGACGAAACGCCAGCTTCGACATAATTTCTGCATCGACAATTTTAAATCCTTTCGAAGCGATAGAATAATTTTCACGTGTCTTCGATGATGCCTCGATCGGACAGTCTGAATCCCCTTGTTCTCTAAATTGGCAGAATAAGTCGAGATTAATTTGAATTAAATTTCGAAATTAAACTTCGCGATTGAATGAAATTTCGAGAATTTGCACAAATTGTAAGTGATGATAGGCGTTCAACTTTTGTAGAGCCGTAGAAAAAATTGTTACGCGTTGCTTCCTCTAGGGGAAAGGAGAATATGATGCGTTACATAAATGATTTTTTCGTTGCGGGGGATGCGGGCCGCAACTACAATAAGATATATTGAAACGTGATATGCCGTGTCGTAAATATTCCGGGTGTGATTTAAACGGGAGAGTCGGAGAAAGGAAGAGAGATAGATAGATAGATAGATAGAGAGAGAGAGAGAGAGAGAGAGAGGGAAGATCCGCGCCGTACGTCACAACCATTTGTCTCCGGCGTCTCCAGGTATACACGAGCTTTCTATCTTGATTTCTATGCTCTGCCGGACAACGAGCCGCGGAACTCTTACAACGAAACACGCCTCGTCGTGCCGCTCCACCCAGAAAAGGCCGCTTTGCGTGTCACGAAGTCGCGAGGTAATTTAATACGCGTGTAAATCTTCCACCTCCTCCCCCTTACCGATCCTACGGCCAACCGCGCGTTCTTTACATCGGGGGAAAAATATATCGCTATCGTTCCGAATCGTGTAGAGCCCGCTACTTTCCTCGGCCAGCAGCAGCCCTCTGGCTGCCTTCTTCCAACGCTATTCTCCCTATTTCGTAAATTATCAACACTTTGGTAATTTCAGTTTTCCAAACTTTCGCCGAGAGTGGGAACGAACATTCGAGAGGAAGTGATTTTGGGAAATTGCAGTTGTAACACTGGAACTACCAAAACGGTCAAAGTGACCAATTTTGTAACTGTTGGAAAATCGTGAACGGTACTTGTAAGTCCTAGCGATTGTATTTTTAGTTTGAATTCTTTAGCAATTTGTGATTTACGACGTCGTTAACTGCCAAAGTGATCGAAATGATCAATTTGTAATTTTCCATGGAAATTTTACATATGTATATTTTATATATTTTACATATATATATATATATATATATATATATATATATATATAAAATTTCCATGGAAAATTAATCATTTTGATCACTTTGGTAATTAACGCCGTCGTAAATCACAAATTTCTCAAAATTCAAAATAAAAATACAATCACTAGATTTTCAAGTACCGTCCACGAATTTTCAATAGTTACAAATTGGTCATTTCGACCATTACTACCGTGTATTTTTAGACAAGTGATTTTTTAATAAAATATTCGTTAACAGAAGCTTCCATCCTATCGTTGACTTTTTCTTGCACTTAAATTTCCTTGCTATAAGTACAATTATAGAATTACACTAGAGCCGTCGGTAGTTCTAGTGTCGACTGTAGATTTTCGAGAGCTCTGATTCACAGCTTATCCCAACGAAACTTTCGAAAAACGCTATAAAAAGAAAAATGATTGATACTTTCTTGGATACTTGAAATTACATCGAGCGTGTGACCGTTGCGCGTTGCTCTATCAAAATAAAAGAATCAGATAAAGAATAAAGCAGGAAAAAGGGGGGGGGCAAGTTATCAGTCGCAAAGTAAAGTTACAAAGAGAGGACTCATTCTGTCGTTGGAGCCTTGTTAACATGCCTCCGCCGCAACGAGCCCGAGCAAACACAAACAAGACCCGAAGATATGCCAAAAGATCAATACCGTTTCGGCTCGTTTCCTATTTGAATTGTCCGTATCGTGACAATATTATCTCGCGAGGCTTTACAATCACCGATACCCCCGTCCTTATCTAATCAAACGTCATACTGACCACGCCTTGTTAAACACCGCTCAGAGACATTTCGCTTGATCTAAATGTAACGTTTAGCGGCCGACATTTGCACCGTGTCTTACACGTTTGCAACACTCTGTCTCCTATTCTATTTAAAAGAAAACAAAAAAATACAAGATCAACGACCTTGGATCCATTTTCGATTACAAGCCTGTTGTACGAACGTGCTTCTCTAGCAACGATTTATTAATTTATTATGCACGTCGTGCAATATTTGTGCCGATCTGGCTAGAGACCAGCTTTGAGATCGTTTGTAAATGCCCCGATGACGAAACGAGGCGAACGAATGGCCAGGTGAAACACACTCGTGACGCCAAGCGTGTTGAACACGGTTTCACGACGGATGATGCGCGGAGGAAGACGCGAGATTGCAACGCAGCGCGTGCACGCGGAACGATGGCCATCGTTCAGTCTGAGCAGTGGAGCCTCCTAGAAAACAAACAGGCGATCCTACCGTTTATACATCCATACATACATGCATACGTACGTGCGTGCGTGGAGCAGTACGAGGGTTCGAGGTCGGCCGAGTCGAGCCACATCAAATATGCCATAGAAAAAGTAGGCAGGCACTGTTTAAACGCGCACAAAGCAAACTAAATAATGTTAAATAGCGGGGCGTCGCGGCCTCTGCTCACCGTGTTTGTTATAACATTTACTCTGCTGCGCCACTGTTGGCCGGCTTTACGGCCCCGACCGTAGAAATGTGTCTGCCAGATATCCTTCGCGCTCTCTTACGACTCCTCGACGCCGGAATAACTCTTCGTTTCGCTTCGCACCGCGCCACGCAGGATCGCAGTCGTCGAGAAACCTGAATTCTGTTTTCTCACCCCCAAAAACGGGCAAAAAAGTCATCCAATGTTTGCTACTTTTCGACGGATTTCTCGTTGTTCCGAATCTTCAATTTCTTTCTTTTCCTTTTTTTCATTTAACCATCTTGCGCACGTCGGGAATCTTTCGACGCAAATTGCAACATTCTCTCAGTTTTAAATACATTTGAATGCAACCCAGGCGAAACGAGTGATACGTTTATTAATTCTTGACAGTTTTTATCCAGTGACATCGTACCGACGAGTTATTGTATACGGCTCGGTCACTCGTTATGGTCCGCGAACCAGTCGCCAGCGCAAGGAGTTAAGCTTTGGACGTTCATTACAGCTGCATCTGCAGAACCAAGCGAAATAACAAAGGAGACAAGAGTATAAACAACTTATACATTAAGATTACAGTCCTCAAGAAAAATTGTCGCATATTCATTCGGGATGTTAAGTTTACTGGGGCCAAAATTTAATGGAGCACGAGTTAGCCTGACAAAATTCTATGAAAAAACGCTGCCAGAAATTGGTAGAACTTCGCGATCGTTTTGCCGTTCAATTTTCAAGTTCCCAGATCACACGGAACAGTGGACAGTGGTCCGAAATTTTTATTCAACAACCCGTGTCTGCATACAGGATTTAGATTAAATCTAAAGAGTGGAACCGTTTACATAATCGTTCCACGGATAAATACGTACGCCTAATGTCGCCAAGACGGAAACGCGTTATGCTAACCATGGCAATTAAATACCAACTAACTGTTAGCATGTGCATTTGAGAGAATGCAGCTTCATTAGCGAAGAAATACGGTATAGGGAGCAGAGTCGGGAATTGCAGATATCGAATAGCGGAAAACACAGAGCTGAAAACTATTTACGAGTGCCACGGGAACGGTTTCGGTCTCGTAAACGTTCTTCAGCTGATAATGAGATTCGCGCGGCGCATCCTCCACTCCTCTATGAATAATGAAACAGAACCTCGCGTGTCCTAACGTTTAAAGACATGTTCGAATAATAGTAGTAACGATAAAAGAAAGGAAGAAAGAGAAGATAATTTAACCACATTTTGAAACACGATCTGGAGAGCTGGGAATGCAAAGAGAAGAACGGTAACTTTCTTTCGTTCAAGTCATTCGGAATTTTCATTGTGAAGAATTTTTTAAAATATTTGTTGCAAACGTTCGTGTATTTATACATCTTAACAACTGCATATACGGCATTTATCGTATTGTAGGGCGCGACAATTTTTTGCCAACTGTTTGTTAAAGCCAATGGGAATTTCGATTCGGTAAGAATCGGCGTTGTAAAATTTGTCAACGAAATAAAAGTTTAGCTCTCAATCGGTGAAAAATCGTACCATAAAGGTCGTAATATTCCGTGATAGTTGTTCCGATAAACTGGGTTAGTGTTTACCATGTTTCACCATACTTGGTCGAAGTATATCTCTGTGGTTGTAAGCAAGCTATTATTATTTAACATTTAGTAACATATAGTATTATATAATTTTTATAATAAGTATCCCATATAATCTATATAATAAATTATTATTATTTAGTATTATTGTAACACAAACAATAGCGGTAATAAAATATTTGGAACAGAATGTTCCATTTTAAATTAATTTTGACATCGTTAAAAAGACCTCAATATCTTGAAAATGAAATTTATTACCTTGTTCTGTAATGCATTTTAAACTCTACACACTTCTCTTGATCATTTTCTCCTGGACCGTTGTAAAACCTGTAAGTACACACTTCAGAAGCAAAGCAATCAATCATAGTAGCTTCCTAAATGGAAAGTAACCAAAAATCGACGTTAGGGCAAATCGTGTTAACACACGCGTGAAAAAATGTTGGAAATGGACCGGCGTCCACGTTGCCATTGCCTTTATCAGCGCGCGGTTGCGAAACGCGATCACACGCGTGTACGGTTAAGGTACGTCGCCGGCATACAGGTGCGCGTGTCGCGAGGTGTTTAACGTTTGCTTTTACGAAAGCGCGTGGCGAAGACTCCCCCCCCCCCCTCCCCACTGTCCCTCTGTCTCTTTCATTCTGGTTTCTATAATTTATATCGGAAGAAATCGGAAGTTGCAGCCGCAGCGATGCTGGATGCGCGACGCCGGTGTCGTCCGCACGGACTCTGCTCGCCGGGGCCGGGGCCGAGTCTCTCGAAGATCGAGCCTTATAAGCAGGTTATCACGAGATGTAGGAAGCCAGTGGCAAGCAAAGAAACGTATAAGGCCGTGGCGAGTCCACGGTGATGCAACGTTCGCTTCGTTGCATGTGAATCTTCGTGTACACGAAGCGGCGTGTACGAAGGGAACACGTTTCGCGCGACAAAACGAACTAAAACTTTTTCTCACTCTCTCTCTCTCTTTCTCTTACTAGCCGTTGGTAGAGCCGCGATACCGGCCGCGTAAAGTTATTTGACACTTCCTTAATGAACGGCGTAAATCATACAAATCGCGGGAAACGCGCGAATCAATTACGTCGTTTCTTTTCTTCCACAGTACACCCGACTTAACGAACCCTTTCTGGTCTGGCTGTCGCCTAAGTTCCCAGTCGATATATCATCTCCGAGTAATTAATGCGGCGAACAACTCTTCATTCGAGGAAATCGAACGCTGCTTCCCGCAACGCGGGAATTTCACGATGCTCCGTCGTCTCGTCCAAAAATAACAGATTAATAATCTAGCAAACAAATCTAGAAGCACCGACACGAATTACGAAAACGAGTTTGAAGGCTCGATCCTCTACGCAACGGAGAACGATGTTTAAATCTTTCACGAGACAAAATGAAGGGGAAGTCGCGTCATCTGGAAGATCGGAGAAATTCGTTTCGACCGATTCGTTTCGGGACGAGTTGTGTTCACCGCGTGGCGCAAGAAGACGGAAGCGATACACGAGTGCACGTGGCCGTGGACGAGAAAAGAAGAGGAAGCGGGTGCGTGGAGTGCATCACTCGTCGACGCCGACTAGATGGCACGTTTCGGGGCTGATGGCCGCCCCTGTTCCACCAAAACACACCGCATTACAAAGCGCTGCGCGTGAAAACGTACAGGGTAAAGACAGACCGCGGAAAGAATATCAATCAATCGTCTCGTCCCTTTGCAAGCACAGCCGTGGCTGGCTGTCGTGGAACGTAAACCGGCCGGTTCGAGAGAATCGTAGCAGCAGCAGGAGATGTTGCCACACGGCCCCGCGTGTGTGCACGCTCCAGCCGCTCTTCGCCTTTGCCTTTTCAAGTGCCACGCCAGGGAAAATAGGGAAGCAGTTTCTATGACTGCTCGGATATTACTGTCAGCCGGTCGCGGATAACTAACAGAACAACGCCAACTGCTTCATCGAAACGTGCGCGCGGTTGAAACTGCTCCGTGTATTGCCACTTACTAATTGTAAGCAGCAAGTTACGTCACATGCCAACAGAACTGTTTTCATTTTCAAATAATAAATGTTATTTTTTTGAAGATTATTTATTTCAAAAATGATCTGTTTGCAAAACGAAGAAAATTATAAGAATTAAATTAACTGATTTTCCGATTGAATGATTCGTTTGTTATTCCGTGAAATAAATTGTTTACTGCCAGGATCTTTATTTGTTATTCGATTTTGATGGAAATAACTGGTTTCTCATGGTATGTATTAATAGCTCCAATGTTTATATTTCTTATTTCACGGCATAGTTAATTGCACTTGTCTACAGAGACAAGTTGAAATAGATATCGCTCGATTTTTTTTATGACGATAGAAGAAATTTAGATACGCTCCAAAACAAGTATTTGTCAAGTAGACTGTTCTCAACAGACGTACCCAAATGTTTGAGGAACGAGTCCTCTTAAAAACCAAGACAAATTTCTGCCACAACGCACAGTGATAAATTATTTTGATTTTCATTCATTACTATTTTTCATTCGAGGATTTTGGTTTCACTGATATTTACTTCGAACGTTATTTCAAAGAGAAATTTTCAATCATTAATAAAAATATTATTTTCTCAGATAATCAGTTCCACAATTTATTATTTTCCCAATTATTCGCACAGCCTCAAATTGACCAAATGACACACCATTAATTGAAATCCATTATTTGCCAGATACTAATAAATTATTTTGATCTTCACTTTGATTTTCATTGATTATTATTATTTTCTTTTCATTTGAGTATTTCAGTTTCACTGATATTTCAAATGTCAGTTCAAAGACAAATTTTCAATCATCAAATTGAATTAGTTATTTGATTATATTATTGCATAGCTTCGAATTCTTCCAATCAATCAAATGAACTATCATTAATCGTCAAATACTAAAGAATATCGTTTCAAAAATTGATTTACAAATTATTGTTCGAAATAGATCACCCAGATCTAGTAACGTAACGTTTTGCGATTTGTCGAAGTGATGGACTTGGAATGCAAGTTTACGACAGAAAAAATTTGTTCGAATCGCGTGTGTGATCCTTCTCTCTTCACTTGTCTTATTCTCCTTCATTTCACGCGCAGGTATAGATATTCCTTCGACGAACGAGATCGCGTTGCTGATTCTCGTCGATCTAAACTCTTCTCTCTTGTTCCTTATCCCTTCTCTCGTCGAGTTTTGTTTCGGCAAACATCGCAATCATTGAACGAGAGCCACGCAACGCGCGAATCCCCTGTGCGTGCACGCGCGCGTGTATATTTGCAATGAAAGCTCCTTCGCGGAATCCCGTAAGAGACGCCACGGTTTCAAAGGTGAATAACGGGAAGTCGTAACGCGCGTGTTATTTCGTTATCGTTTATTGGTTCGGCCGGTTCGATACAGTTTTCCGGGAATTAACGAGAATCCATCGACGAACGCGATACAAGAGTTCCTGTTTTACGATCATCGCGATCGCTTACATTTGCCTTTTACCTTGTTGCCTCTCGTAATTCGTCGTTACGAATTAATTGATCGTTTTGGTATCACGAGATATTTAAAAAAAAAAACCGTATCAGATAGTGCCATAGCGTTTCCTCGACGTAACTGCGAAAAATTCCAAATAACGCGACAAAAGTAGATAGAGCAAAAGTTATTGTGCACGTGGTTTAGGTATAATTGGAAAGAAAGCAATTAGGAGAAACTTCAATATGACTGACGACGATATGACACTATGACTGAAACCGAGCACGTTATAATAATAAAAATAGACACAATAAATACTGCCTATTTGTGCAGTTTTTAGACTTAGGCTAAGCTTCGGTTTTAGGTTTGATTTAAAAAAGAAAGGTTAGATTTAGGTTTAGCTTAGATTGGGTTTCGATTCATGTTATTTAGATTTAATTCTGTAAACAAAAGTAGGCAAAGTAAAAACTATTTATTTATGCAGCTTTTAGATTTAGATTTGATTCTGTAAATAAAAGTAGATAAAGTAAAAACTATCTATTTGTGCAGTTTTTGGATTTAGATTGGATTTAGGTTAGGTGATTCGGTTCATGTGATTTAGATTTAATTTTGTAAACGAAAACAGTATTTTTGTAGACATTAGTAAAAACTATTGTAGATAAAGTGAGGTAAATGGTAGTTTTGTAGATAAAGTAAAAACTATTTATTTATGCAGTTTTTAGATTTCGGTTTGATTCTGTAAATAAAAGTAAAAACTATCTCTTTATGCAGTTTTTAGATTTAGATTAGGTTTAGGTTAGGTTTCGATTCGTACGATTTAGATTTAATTTTGTAAACGAAAACAGTATTTTTGTAGACAAAGTGAAAACTATTGTAGATAAAGTGTAAGTAGTACTTTTGTAGATAAAAACTATTTATTTATACAGTTTTCAGATTTAGGCTAGGTTCACGTGTTCGTGTGATTTAAATTTAATTCTATAAATAAAAGTAGATCAAGCAAAAACTGTCTGTCCATGCAGTTTCTAGATTTAGGTTAAGTTTCGTTTCATGTGATTTAGGTTCAATTGAAAAGAAAGTAAAGAGGAGAGGAATTTTCAATATGACTGATGACACGCTATAATCGAAACTGAGCGCATTGTACATATAGTACATATGTTGAACATCGCGACCAAGTATTATGGCACAATTCGACACGAAATCTGAACAGCGCGATCGCGCTGCATGGCACTGAAACGATCAAACGACGACAATAAACATTTTGCAAATGTTTGCCTGATACGAAAAACGTACGCGTACGCTCGAGAAACGATGGCGATGCTTTTCTTTCCACTCGCATTAATTTATTACCAACCGAGAGAAATTATCTAAATTACGGCTGGAATTTATACGAACGGCTGACGGGGGGGGGGGGGGGAGGGAATGAACGACTGACATTTCTTGCTCCCCTCCCTGGGACCAGCCACGAACGGGAATCTCGGAAAAGCGAATCACCTCGTCTCGTTGCTAGGATTAATAGGCCGGACAGGCTGGACCAGATGAATTGCGTAAGATGAATAGTCGAGTTCGCAACCGGATTACCGAGATCGGCGATCTCGTTCGGCGTTATCTCGAGCAGTTGGTGAAAAGTGTCGATGGAAAAGGGTCGGAAAACCGAGATTAGAACGCGGCCGTGGCTGGTTTGTTCGCGACTGAGTAGATTCCAGAGTTATTTAACGCTAGAAAACTAGCGGTGATTCACACGTAAAATTTCCACCAGATACGTTCAAGTAAAAAAGTAAAATAGAAGACTATACGATACAATTAAGCACACAAACTTTTATTTATACATTTTACGAAAAGTCATTTAAATCTCCAAAAATACATCTGCAACAAAGCATAACATCCAACAAAAATTACAAATTGGTCGTTTTGACATAGGTACAGTTGAGAATTTCTGGCAATAGCAAGTAATGCAGTTCAATGCTTGTTGAAACGATCGTTAGAAATTTTATGTTTTCTTTCGAATTTCAACTTGGATTTTCTTTTGAAAAAACCACGTTCCGTTGTTCAACGAAGCGAGATTCGTCGAGAACGAAGTTGCCATCGGTATGTTTGTAAAAACGGATTGTAATTGGACAGAAGGAAGTGGATAATTAATCACTGAGACATTGGATGACGTCCTATTACGTTTAACAAATGCGGAAGATATAAAAGAGGAGTCGGCTGGGATACGACGTACGGTTGATCGATTAATCCAATCCGTTGCACTTGATCTCGCGTCAAATGAGTCAACATTACGTTTCTTCAGTGGTTGCGTTTATTCACGCATGGTATTTAAATAACGGAGAAATTCCTTGTAAAAACTCTTTCTCGCGGTGTGAAAGAAAAATGGACCCTGTTGTCGTGATCACGGCTAATTGTTTGCTGAAACATTCATTTTTCCTGCTGAAACTAATCTGTAAAACGTTGATTAACATTTTTGAAGGAAATACAAATTAATGATCATCGTCGTTACAATTAGCCACAGAGTTAGAAGGAAGAGAACGAATGAAATATTAATGACAATGCAACGCTAACATCAAGTTTACAGTGCTCTTCAAGTTCGTTATATCGTAGCACTAGCCGCGTGTATTAACGGAATGTCCAAATCGAAGCTTTCACCATTCGTGGTACCGTCCATTAGGAAACTGCGACCGCCTGAACGCTTATTGAGATCGCAAATACTCGAGAATTAAACAAGACTGTGCAACGAGTTGGAGAAAGTTCTTCCAGAAGATGTGTCGCAACGATAAACGAAATTTTCCTTCGTCGATTGTCGTGAAAACGCTCAAAAAAAAAAAAAAAAAAAAAAAATCAGCGACGAAAGATTGAAAGTTACATTAATTTAACAACGTCAACTGCAAATCTTCGACGAAACAAGGAATAATTTTGCACGTGATAAAACAAGCTGCATCGGCAAAGAACAGCGCGCGGGCATGGATCGGCGGGGAGAAAAAGCGAGCCCCATGGTCCGAGCCACTATGCCCCGAACAATTATCTCTAATGGGCCACAATACTATAAATCGACATAGGCCAGAGGCTGGGCCCGATGAAATCGGTCGAACACGCCACGGGATGGCAGAAAATAGAAACCGCTCTGCCGTTCAGGTCTCCTTCATTCGGCTCCCGAGATGGAATCCATCAGGTTGTGCAAGTAGCGGCACCTGACTGCAATGCTGATGACTCGGCACGAGAGCAGGAGAGAGAGAGAGAGAGAGAGAGTCACTGGTAGTCATTGCCATCCTCCGTGAGAGGAACGGAGCAAAGGAAAGGATTCTAGCCGAGCGAGCAGCGTGTGCGTGCGTGACCACGACCAAGAGAACAGAAACAGAGAGAGAGAGAGATATTTCTGCTCGCGACCTATCCGCGGGGTAGATCGTGCCCGGATGAGGAGGCTGTGTCGCCACCGTGGGCCGCGTTTGGCCCGCCAGGGTCGTGCCTCCTCCTGCCTGCTACTGTTCTTCCGCCGACACGCTCGACAGCTCTCAGTTACACGTGTATCACAGTCTCCAACACTTTGACTTCACTATCGCGAGAGTTTGGTTAATAGACGTCGTGTTATGGAAATGCTGGAGCACCGTGATCATCGTCCGCCCCTGAATGTTCGCTCTTCGCGATAATGTCACGTCTTGTCGCGGGTAATGCGTAGGCCGTGACGTTGTGTCGACGCGTGTCAAATTACCGAGAGGGAGGATCGAGCTGTTCGACAGCGTTCGATGAAATCTTTCGATCGCTCGTGATCTGTTTTGGAAACTTCTCGGACGAAAGTGAAAGAAATGGAATCGAAGCGTTGCGTCAACTCGTAGCCTCAATCGCGACTATTGAGGATGGTCGGAGTGATACGTTTAGGTTTGCGTTGGACGGTTTCGCAAGCGCAAGAGTCGGCTTCATTAGGGACCGATGCGACCGGGGCGAGGATGCCGTATCAACGTAACGATCATACCGTCCGTTGGTTTCTTGTCGATCGTCAGAGATACTATTGAAACGAAATTAGACCGCTCTTTGCCAGCGGTTCGCCGATTCGTTAAAAACTCGCTCATCAAACGATCGCGTTTCCACGGGCTTGAACATTCTTTCCCACAAAGCCGATTAATAGACGCCGTTCTTCCGTTTGAAAAATAGAAGGAGGCGGAGAAGAAAGAGGTAAAGGAAGAAAGGAAAAAAATGTCCAATCAGCCCATATAAAGATAAAAGACGCGGCATGAGCGGCCGTCGTTTCTCGTGTCGCCCCGAAATACGTTCTTGCCGGTAATAACAGGCTACGTTTAACCGCAATTATTGCGGCCATTAAACTCACATTTATCTATAATCATCGTTTCCCGTCCAAACGAGTATCCTCCGTGGCAACAGGAACTTTCCTACGAAATACCATCGGCGCGTCTCTATGAACGTTTCGCGCGAGCATGCCTGACTGCGACACGCACGCGTACGTGTATACACACACACACACACACGCACGCATAAAGTCATACACCTGCGTAGATGATGGTCCACGGGATTAAATACTAAGCATTCCAACCGACTGATTACTTTACAACCGCCAATAAAACAGCAACGATTACGCACTGTCACGATCAACGACAATGGACGACTCAATGGAGGGAACGCGGCTCCACGCGGATGAAGAGATCCGGCGATATGATCTCGCGAAGTTTCTCGGCGATCATAAACGCTCGCTGCGCCCGTACGGAGCCTCTTCTCTCTATCTCTTCTCTCTTTCGCGCTTTCGTTTCTGCGCCGCGGTGGTTATCCACCACTCGTTCGCTGGCAAAGCGAGAGAGCTGGTGTATAAACCGGGCATCATAAGTCTCGCGCAATTATAGTTTCCGTATTTTCTTAAGCAGCCGGGAGGATCGGCCCGGTAATGAATCACGCGGACAGTATAATGCGTACATGCGCGCGCATTGTAATGCACGGTGTAAAAACCGCACACATGGATGTGTACACGCGTGTACGGGCTTTAAGTTTTGCGGCGGTCGCGCTGCCGGCAATAAATAACGCGGCCAGCCGCGCCGAAGACGAACGGAGACCGGCTGGAAAGAAACGAAAGAGAAGGAGGGAACGAGTGAGAGATGGGCGAATGTAGGGAAGAAATCGAGTGAAACTGGAAGAACCGGGGGACGAGGGGAAGAAGCCGGGGACAACGAGGGAGGAGGGGGAAGAAGACGAAGAAGAAGAGGAACAGGCAGAAGAAAAGACTCGGCGAGAAGAACTGACGCGAGGAACAGGAGCGATACAGGGAACTAAATTTGGAGAACAAGCAAAAGATGAAGAAGGAGTTTGGATTTTACACCGGTGTTTAGGAATTAGTCACAAGTCTACTAAAGATCGCTAGTTTGTTATACATTGTTTGTTATACATTGTATACGCGAGTTCCATGTACGTTTTATTTTACACTAACGCGTTGTCAATGTTCCGTACCAGAATTCCAAAAAAAAACGGAATATTCCGACCACGGTGTTAGTATCCCTTTACGAATACTAACTAGTTCAATGTTACTGTCTTGTCTTAGGAGGATTGCCCTTTTATTTACACTATTGTCTATATTATTATATTTCCTTTATTATGTGTTAGATTTGTACATTAATTGTGACGCTGTTGTCTCGATGGATTCCCTTTTTCTGACCGTCTCGAATCTTCCAAACGCTGTCGACTGTCTTTTTTCTTGGAGTGGATGTAAGTGGATGCGTGCGTGTGTGTGAGATGTAAACAAGGTGAGTGTAGTAGTGAGTCGTGGATGATGGTGTATCATAGTGCGTAAGGCGGAACAGTCAATAAACTCGTTCAATAACCCAAATTTACGACAAATAACAAAGTAACAAAGATGTAGCAAGGTGTCAAATCTATGTACAGGGTGAAAAGAAAAGTTTATCTGTGGCTATTATAGATGAATTCTGAACACCACCGATTTGATGCAAATACGTGTAAAATTAAATTTCAGCCTCAAAATTTTTTCTTCTCTTTTCGCATCGTATTATACTCGTCACGAAGGTAAAACTTTTCGAAGAAACCTGATGGTTCTCTTGAAAAACGGTAAAAACGTTTCTTAATCTTACCATTCGTAGGTAAGCCATTTCGTCTAAATCGTCTGAGCTTCCTCCAGTACGCAACAAATGGAGGTAAATGCGCAAACGTCCAGCGGCCACTCCTTCCTTCGCGCTTTCTTCTTTGACTCTTTCTTCTTTCTCTGGAGTCACGGACTCGCTGGGAAAACGGTTTTCTCTCTGGCCCGCACCCTCTCCTGCTGCCTCTCGAAAGATAGCCGCGTCGCCGGAGCGTGCGAGAATGCAACGTCTTGTTCTCTCCGAGGCAATTTCTCGCTGATAAGTCGCTGGCATGCGCGAGCCGAAGCGAGAACGCGATGATTGCCAAGTACGAAACACCAAGTCTGGCCATCCTCCGTAGTATATAGGTTCTACTTACTGGGAAGAAATGGTTTCTCTCCACTGACCGCCGGGTTTATACACCGGGCAGAAACGAACTGCCACGCAACTGCGTGAACGATTGCCCACGATTATTCAGAACGATTCGCGAGTACTCGTTTTCGAGATATTGACTTGTTAATTAGTCATTGTTTGGAAAATCGCAACCGTGTGTTGTGTCAGTTACTACACACGTACTAACGTTTCAAATTTCGAGCTTTCGGAGCATTTTCCTCGCTACGTACGTGCTTCGAGCTGTTGCTCATTGCATCTGGTGTTGTGATGAGTTTAAACAACGACAACGTCCCCATTTATCATCTATTATTGATGGAATTAGGTTTTAGTGGAATAAACACGTGTCCAGTTAACAGTGAGAAAAATATATATTTATTTCGAGACTATACGTGGAACGTCTTTGGAAGTTGTTCGGTCCAGACAAGAAATGCGAGTGACCACGTGGAGTGACATAGCAACAGGGAAGACACCCCGATAGCACCGCCACAGCGGAACAACAGTAAAAAACAGAAGCAGTGGTGGCATATAAATATAAAGTGGCGACATCCCTGAGATCGTTAAGGTCAGCAATCGTTGACCACCAACAATCATGATTCACGCTTGACCCATTGCGTGGCTTGTAAGAATTGAATTTTGTTGTAGGGCTTTTTTTTTTAACTACGCACGGTCCACTTGTCTTAGTCCAAGTTATCGAAGCCCGGAGTTTGTCACTGTTGATTTTCATCCACGATTGCGTTCCATCGGGTCGTCAGTCACCCGTCACTTTCGAAAGACAGACGCGTGGCTGTGCATTGCCTGCCCTTGAACATTGTTCAATAGCCAATTATCAAACCGAAACAAGAGAATACGAACGGTTGTTGTATGCGAGTTACGCGAGCACGACGATCGTGTACGAGCTTATCGGATCATTGGATACGAGTTTCACTCGAAAACGAAAGAAACCACGGCGATACGTTGCATTAGAAAGTGGGAACCAAAGCGGGCAACCTGTAATCAAGACGTCTGGGCGTCGCGCGAATGCGAGGATATCGGGACGCGTGTAAAAGTATCCATAAACTGGCAGTAGAATCGGTCGACGCCGGTGGCTGACAGCCGATCATTATTAAATGGCCGCGATCGACAATAGATCGACAAGTCGTTGCTGAGCAGCTTCCTTCGCGCATTTTGGCTCAGTATGTCAGTAATATCGTTTTCTTCAAATTTAATAAACATTGCAAGTGACTATAATTTTAATTAATTTAAATTCATTTTAACATAATCTAAAATGTATTACTTGCAAATAAATTGACATTTAAACATTGACATGAGCTATAAATATATTGATACGACATTTGGAACATTGACATAACCTGTAAGTATATTGACATTATGTGTACTTATTGTTAAATTATATTATAGATTATAAACTATATATATATATATATATATATATATATATATATATATATATATTATATATTATGTTATAGAAACTGTATTAATTCTTAAATAAAATAAAATAAAATTTTGTAAAGTATAAAGAAATCGACATTACTTATGTCGTACCCCTAATACTTCTATGCATCCTTATGTAATTCAGTCCTCTCTGTTTGGTAATTTAATTCTCGTCCCTTCACACGTTACCAGAAATCTAAATTACGATACATTGGTATCCGTTTGGAACACAATGGTCCTTCACTCGCTTTCTACCAGTCAGACGCAACAATCTCCCCTTTCTTTCGTTCGTTTCGCAATCGTCAGTGACCAGTATTCAGTTCCACGTTGCTCCGATAACTGATCCGATAATGTACAGTCAGATTCACCTATATGAAAAGTACTGGCATTACAATATACTCTACGATGGTCACAACGATTGTTCCGTCTCACGCACTATGACATACCATCATCCACTCCTCGCTTACATCTCACACACACGCACGCACACTAACTTACACTCCAAGAAAAACGACAGTCGACAGCGTTTGGAAGATTCGAGACAGTCAGTCGAAAAAGGGAATCAATCGAGACAACAACGTCACACAATTAATGTACAAATCTAACACATGATAAAGGAAATATAATAATATAGACAATAGTGTAGTAGTGTAAATAAAAGGGTAATCCTCCTAAGACACGGCAGTAACATTGAACTAGTTAGTATTCGTAAAGGGATACTAACACCGTGGTCGGAAAATTCCGTTTTTTTTTTTTGGAATTCTGGTACGGAACAACGATGCGAAAGCCTAAATTGAACTCCCGAGTTTCTTTGCAACGAAATTCAAGAGAAACTAACTCGCTTCGCTTTGTTCTTGACTTTGTTCCGTGCTTTTTTGTTCCTCCTTTCTCGATCAGGGGGAGGACACGAGAACGGTAGTGTTATCTACCTACTGAACAGCGGAATCGTACGCGATCGCTGGCAGAAAAAGGGACGCAAGAAAAAGGAGACGAGCAGCGCGAGAGATGCTGGCCGGCGCGGCGACCGGCGGGGAGTACACAACCGACGGGAGTATCGTCCCATTGTTGTTTGTCTTGCTGAATATTTTAATTGGACGCGCAGGCCCCCGGCTCGCGTTATTTATCGTCTAACAATGTCTGGAAGACTGGTAATTAATTACGTTGTTTTGTGTTACTTTATATAAAGATAGCAGGTCGATAGGAGTTAACCGGCTGAGAGCAACAATGGTATACAATGCGCAATTAGCGGGAGCGCCTCCCCGGAGAACAATGCGCAGTGGTCGGACGGTGTCCGTGTGCTGGTTGCGTGCCGCGCAGGTATTATCGGTTCTCCACTGCGCATGCCCCCGTGCGATTCTTCGTGCAACCGTACACGTATCCCCCTGTACGTGTGCGCGCGCACACGTGGGACACAGTGCGCGTGGATGCATACAGAGAAAACGAAAGGAGGAGAGCTGGCGTGGCTTTTTACTCTAAGCCAAGTCCAACAACGGGGAATTCTTTCGCCCCGAGGTAGAACTTCTCCGATCGCGTCGTATCGAGAGGACAGGTGCCTGTGCGTAATGGGCCGTTTCTTTTTGTTTTTCTTTTTCATCCTTCCTTCCCCTCCACCTTCGAGCAAATTCTATCCAAGTCGATTCTTATCTCGCGCACGTGAAAATAAACAGGCGAGCAATCGCGATTAATCGCCTCGCGTTAAAACGTGAGAAATATCGAAGTAGCGAAAGCGCGTAGCATCTGCTTCTTAACTTCCAAACGTTTTGCTTTTCTTCTTTCTCTCCTCTTTTGTCAGCTCGAGACTCGAATCGTTTCTGTTTTCGCCGTTGATCGCGTAATCTTGGGCCGATGACGTCAGCTGGTTTCGTAATTGAAATAATTAAGAAGAATCAAATTGCGGATCAAATTGAATTCAACGCCGTTGAACGGAATAATGCGAAACGCAATTAAGGGGTCTACGGAAATGCAGCCGGCCGGCCCGTTTTGTGCCGATTACCGGTCGGACGGTTCCAGGGCTGTCTCGCGTTATTATTTTCCCCGATGGAATTATATCAACGATTTCCTCGTTGAAATTACTTCCTGCTCGTTGGCGAAATATCGCAGAAAAATCAGGCCGGCGATGCTTTCACCGTCACCAGGCGGCTCGCCTGCCGCCGATTCGCCGGCTAATTAATATGAAATGAATTATTCCGCGCGACGTGGCGACGGTTTCAGAGCACTTTAGAGTCGAGAGAACAACTTCTCTGGCGATTTATTTCGACGGCAACTCGACGAGTTACTCGATAGCGTGTAATCGTATTGTAGGTAAAAAATAACGTTGTTCGTGGGCTTTTTGAATTATCGATCTCTGTTCCGTCTTACGTACTATGACACACCATCATCCACGACTCACTACTACACTCGCCTTGCTTACATCTCACACACACGCACGCACACTTACATACACTTCAAGAAAAAAGACAGTCGACAGCGTTTGGAAGATTCGAGAGTCAGTCGAAAAAGGGAATCAATCGAGACAACAACGTCACGCAATTAATGTACAAATATAACACAAAATAAAGGAAATATAATAATATAGACAATAGTGTAAATAAAAGGGCAATCCTCCTAAGACAAGACAGTAACATTGAACTAGTTAGTATTCGTAAAGGGATACTAACACCATGGTCGGAAAATTCCGTTTTTTTTTTGGAATTCTGATACGGAACAATCTCTTCGTCGGGCACAAACACATATCAATCGCATTTAACTCGCGTCGATCGTCGATATTTTCCGCAATCGAAACGTTTCCACTTTGCGACTGTAATCGCCTTTAATTTTTTTCTTCTTTTTCTCCCCTCCCCCAAGTTGGAGCGTCGGCGGATTCGAGCCTCGCTTATCTTTAAAGCTTTAATCCTCCGGTGGCGGGACGCGCGCTGCCAATCACGGCGCATTTACATGAGAAAGGTCAGTTTCATTGAGTTGGCTCGCAAGGGTGCCGGGGAGTGCGTGGCGGGCGCAGATAGATGAATAGCCCGAAGGTGAACCGTCAATGTCACTAGGTTTCTGGGCGAAAACGCCCAAGTAAATGCAATTACGTCGAAATCAATGAAAGGGCGCGTGGTATTGATCGACGTGACGTGACTATTGGCCCGGCGTTATCGGCCATTTGAATGGCCCCGTAATAACAGTTCCGCTGCAGGAACTCATCTCACTTCTTTCGTTTCTGCTCCATCTGTTCTGTTCTGTACTTTTCCGCATGGGAGCGACAGAATTTCTAGACACGTTTCTCGTTCTCTCTTTGCAAACTTCGTTCGAGACGATTCCATTCGGTAAAAACGGTAAAGTGACTTGACAGTTTACGCAAGTTCCTTTGAGGATTGATCGCGATTTGCTTCGGTCTCGTGATTATTACGTTGTTCACAATACGTGGACTGTATTATTTACGCGATATGAAAGATTACGTTTGATTAAGATGTTCGTGCGCGACACACGATGTGTTCATAAATGCAAGTTCCCATCTAGCTGATATAAAATGCAAAATGTGTATTGTTAACGTCGTTGCGCCGTAATTCTAGGACACAATGTGTTGGAGTTTCGATTGTTCAAGGTATGTTATAGCGGAGTAATAATGTTAATCGGGAGATTGTGCAGATTAAATTGGAATACAATAAGAAAAGCCGACCTTTGTGTCGAAACGGCGAGTTCTTTCCTCCCCGTTTTTTTCTTCGATGTCGCGTTGCACAGCGTGCACGTTCGTTCTAGAAACTTTTGCGACTTGAACTTTCGCTTCTTTCAACATACGTATGTACGCGCGTATGTATTGACAATGAATATTCACTCTCGAATTTAACACTAGAACTACCGACAAGTAAAGCATCGAATTTCTTCGAAGAAAATCTTTATAATGAAAGAATCATTCAAGCCTCTAGAAAATCACACTGTTTTGTATCTGTAAAATATCTAAGAAAAATTATCAACTGTCAATGGTCATTTTGACTATTTTGGTGATTCCACCGTTGAACAGAATTGTGTATTTTACAAAAAATCATTCAAGTTTTATAGATAAAAATATATTGTTTCATATCTATAAAATATCTGACAAAAATTATCATCAATGGCCATTTTGGTGTTAAACGGAATTATATACTTTACGAAGAATCATTCAAGTCTCTAAAAATCACACTCTTTTATATTTGTAAAATATCTAAGAAAAATTATCAACTATCAATGGCCATTTTAACCATTTTGGTGTTAAACAGAATTATATATTTTACGAAGAATCATTCAAATCCCTAAAAACACATTGTTTCACATCTATAAAGTGTCTCTCTGGAAACAAACTGTTTCGTATCTATAAAGTGTCTAACAAAGATATTCAAATGGTCGTTACCAATTCGGTAGCTCTAACGTTAAACAGAGTTATGCATTTTACGAAGAATCGTTCAAGCCTCTGAAAACACACTGTTTCGTGTCTATGAAATATCTGACGAAGGAAATCTTTCAAAAAAAAAAAGTCTCGCAACGAATACCCGCGTACCTCGTATCTCTAAAACCTCGAAAACCTCTAAAACCTCATGCAACCTCATTACCAAACGCTCGCCAGCGTGAAAATTCCAAGCAGAGGGGAAAGAGCGCGTTACAACGGCGTCGTTACCAGGAACATCAGCCTCCACTCACGGCGCGATTTCGCGATTTCTCGGCCGGTGGAAGGAAGCGCTCGAAACCCATCGGCAACCTTTGTTCCACCGTCGGTCAGGGTCGTGTCGGCGCGAGAGAGGTCAACGCGCGCGTGTACCACGCGCGGGGAGGAGGGAAAGGAGGGAAAAAGCAGCGACAACGGGCAACGGGGCACAATCGTTGCTCAATTAACTCTGTCGTCGGAGGGCTTCTCTGGGAACCCGCAACAATAACCGACGACGCGGCGTGCGAGGGTCGAGGTGTGAGCCACCCTCGCCGCGGGTCGAGGCGCGAGGGCGAGGCGACGGATGAGAAGTCACCAACCCTTCGACGACGACAAAGTCTCACTTTGGGGGTGGATGGTGGTGGTGTCGGTGGGTGGGAGGGAGGAGCGAGAAACACAGACACGACACTTCATCAGTTCCACCGGCAGCCGACGCATTGTCATTTATATGCGCGATACGTGTACACCCTTTGTGACTTTTTTTCTCTTTTTTCTCTCTGCGAGCATTTTTCTCTCTCTCTCTCTCTCTGAGTTGCTCCGTCGCGCGTGTTGCTCCGGCTCCTCTCTCAGTTGTTCCGTCCCCCGACCATCGTTAGTCGCAATCGCGCGCGTACAACATTGCGACAGCAACGAGCCAGCAACCGCGAGGCGAGGCCTCCTCTTTAGAAATTTGTTTCTTTGTCTGGCCGTGCACTTTTTCTTCCCTTTGTCCGTTGTCATTGCCATCGTTTTCGTCGTCGTCGTCGTCGTCGTCGTCGCCGCCGCCCTTGTGGTTCCCTCGTGGCTCTCGTACCTGCATAGTGTTAGTGTCGCGTAATCCGCGCACCGTGCCGCGGAAAAAGAAGCGCTTGCTTTCTTCTCTTCTCCACCGTGACCCTTCTTCGTCGACCGTGCTGTTGCTGCTGCGCGTCGACTCGACAATACCGGAGGGAATGGCGCGAACCAGCGAGTTCATTTACCACCGATCGCTGCCGAGACTCTCTCTCGTTTTCGAACTCGGTCATCGTTTCTTTTCTTTTTTTTTTTCACCCGCCCTTGCACACTCGCGACTCGTTGTTCTCAAGCGCGTTCAACTCCTCTTCTCTCGGCTTTCTTTCTCGCAGCGGATTTCGAGAGGCGAGTCTGGCTCGCTGGTTAAACTTCTCGTTTGACGAACCTCCAGCAGTTTCCGGTAGTTGCAAATACCGTGTACACCGATCTTTCGATCGTGTGACTCGCTCAATTTTTTTGCCAATTCAAACACAAACGAATTGTAGATCCGTTTGAAACAAACTCGAGTGGAACTCCTCCAGACCTCTCGCCTTCGTTTGCAATCAACTCTCAATCAACTTCAACCAACTCCAGCTCGGGACGCGACGACTCTTCGACGTGTCCTAACCCTAACGCAGCAGCGGCCGTGCGCGTCGCGTCGGGATAAAATTTGCATATTCCCGTCGACTAAGACAACAGCGTGGTCGTGTAGTACCGTGCAAAGGTACAAGTTTCCCGAAATATCGCGCGGTGGTGGCAGGGCACGTAGCCCGCCCGGGCATTTGCATGGAAATGGCGCGACTTAACGTCCGCCGCCGCGTATCCTTGCGCGTTCTCTGCCGGAGTTTCGGGCGATAATTGCAATAATTGTCGCGGCTTTCTATTGTTCGTCCACTTGGAGGAGAGACGAACGGTCCCCGCATATGGAACAAGCGGCCGCTTGATTCTCGCCTGATTGTTCCATTCTGAGAGGATCCATCCATCCATCCATCCATCCCCACGGCTTCTCTACACTCGAGGCGTTGCCACACGTACGACCAGCGTCGCGTCGCGTCGTGCTTCATCGAGAAAACCGACGTCCATCCGTGTCCGATTCGTACACTCGTGGCGTGTCGTACGTATACACAGAGGAGGAACAGGCAAGTGGCGAGTCTATAGCGCGGCTTCCGTGGCAGTTTGCCGACCGCCTAACCTAACAACCCTCTCTGCCACCGTGGCGCGAGACGAAAACGAAACAATCACCGATTCCTTCATACGGTGATTGCCCGTATTGTCTGCCACCGCTGGCGGACAATGGGTCCACGGGTTTGTCACGCCGCGTCCTCGTCTCTTTTCAAGACACAACTCCCTACCCTCCCCTCCCCACCCCACCCCTCGTCCATCGTTCTCTGTACGTCGCGCGCGCGACCACGACCCACTATCGACGCGCCTCAAGGAACTTGTTCGCGAAATTGTTTCTGACGGACCGACTGTCCCAATTGTTCGCCACTTGTCTCTTTCTCGTGGATCGATCCACCATCGACAACGTCAGACAATAAAATGAGAAACTACCGTGGCAAAATCACCGACGCGTATCTGTCGGTTGGCGTGTTCCTTCTGGCATCAGGCGCGTAGCTGCAACGAGACCTGGATCCTCCTTCTCTCGATCTCACCCTGTTCTCTGCGCTGTCGCGACGTGCCCGGTTCACACACACACACACACACGCGCGCGAAGCAGCAGCACCGCGACGGCAAATAAAAATAAAAGCAATTAAATATCTTAATTAAGGCTATTAATCAAGCTGTCGAGACGTGCGGCTACCGTACCGCGGCCTGATTCAGGAATGGCAGCGGTTTCTTGCCGGGGCGACTCCCGGCCTCCCTTGGCCAACCACTCGGCTCCAGCTACATATTATATTCCGTGCACACCGATCGCCGGATCTCCTGGAATGCGATGTACGGCCGCGATCGATCGGTACGATCGCGTTCGATCGCGGCCGGCTTGCCCGTTTTTGGACACGCCACACGTGCGTCGACCAGCCCCGTTGGCGCCCGACGCCGTCTCCGCCCGATTCCCTTCGAAAATTTTCCACTGCGTGGTGACCGTCCGGCGCGTCGTCTCGCGTGTCTCTGGCGATCGCGACCATCTTGGCCGTACGCAAAAGCACGGCCCGTTGCGTGATCGAGTTCGAAGTCGAGCAGCCAGACCCATTCAGACGCGTTGCGCTCCGCTGAAATTTATTCCGGTTATTACGCGATATCGTTCGTCCAACGGGTGGAACAACGTCAACGCGATTGTTTCGTTTCGCGGCTACGATGGAATCTTAATTCTCCGACTCTTACTCTCTCCGCGGTATTTCTTCAGTTTCTGTGACGATTTGAAGGGATGACTTTGAACTAGTTCTTTCAGCTTTTACATTCTTTTCTGTAGAGAGGGATGTAAAATCTCTATTTATTATATATGTAGGAATCTCGGCTGAATCGCCAATTTTAGGTATCCCAATTTATAAGAATATTATTAAATGATGGTTGTTTGGAATTGAATAAATAATAAGATTGGTAAGAATAAATAATAACGATATATGCTGAGTTCTTAATTCTCACAACTCTCGATACACTCTGTTCTCTTTTTCGCAAATCTCACTCTGTTCTCTCTATACGTCTCGACTTCTCGACACTCGCTCCCTCACTGCTCGATACGCTCTCTCCGACTTCTCTACAAGTACTCTCCTTCTTCTGCACAAAATTCGTTACTCGTAAACACATACACACGTACACGCAAACGAATCCATACCCTTAGCCTTAGACGTTAGGCCTGAAGGCCTGGTCATAAACAGTCTCAAGCCCCAGGCCTAGCTTTCTTTTTTATTATTTACATTTTACGACTCGGGACATCTGCAATCGAGCACCAGGGAAAGTCCTGGGTCCTTTCCCAAAACTGCCAATCTCACATATATATATTTTTACTAATTTAAGCTTGTGTTGAACTTAAATTTAATTTAAGATTAACAAAGTTAGTTTTTTTCTTATATTTTGATGTTTCATTGAAGAAAAAATTGGTCGGGAGAAACTTTTGGCCCACCCTACGTTATCTTTACATTCTTGGAGTGTAGTATCATTGTCGTTAATTAATACCTACAAAGAATGAAATGTATTATACAGATTTACGCAATAGTGAGGTTAAGAAAGGATTTGTAAATGTACATTTTATGTAACAGTTCTTATGTCGTCTGTTCAAGACGCTAGTCTGGAGAACATTCGATTCAAACTTATGAAATATCCGGTGACTTTCGAATCCAAGTACACGTCATTGTAAAACGTAAAGCTATAGACCATTGCTTCCTTAATGGCGTGTTAAATTCAGCTTTCTTTATCTCTGCAAATTATTATGTCCCTATCGTTGTAATAAAGTTTCGTGACGTGTGTAAAACATGAGATTGTTATCACACGTACGAGTATTTATCGTGGAATCGTTACATATTCAAATTTTATTACACTTTCTCAATTCGGAAAATACGATAAAATCCAATAATTTGTCGATACTCGTTTGAAACGTAGAACGTATGGAAGATTTATCGTGCAAATTATTATACCCCTATGATCGTAATAAAATTTCGTGACACGCGACAAAAAGTAGGATCGTTAGGATGACTATATGCTCAATTATTTATTATGGAATTACATATTTTCACAATATAATCGCAGAAATAAAAATTTAGCCTGTATAAAATTACAAATTTAATATTGAGAAGTCAATAATTTTGTAAACATTAAATTTTCTATGTGTGAGATTTTTCTTATTAGCGTAACATACGCGACATTGTTTCTTTCCGTAAACTTATTAATTCTTTTAGTTTTTATTCTCTCTATTCGGTGTTCCTTTAAGTTTGAGTACTTCTCCTAAAATATAAGTCTAACCTGAAATATTGGTCTTCGTCGTCTCTATTACTGCCAACATTACTATTCGTTTCTGCATTGTCCGTAAATGTTATTCCCGAGTTTGTACTCCACCTTTTTCACGCCGTAGTTTTAAAACGACAAAGTTACAGCGATAAATATTCTTTCGTCGCGACTGCGAATGAGGGTAAAATACTGCGGCCAAAGGCGGTCATCCGTGACAGATGACAGTGTTCAATTTGGCGTCATCCGTAGATAAGGTGTCAACTTCCCGTAAATTCATCCACTCTCGCGTGCGAAATATATTCGACAAATATACTGTAATGTGCCGACGCGGCGTATTAACGCAGCATCTCGAATTATATTTGAAATAACTTTGGAACAGCTCGGGGGCAATTTTTGCCGCGCCTCGTAACGTGGCAAAAAGCAAAGCGTACAAGGGAGGAGCCGCGTTCCTCGATTCGAGAGAAACGTGGAAAAACGAAATTGCCGGGTCCTCGCCTCGAGCGATCCCGGTTCCCCGAACCGAGACAAAGATGTAATTTCTCTTGGACGAAGGATGGTTCGCGAATCGAGCGAAAATCGCGAGGCTGAGCAGGCGTCGCAGGCCACGTTCGTCTAATGACAACCTTCTCTCTTTCGTTCGAGTACGCGCGCGCGTCTGACTACGTACTGGCTGCGTGTCCTGGCTCGTTTTCACCCGAAGGTCAGTGGCCAGCCACAGCTTGCGAGAACTGGTCCAAGTGACCGATGAAACAGCCCGACTGCACTCCCACGCGCGATCGTTTTCAACGGGGCAATGACGAAACCAGCCATCCTCCGCCGCGTATCCGCCGAGCAATTAATATTATCGCCGCGATGGGTTTCCACGGGCAGGAATGAAAGCTCGTTCCGTTCTTTCTCTCCGCTCGCTCGGCGAAGTGAAGTTCGAGGTTGCCTCGAGGTCGTTCGCCCGTCGTGTCGTAACGATTACGTTATTCGCGCAGGTGGCTCGACTTTAGCCGAATACCGCTTCTCCGCTTAATGAAAATTATTACGTTGGCCGCCGAATGGTCGCGAAAGATTCGCCGATCGCTGTCGACGGATTTAAATGCATCGTCAAAGGAATTTAAATGTCTCGATTACCGTGCAGCGTTAACAGGCGGAGCACATGCCTTTGGATGCAAACAAGTAGATAAGAAAAGAAAAAAAAAAAAAAGAAAGCAACAACGAGAAAGAAAAAAATAGAAAAAAATGTTCAAAGGCTACACTTTATAATTTGTTTGCTGAGAAAAGAAAAAAACGAAAACAGAATCCTCTTGGTGATCTTTCGTAATAGGAATATCTTTTTAAACGCACATAGCACTGGTGCACGCTCGTAATCAAACGGCTCGTGTTTATTTGCATCGCATAAAGAGTTGCAGCAGCCGCTAAAGGGCGAGCGTAACGTAGCCACCGTTTCATTATTAGTCACAGTTCCTTACTTTATCCGGCATCCCTTTTTCTTCGCTTCTGAGAGTCTGGATCAGCACCACCTGAGCTTTCGCGGTAATGGCCACCGACAAAGGGGGGTTTCGGGAAAAGTACGGCCGCGGGGAAAATGTAATTGCTGCTTCGTTAGATTCATCGCCAGGCATTTCCTTCCTAATTATGCAAGGATGCCTGGCGTGGCGTGACGCGTAGATCTAATTGGTTAATGGAATCTCGCCGGCGGAAGGAAGCCGGACGTTCCTAATTGATCGCCGATCCGATCGTCCTCGAGAAATCCTCCAAGTGGTTTTGTTGTCCTTCTGAACGTTACTTTTGAATCGCTGTCGAACGTCCGTGCAACAAAGATTCTAGAATCTTCAAAAATTGTTTGTTCAACTTTGCCAATCGCCCGGGAAGAGCGTGGAACACTCTCGAGGAAGCTACGTAACAGATAGGTGGACCGATTTGTCAAGCAAAGTCGTTCTCCCATCGATCCAAATATATACGCATGTATACGTCCCAGTTGGACGAACGTTTGGGTTAACGAACGTGCAGGGAAGGCGCAGAGGGGGAAAAGATCGGTGACACACGTTTATGCGAGTTTCCGCGAGTAAGGCGCGTAAAACTTGTTTATCCCGGCAAGAAGATTCCACCGGCCTAGGAGATCCGCCGTTACATATAGTCCATAAATAACGTTAAACGCCGCGGAGATAAATGGTCGGGCAGCCGTCGAAGACGCGCGCTGCGGGAAGATTGCTGAAAAACGCGGATCAATCTGAAAAATGAGCAGAAAATCACGGCGGAACGACGGGGAACTCGTAATTTCACTGTCGTGCCTGTTGGTTCGCCCGTTGCGCGCGTCACGCGATTATGATCGATACGATAGACCGCCTCGACTCGATCGGTCTTTCGTTTAACGTTCGTGTCGTTGTTCAAATCGTCTTCGCCTCTTGGCCGTTAAATCGCCGTCGAATAATTAACCGGCGACGAAATCGGCACGATCGTAAACCAAGGGGAATGCGACGCACGATCGGACCGGGAAGTTTAATTGCCACGCATAAACTTCGAATTCGTTTTTAAATTGATTACTTGCCAACGTTTATGTCCTTAATAAATCCTCGATAGGTAGGTGCTACGTCCGTTGAAACTGACGTTCCTTCTTCGCTCGGTCTCGAGAAATTAGCCACAACTCGCGAATGCAACGCGCGTTCGAGCGATCCGGCTCGTGTCGATTATTACGAGGTCGTGTTCCACTTAATGTGTCGTTAAAATCGCCGAGACCGGCGCTCTCTGCCAGCGATCGACCGGCCATCTACGGAACGAGCTTTCATCCGGTTACGAAAGAGTATGTCGATTTATCGGGCGCAGGAACGCGCGCGCGTGAAAAAAATCGTTAACGGGCTACCGCTTCGACGTTCCTCCCATGCAATCTGTTGAAACGTCCCCGTTCGTTAATTGGTACGTCGCGATCCGCTAGTTTAAACGCGCAAGCAAGCAAGCGAGCAAGCAGCGTGTGCACGTCGTCGATAGGCGATACCCGAGCGATTAGTATACTATCCGCGGGAGTAGCCATGCTTTTCCCATTGAGCGTGCACAAGCGATACCGGTACCGGTGGCCACCGATTGCCAGACGATGTTTAACTCGACGATTAACCGTATCGTGACCGTAAGTGCCCTTGACTCGGTCGGTCTCCCGGTGAAAGTACAGCGAAAGGGCACGTTGATAATACGCTTTCGGTGCTCGCTGCATGAATGACGTTCTGCGTCCGGTATCCCATGAATCTCGTTTAATCGACGTTACGACTTTTCGAATTCCTTCATCGTTGCCTTTGAATTTGTTCGTCCGTAGAGTAGGAAACTGCAGACAAATAATCTTTCAAGTAGGGTAAGTCGGCCCACTTTCTTTAAGAGAATTACTACATATTAAATGTAGTCGATATCTAAAAAAAAAAAAAAGAGGTATGTATTTGATTATATACATGTATTATCATATTATATGTATTTTTTTAATAAAAAAATAATCATAGATTTACAAAACAAAAGAGATGGCGTTTTATGCAAAATATGGTTTTGAAGTCAATTTTTAGTTTACTATTCAACCTGTTTTATCTGTATTAAATATACGTCTCCGTTTGCTTAAGAGATCGTTTAAAATTTTCTCGGTAAAAATATGAGTCAAATTCTATCCCATTTATACTGTGGCATCGAGACAAGAAACACTTTTTGATTTTCGGATACCAACAACAAGATCCAGATGGCATTTTTAGAAACGTGTTTAGCCAATAGTTGAACCATATCCAATTGATCTTTCTTCTTTATTAGATTTATGATTCATTCCCAAATTAAATGCCAAATACGAAACCGTACTTTTGCAATTTAAAGTTTTCCCTCATTTTCCATACCCAGCAACGAAGAAGATGGTTCTATAGTTTTGTTTGAATTATCTCTCATTCGTCTCCTTAACACAGATGCCGCATTCACACTTATTTTGCCATTTTGGGCATCCAGCTTTATTTGTCCGTAATTCTCTATTGTTGTGACGTGATTCTCTAGACACAATTTCGTAATAGATCAACTCTCTCCTAAAAAGTCTAACCGAGTTTGTCTCAATGATAACTCACTCGCTTTCTTCTTTTAATGACGATACGGCAATATTTCATTACAGGAATGAACCATGACAAACACTACATCAACGCATTGTATTTCGAGAACGTCGTTTGTACATTGGCAAAATGTTAGTAAATTATAGTTCAAGGAACCATTCGATCATGTAACGGATATTTAGTGCTATACGCAATTCATCTTATTTTTTATTCAAAAACGAACAAAAAGAACTAACCACTAACGATTAAAATGGATCGTTCGTGTATCTGATCAAAGTATTACGCCTCTCGATATATCTAAAAAAGAAAAAGGATTGAAAACTGACATTTGACAACCTGAATATAACTCGCCCCTACTTGTCCTTGTTCTACAGATCTCTCTTGAAAGTCGCGGAAGAATTGCCCAAAGTTGGCTCAAGCCACCCAATCGTCTCAAATACAAAAGAAAGTAAATCACGTGGCGCTTGTTCCAGAAAGAGTGTAACCGAAGCCGTAATACAGATGAGGGTTGGAACGACGGCAGGAGGTAAGGAGAAAGGCTGAGGGGGTGGTGGAAAGGTGTATAGATGCGGAACCGACGAGAATATAGGAGAGGGTGGCCCGTAGCGTGGCGCTATGTTGTGATGTAATTAGGTTGTCTGGAACACTCACGTCACGTCACGCGAGGTACGTTGCAAGGCGGACGGAGACATAATGCCGGAGCATTCCACGAACCGAAGCGACACGACGCGACGCGACGCGACGCAGCGTCTCGGAATCACCCATCTATCGCTTTTCCACCCTCCGGCACACCACCTATTCAGCCAGCCTTCCTTCTAACCGATTTCTGTTACCGCGAGCACTAATAATGTCGACAATAATTAGACCTCTTGTCCCGAATCCGGGACACGGCTCGACGCTTTTCCCGCTTTAATTATGCGTCGAATATACGCGGGCAGGATCTCGTTAGGATTCGAGATATATAAATATCGTCGAATTTGTTGTATCTAGTCTTTTATCAGCCTATAGACAAGTTCATCCTATCACTTCTGTAGAGATATAATATAAATAATGTTTCTTTAATAAGAGCAATGATAATAGAACAGCAAATAATTAAACAAGACAAATAACATACAATCAACACGAATTAACAACTTAGATAAACTCTTTTTAACAACACAATTGACACTTTTAACAGTTCTTTCTGAATGCTTACGACTCGAGTTTTCAACTCACTCGACTCTAATTTTTTGAAAAAGAAAAGCGCTCTATACCCACGTCAGACTTTTTTCATCGCATTTATATTTTATCATATTTCCGTGATCAACAAACAGGCCATCTGTTATATTTAAGTATGACTAAAATTATAACTACAGATTAATTATAATAACCGATACTAGCACTTCACCCCTGTACTCTGTTTCTAAAAATGTATTTCGACACATAATTTAGATAGATTTTCTTAGAGGTTTTATTCCAGGTCCTTTTACCTCCGGTCTTCCACTACCGTTCATTTTGGACTCGTTTCCTTATTAAATCGCTGCTGGCCAGATATCTCATCGAAAATAATAATCGAATGTGTTCGGAGGATATTTGAAAATCGCGAGTCGATTCCCTCCCATAAATTTTTCAGCGATTTATTGAAACCCTGTTCCCGTAATAAGACCCGGGCGGTCGAATAAACCGAGCTTGTACATCAATCTCCGAAAGATAATTTAACCGTAACCGTATTGCAGAGTTTCAATAACGAATGAAGATCTCAGAGTAATTGGCGATTATTCACCAAGCGAATTAAACTTTTACCTCTTACCGCGGAGAACGCGACCCCATCTCAATGATTCTCGTTCAGCGCTTTCCATCGTCTTAAAATGATCTTTCCGATTCTGTTATTTTTTTGCTTCTGTTATTTCTGTTAGAAAAATTTGTAATTGTAATTTGTAAAATCAACGCAGTCAGTTGTAATTAATTTGCAATGAAAAATTATTATACACGTGCTGCAGCACTGTCAGAATATTTTACCTCGCATCTCCAGTCGCCCAACGAATTGCACGTTCAACGCAATCGAGCGGGATGTGTCTATAGTAAATTAGTTAAGCTTCGCGGTAGAATTTCCGACATTTTCGTAAAAAAATCCGACTGCAAAGGCTTGGACGAGAACAATCGTTACGAGCAACATTGAAAATTACCTGCTCCAAACAAGTAAAAGTATCAGAGATATTTCGCAACGTGGTTTCGAAACTTACGCACACGCTGCGAATATAAGGAAAACAGGTAAAGGCTAAGTGTATTTGCGAACCCGAGAGATAAGGCAATTTTTCAGATTTCCGCCCGTCCGCAGGCGTCCTACTGCAGGATATGACTCGGGAACGGATTTACCCTCGCTTATGCCCTTATCAGTCCGACATTGGTGCGTGCAGACACTCGTGAATCTAGCAAAAAAGCAACTTCCGGCGACGCTACGACGTTTAGCGAAACTGGAGGGACTCGGCAAACGGGGCTGGCTCTCCTCGTCAGTTCTCTAACTGGGATTGCTCCTTCTTCCAGAGTTATTTCCACCGACGGATGGGAAAACCTTAGCACCGGCCAAGGGAAATAAATGGTTGTAAATTGTTGCATCTCGGCGAATTTTTCGAAAATGTTCCTTCTTTTTTTTTCCTATTTCGTCGTCGTCCTCGCCGGATCTTCGAGAATGTTTTTCAATTTTATCGGTCGGAACTGGTTAAACGGATTCCACGCTCCAACTGTCCGCGGATCTAAATTGGCCGATCCGATGAGAAACATTTGCAAATACGTTTAACGTAGATGCAACCCGCATCGCGTCGCGATAAAAAAAAAAAAAAAAAGAAAAAGAAAAACAAAAACCCGCGGCTAATGGGAAACGGGGCGAGCACGCTCCGCGGTCGAACCGATCGGTCTTTTGAGGCTTGAAATTGCCCGCGACGCGCAGAACCATCGATCCTCTCGAAATCGGGCTTAAATACTCTCTATTTGCGCTCGCCGTCCCCACCAATCGCAAATGCAAGCTACTCATAAGCTACTTTTTTTTTCGCGGTTAATCCACTTTGCATCGCTTTATGGTTCGATCTGGTTTCCTCGAGGAATTCTCCGCGAAACTGACCGAACTCGGTTCCCACGAAATCAGGAAGAAAGGAGAACGTACGCTTTTCATCCCGACGAATAAATCCCGGAAATTGTTGCCTCTCGATGGAACGTTGCGTTTCAACAGCGTATGCATCGATATTGCGTTATCCAGTATCGCGTTACTGCTATGAGTCTTCCTCCGACATGGCTATTTTTTTACAACTCGTCGTGTTTTTCACAAGCACAGATAAATACGTTTAACGAGCATAACGGATCCGAGGAGTCGATTCGCGACGGGACAATCTGGCTCCAACTACCCTCACGTACTCTATCGATCCCGTTTTCTCGGTTCTGCTAGCCCCATGTGTACGAATAAGGTTATTCTTTTAGTACTGGAATTATTATTACGATTACTCTTTTAATTATTAGTCTGATGTATCATTTTCCTGACCTCGTATTTTCGGTTTTGATAATCCTCTTTGTACGAATACAGTTATTCTTTCAATACTTTATTTAATTGCAAGGACGACGCCATTTTACCTCAGCTGCAGTTGAGAAGATTTTAATGTGCGCAGAAGCGTAATATTTATCACTGTAACTTTACAATTTTAAAACTATGAAATCAAAAATGTGGTATATAAGTTTGAGAAACAACATTTGCAGAGAATGTAGAAAATAATACTGATATTGGCACTAATAGTGAAGATGTTGATGAGGACCAATATTTTAGGTTAGGTTTAGGTAACAAGTCGCAGTTTATTTTGGATAATTAAGAAAATGGAATTATTTACCTTTTTCAATAGAAAAAAAGACATTTTTCATTTTATGGATAAAAAAATGTTTATTTTCTATTTATAAATAACTCTGCCTGTAAAATATTTTCTTCCCGTCATAGCGATAGAAAATCAACGTTACGATCCCGTATACAAGAATCAAACAGACTCGACTTATTTTTCGTGGGAATGTTGTACATTCTTGGGAGTTCAAAGATACAAGTCTTACTTGAACGCCAGAAACCTCTGTTTATAAATTTATTACAGACACTTTGCGACCAGTCGTCCTTATTTCAGTCGTAAACGGGTGGAAAGGAGGTGGATCTAGCGCACAGAATTAGTCGACAGAGCGTCGGTGGGCTAACGAGGATGGCGAATCGGGCACAACGAGGGCCCGACTGCGATGTCGCGAATTCCGGCTGCGAATCTAATATTGTTTGTTTAATCAAATATCCTTCGGTGGCGTACAATCAAACGTCATTACGGTCGACAGTGGTGAATAGGAGCGGGAGAGAGAGGCAGCTGCCGCGCCTTCTAATACCGGAGAGTTGCGAGGCATAGTGACGTTCCAGCCAGCGATAATTGTATTTCCATGCTCGGTAAGCAGCGACAAGCAGCGAGAGACTACTTGAACCACGACTGGCTGACTAACTGACTAACTGACTGACTGACTGACTGACTGACTGACTGACTGCGAGACTAAAGGGGTCTGATCGACTGCCACCAATGGGAAAATGGCTCGCGTTGCCACTTGACAATGAACGTCCTCCCACGTCACGCGTTTCCCGCTTCTCCTTCGCCTGCCGTACTCTCTAATCCGCTTCGATCCGCGCCCGCCACGTCTCCTTCTCGCAGCTCCCCTTCGATTCGAGATTTGAATCCCCTTCGCCGCGTTCCATCCATCAACCGCCGGGGTACACGCGCTATTGTCGTCTTCTGTTGTAAATCCGTTTCTCTCTAACCGAGTGTTGCTTCCAGCCGAAACAATATCCGCAACGATATTGCACGGGCCCGATAATTCTCGCAGGGAAATGCGATTGTTGGCTTCACCCTTCGCGAACGCGGCAACCCCCGGCTGCCGGGGACGAGGCAGCCCCAAAGTTCGCCCAAGGAAGTCGCCTGGCGGACGTTATTACACACCTACGATCGGCAACCGGTTGAATTCCGGAAGGAGGGGATGTAAACTGTTTATCAAGCAGGCGACAATGTCACCGAGACGCACGAGTCGTGCGAATCGCAGCTCCACGAAGTTACCCGTATGAAATGGTTAGCGACTGTTCGAAGGGATACTTTGGCCACGAGAAATTATTCGCGTTCGTAATAACTGGCGCGTACACCTGTGCGAATGAAAAAGGAAAAAGGGGGGAAAAAAATTAAAAAAAAAAAAAGAAAAGAAAGAAAAGAGTGCAAAACTACGTGGAACGGCAACACGACGAGAAGCTATCGCGGCGCGGCAGCGCATGAAAAATACAAATTGCACGCACGGCGCAATTTGTTTCGACGTTGCCGCGGCGTGGCGCGGCCCGCTGTCCTTTCACGACTCGGGCGGGCATCGTTAACGTGGAGCATAATGCCGGACTCGATGAGCCGCGGAGGATGAGGTGGAAAAGCAGCGGAGAGGAGAGAACCTTAGGCGAGGACAGTGGCGAGACAATGCGAACGAAATGAATGAATACGCTGATGAATGCGTACAATAGGAGAGCAGAAGTGGCAGCAACCCCGACTAATACAATGGGGCGACAAAAACTCGGCTCTTCTCCGCTGCAGCCAAGTCGCGCGGCCTGTCGAAAAGAGACAGACAGACAGAGACAGAGAGAGAGAGAGAGAGAGAGAGAGAGAGAGAAAGTGTGAGTCGCAGGATGAGGGACGAACAAACGAACGACGAGATGAGAAGAGAAAACGTCGCTGGCTGGCCAACGAACCTGCATTATTTGCAGAGAAGAAGCGCGACTGTTTCACGCTGGCTGGTTTCGCCAGTGGTGGGGTGGACCGACACGAGGAAACGATTAAATTACTTTCGATTGGCAACGAAATTGTCTGGGCCAGCGAAACGACCTCCGAAGCGTTCGTTTTATTTACCAGGGCGAATTTTTGCACGCACGCCGATTACGCAGAAAACGCTGCCCTCCGCTGGTATCCGCCGGCGATGAAAAGATGGAACGAACCGTTCACCGTCATTAGCCCTTCGACGCACCGTGGCACCGTTTCTTTTGGGAACCGCGCGTGCACCTCGCCCGAGCCCCTCTGCGTTCGTGCGCTCCATTGTCCAAGCTCCCTTGTTCCCCTCGTTGCCATTGAAAACGCCAATTTTGAATTTAATCGCTGCACGAACGCCGGGATTTGCGCCGAGACTGGCCACAATTGTAACGCCGAATCGTCAAATATCTTGAAATCAGTATCGAATCAACGAAAAATAATTAAAGAGAATATTCCACACTTTAGGAATAAAGTTGGGACGGGGACAATCGAGGTATTAGGGTCGTTTTTTGATACTGTAGAAAATTTCATTTCATTTAAGAGTGAATACAGTTTTAATCTACGATATAACTTAACACTAAGCTTAACACTAAATGTCAATATATTTATAATATATTAGAATTAGGTTATGTTAGATATTAGAATATAGGTTACGTTACATATTAGAATATAGATTATGTTACACATTAGAATATAAATTCTGTTATATAATAATATATTAGAATATAGGTTACGTTACATATTCGAGTATAAATTATCTTATACAGTAATATATTAGAATATAGGTTATATATAATTATATATAATTTTACATTAGAATATAGGTTACGTTGTAGTAAGTTCAATCATTGTCACCAGATGGCAATGTACATTAAATTTGAAGAAAACGACGTTACTCGTGGTTACACCTGACACACGATTATTTTCATCGTTTCTTCCTAGATATACTCGAGAAAGTAGCTCGCATATCTTACGATAAAACACGATTTTTTAATTCGAAATCCTAAAAAGCGTGCGCGAGTGGAAAATTCCAACGTGGCAATTCGTATGTATACATTATGGACGTGACGATACGAGGAAGATCGATCGAACGAAGCAAGGAGGATCAGCGAAACTCGATTGGCACTCATTAAACCGAGGCCGGATCGGCGAATACGATTATTCTATCGGGCCGAACGAGTGGTGAGAAAGCGACGATTTATAATCAGTCGTCGAGAGACACGGTGTCGTGGCACGGCGAATTAACGTTTTACACTGGTCGCTGGCTCGGTTCAATGAAAGGCGAGACATCGTTGGACCATTACAATCCCGAACAAATAACGCGTGTGTCGCAACTGTATAATTATGAATGCCATTGCCCGGTTCGGTACCGTTACGGAAGATGGTCTCTTCATGCCTTTCATAAAGATTCCCGGATTCGAGCAACGTGTACATGTTAGAGGGAGAGAGAGGGAGAGAGAGAAAGAGAGAGAGACGCGATGGAAAAAACAGGCCTCACTCTCTCGTCACGGGTTCAACGAAACTATTGTGTTCGAAGATATTGTGCAAGAACGAACGTTGCTTTCAGGCTCGAGACTATATATATAACTGACAAAGTCGCGATCGACCTCGCTCTTCCCCCGAGCAATGGACGAAGAACGAAACAGCACGGAGACAAAGATTATCACCCGAGCAAGCTGATAGAATATTAAGCACTCTGTATCCAAGCTGCTACTACTTGTACTTATTCGTCGAGCGATTAAAACGGATGATTGATAATACCTGCGTCGTGACGAAGAGGAGCAGCAAGTCGATGAAAATGAACCGCTCGGCTGGCTCGAGCGATTTGAACGTAGTTCGAACACAGTCGAAGATGACACTCGATCGCCAGCTTACTCGTTTGTAGAAGATTCGTTTCTTAAGTTTGGACAACACGGTGATTTGCAACGTACTCATGTCTCGACTAGAGCTGTTGCTTATTAGACGCTCGTGACGTAGTCGAGTAAACAAAAATTACTTGGCTACTTAGATACTTTATGTCTCACGACATAGTCGAGACTACGTGTCTATTGTTCCCATTCGTATTACTGTCTACAATGTCTACAACGTAGCTTTTATTTGAGCTGAACAAATAATGAAACGACGAAGTAATTATTCCAAGTCGAACGTCCAGTGGTGAGACACGTCTTAAACTAACAATATTTCCAGTTGTGGAAGATACTCTTTCCAGAGCTGATGGATCAATATGTACCAAGTTTTGCCAATCTTGGATATTTTTTCTCTCGAGTTCTCTATTTCAATTACTCGAAACATCGGATGAAATTGTATCGAGCGTCCGGATATCCGGTGAGTTGAATGATAATAACTTTAATCTCAATTATCACGTACCTGAGTACTTCGGATATTTCACACGATACTCGGGTATTTTTCTTCTCCGACTATTGAATGTATCCGAATAAACACTAGCTCTAAATCTCATCGATGTAGTATGTTTCAAGGATCGAGGTCGTCACGTATTCACAAAGAGATAGTCTTCCAGAGAGGAAGAAAGCGCAGAAACAAGTGTCAATATAATTTTCAGAGAGAAAGAGAGCATTAGTGCAACTTTTCTCCAAAAATTTGACTAGCAAATTGCTGTTAAATTGATTCTCCAACACGCTTCTATAGCCTCTCCTCTCTCTCTCTCTCTCTCTCTCTCTTTTTCTAATTATTCTAAGTCGAACGTCCAGTAGTGAGACTCTTTCGCCTTAAACTAACAATATTTCCAGTCGTGGAAGATACTCTTTCCAGAGCTGGCGGATCAATATTTACCAAGTTTTGTCAATCTTGGATATTTCTTCTCTCGAGTTCATTCTCTTGCGAACATGAATTATTTCAATTACTCGAAACATCGGATAAAATTGCATCGAGCGTCCGGATATCCGGTGAGTTGAATGATAATAACTGTAACCTTAATTATCTCGTACCTGAGTATTTCGGATATCTCACGCGATACTCGGATATTTTTCTTCTCCGACTATTGAACGTATGCGAATAAAGACACTAGCTCTACTATCGACGTAGTATGTTTCATGACAAGTTCGTCGCGTATTCACAGAGAGATAGTCTTCCAGAGAGGAAGAAAGCGCAGAAACAAGTGTCAATATAATTTTCAGAGAGAAAGAGAGCATTAGTGCAACTTTTCTCCAAAAATTTGACTAGCAAATTGCTGTTAAATCGATTCTCCAACACGCTTCTATAGCCTCCCCTCTCTCTCTCTTTCTCTCTCTTTCTCGTAACATTTTCTCCCCGTGTTTCGCGTGTGCCAACAGGTGCGCTCGGCTAAAAGCAACATTATTCCCGCTCGCGTTGATCACTTTGCATAATGCACGCGCCGTGCGCGGAGGGGCAGGGGCGAAGTGAGGTGAGGCGGGAAGGGGGCAATCTTCAAACCGGCCTCGGCTGTATTCAGGCAAAACGAATTTCCGAGAGGCGCGGCCGCCTGCGACTTCGCGGCGACGCGATGATTTAATAAATAATGAGGGGTTCGAGCCCCCGTGTTCTTCTCTCTCGGGGCAATCGAACGCTCACCGAGCCATCCCCCCATTCGCAACCCATCGATATTATATTCGAGCCGTCTTCCTTCGTTCGCGCGGATTCGAAGAACGACATTAGTTCTCGCTAATGGTTCAACTTTAACAATTTGCATCGGATTATCGGGGAATCCTTTCGTTCCCTCTCCCCTTTTCCCTCTGTCTCGCGTGAATAAACGAGTCGTCCTTCTACCCCCCCTCCCCCCGTGACGTACGTCGTTCCGTAATCTCGAATTTCCCAATGTGTCGTGTCATCTCGAGCCGATCGCCAACGATCGACGAGATACCCTCCGCGTTGTCAGTATCCGAGATTCCCGTTCAAATCCCCACGGCGGAGGGTGCGATTAAATTGTGTTGGCGCCCAGATTGGAAACTCGATCTCCTTCTTCTCAATCCTTTCGGCACTGAAATCCTTTCCTCTCTTTCGCCGCCGTAAAGGAAATTGTATTATCGCTGATCAATCAGTCAATCGGCGATTAACCTCTTGCGCTGGAACGTTTCGTTCCAAGGTTGCAATGTTCTCTCAGTTTTAAGTGTATTTAAGTAAAAATAGGCAAAACGGTTAATAAATTCGTTGCCTCTCGATAATTGCTGTCCAGTGAGTGTCACGCCCGACGAGTTCGGTCGCTCGTTATGGTCCGCAATCAATTGCCAGCGCTAGCGCTTAAACGCTGATATTACATTCTTCAACGAATGCGCGACACAAGGGAGAACAATTGGTCATTTCTCAGACGCATTTTGAATTACTTTGCAACAGTTTGATCTACCAGACTAGCCAATTAGACAAAATTGGTTGATTTTCCACGGGAATAGGAGAGAAGGATCGCACGTGTCTGTTCCGAGCAACCCGTGTGGGTTTTCGCGAGGCAAGGGAGTGGTGACGACCAAATGGACCGGAAGGTGTAGGGCTTCTGTGGTAGGCGGCGCGATCGTTGTCCAAGTAAAGGTCTTCGTGTCAACAAAGGCCACTTCGGGCATTACACCGGCGGTCCGTCAATGTTTGTCAATTAGTCCTCTGTCGCGATATTCGCTCTCTGACGTACTTGTACGTCGCGTACTTGTAACGCGTATTAACACCAGATCGAACCATAAAATTTCCATCAGAGACATTGGAGTGAAAAAAAAAAAAAAAAAAATGGGAAAACTGTGTAACACAGTGGAGCACGCAAAATCATTTAAATCTATAAAAATACACCGTTTTATACGTCTGAAAAATATCTAACAAAAATTAAAAATTGGGCATTTCGACCGTATCAATCTCTAATATCGTAAATTTCTCTTGTTCCCTTTTTAACATACGCAAAGTGTCTTTAGCCGAGTGTCTAAATATTCTGTTATACCAAAAAAAAAAAAAAAAAAAAATAGAAACAGCAGGCGATTTTAAATAATATCTTTCAAAGTTTAGTCAAACAATTCTCGCGATTCGTGTGCTTGTAAACTCCGGTAATAATAATTGTCTTGGTGCATAATGCGCAACAACGCTCACGCAGCAATGCGACAAGAAATGGTAATTCCCAGAGAAAAGAACCGTCCCATTAGATAAAGGGGTTTGGAAATGTTTTCTTAGAAAGTTATTGCCAAGACACTTTGTGCGTTCTGTTTGTAGAATGTTACGTTGTTTGTCGTGTGATGCAATCGAACGTACGCTCTAATGCGCACTGTCGTTAGATCCAACTACATTCGATCCTCGCGCTTGAGAAAAAGTGGAAGACGTAGTTTGTTTAACGTTAACTAACGAGTCGTTCGCTTGATAATAACAAGGTACTAAAATAATTTTATGGGCGAATTTACGACTAACTTTTATAATTCGCTTTATAAATCGTACAAAATGTTGCGTATTTTATATGCTTCGTGACACGTTGCATTTTTAATTCTTCTTCGTAGCCAATAACAACCTCCGTAGTAAATAACCAACGTGGCCAATCTAATGCTTCAATTTAAGTATTAAAAGAACAAAAGAAAAATTCAGCGCATTTTTTGTTATTACTTTTTCAGCGGGATGTGTTTCAAATGACACGTGAGAGATATTATTTATTAAAAACTTCTTGAAACAAAAAAAAACATCATTCATTAAATTCAATAAGTTTATTGTTTATCAAAATAATTGTACAATTTTGTTATCGTACCATTTTAATTCAACGTATTTTATTAAATCGTGTTACATCTGTCAATCCAACTGACGAATCAATACGACTCTCGCATCTTACAACTGTTCGAAAGATACGCCTACTCTCGTCAAAATTATTATTAATTTCTGTTTGGACAGAAACACATTTATTTCAATTGTAATGATTTACACGTGGAATACTTTGTTCAGCGGGCATTTTCATTTATTCATTCGTACTAATATTTTTCTTATATAACCAAAGTCGTGTGAAGCAAAAAATGTGAATTTTCTTGAAGAAAAGGTAACAAAGTTTTCCCATAATGAAACGATTTTCGCAGAGACGATCTTCCCTATGCGGCGAGAGGTGTCCATAAATAGAAAGAGCGGGTCGATCGGTCGCATCGATCGGTCGACACGCTCATTATTGGTTATTAAGCATATATTAAAAGACCAGCCACTTGATATTGTAATTATCTCGGTTACAAATTGGTTGTCACTTTTTTCTCGCTTAAGGTCGCGCATGATGAATACCTGGATCATCGTGGTTCCGTTACACCTTTACCCTCCTTCGACGTTCACTCCCCCACCGTTCGTCTGCCGGGCTCACGGGCTTCGCTCATTTCACGCGCCATATATTAGTCGATCTAAGAGAGAACGAGCAACCTATCATATAGGAGTACAGTTAACTGAAACGTTCGGTTGCATTAAGCGCCCAAAGGTGTTGCTCTTCTCCCTCCTTCTTCTTCTCTCAGCGCTCAGCCAGCTGGCAATTTTTCCGATCGTTGCACGCTCGGAAAGGAAACGGAACGATCGCTGAACCATCTACGGGGTGTCTCCTGTTTAAATACAACTCGTGTTCTGACTTTTCTACGCTTTTTCAAGCTTCCTTGCTTGCCAGAGTGTTGCCAGTGTCACGCAGCGATCGATCTTTTAAAGATGATCTGTCCACGTCGCCGTTTGTATTCTGTTGAAAATTGTAGAGGCTCTCCGTTGCTGAGGCTCTACTCTGTACGTATATACGGTATTTGAAAAATAAAAGTGTGAAACAGGTTTACCCGGCGTGAAACTTGAAATTCGTTTTTGTTTCTTTTTCTTCTTCTTTTTCGGAATAAAATAAATATAATTTTGCATCCGCGTGTCTACGTCACGTTTCAATGCCTCGAGCGCAATTAACGAAAGAAATTTAAGACAAGAATACCGTACCGTGACAAGAGGTTATTACCGATATATCGAGACAAAGAAAAAAAAGTCATAGAAAGGCGTAAAACCTTATTTCCTCTTTCACAAGAGACACAGCCTGATGTGTCTTCCTTTCACTCGAATATAACGTTCACATGTTACTTGCAAATTATGCATCGACACGTGTGCTTTCGACATTCGTGCGTGTTACAATGTACGCAACGTGTGCTCTCTAACACACATCCTCCGACCCATTGTCGCAATTTAACGGATTATTTACGATGGGTTGAATGAAACAAGTCAAGCGTCCAAAATAAATTCAAGAATATTGGAGTATAGGAAAACTAATATATTTTGTCACTAAGGAGTCTCCCTTCATTTACGCGGATTTAACATTACAACACTATTCACGCGATACCTTTTATACGCGATGTCAGTTCACGCGATCCGAATTTATTCACGCGGCCAGTAAAATATTTGTTATTGTAATTCCTTGTTAAAGAATTGTTAAAAGTAACACTGATAAGAGAAACTCATAGCGTTTGTTTTCCACAGGCCGGTTATGATTACTCAGCGATGTTACCAAGCACGTCGAATTTATGAAAAGTTTGATTGTTTTGAATTACAGTGGCGACAGTGACAACGAATAAAATTTACCTTTGTTTTCTGAAATGTTATCATTATCATTATTTTTTTCCGTTCTTTTTTTTTTTGTTAACCTACGTGAAACAAATATGTGTTTCTATAACTTGTACTAGCTTTTCTTTCCAATATTTTCTTCTCTTTCGCAATGACGGATTTTCGAATCCACGTGGGACGAATATTTCGCGTAAACAGAGGGACGGATGTATAATTTGAAATTTCTTCTGAAAAGTACAAAACAGCTAAATCGACAGATTGATAGCTGGCGTGCTATCAGTTGTCATTGATACAAAACGGTACATCTTCTTGCCGCGCGCGTAATCTAAACGATAGATAGGATCTGAAGAACGAGCCAGTCATTTTAGTCATCTACTTCGATCCAATCGGTCGTTGAATATTCTATCTCGAACCTTTCATGCTGTAATGTTATTACATCAAGTGCATCTCAGCTTGTACCATGTTTGCTGGTATATCAGTCACGATCTGCTATCGTTCGTGATTATCAATCTATTGTATACTAATGAATAGAAGGAAAGTAATAAAAAGCATCGATAAAGAAAAGAAGATTTTCTATTCAAATCGTCCTATTCACTCGATGAATTAATCATCCGTTCCGTTCCATATAAATCAATAAGAATTACTTTGTTGTCAGTCAACTCGGATTAATTTGAGAAATTCAGTAGGAAAAGTACTCTGTTACGAATTACCAAGACTCTGCATACCAACTCCTCGGGGCAACAGTGTCACTGTTTTTCCTGTAAACCAGGCAGAAACGGTTTAATTCTGAAGCGAGATAGTTTAATTTTTCAAGAATTCTAATCCTTGAAAAGAGTTTCTCAAGAATTCTCAAGAGTTTTAATTCTCTGGTTAGATTCGATATAATTCTCGGTAAGACACGACGTAACGTTCAACTTGCACAGTTTTTATGTCTTAGAAATGTTAACAAATGTGATTCTACCAGATATTCGTGTGTAATTACCATTCTCAAATTCGGATAGACAAGACAGTCGTCCACAGTGTTTCAACGTTGCAGTAAGAAACTCATCACAGAATACCCAGTTCCAGTCGTTGTTTGTAACGATAAATGTGGAAAAGAGACAACCATCATCGATGTGATAGTCAGTTGTTATGCGTTAGTCTTTTTGTCTTGAGTCGAAATCCAGCTATCGTAGAAAACGATTGTGTACAGAAAGAAATAAATTACGTTGTTCAACAGTATGTATATACTATATAAAAGGATTGCTAGAATTACTAATAATATATATATGTGTGTGTGTGTGTGTGTGTATTATTAGTGATTCTAGCAATCCTTATATATAGTATATATATATATATATATATATCTCCTTATATACAGGGATTGCTAGAATCACAATCCTTATATATAGTATATATATATATATATATATATTTAGTGACTCTAGCAATCCTTTTCCTACTTTGCCTAAATTACGTTGTTCAACAGTATATATATATATATATATATATTATTAGTGATTCTAGCAATCCTTTTCCTACTTTGCCTTTCAACAATAAGGAATTTCATAGAAGTTTGAAAGGGCGGCGGCGATCGGTACCGTTTTTTCGTCTTTTCTTCTCGTTCTGGCAACTCGTCCCCCCTTTTCCTTTTACTTCTCGTCTTTTATTTCACCCGGGCTGACGGCGACTTAGCGGCGGCAAACCGTTATGATAAGCTTAATGCATGGCTGTCCGTCCGTCTGCTACGTGCACGTCGATCCGATCCGTGACGTAACAATAAAACATTGTTAACGCTGATTGCCCTGCGGTCGCTATACCGTTCGCCCGTTGGAATTCCTTGGCCCGACGCGGCTCGGTGACGACGATGACGACGATAATGATGATGACGCCGTGTTCCACGCGCACGTGGACAACCTCGCCTCTTCTGCGCACGCGATGACACGCGGCATCGGTGTTAACACGCGTTAACAGAATTACACAGCGATCGTGTAATTGTAATTAGGTGACAGTTGCTGCGAGAATTCGAAAAAAAAAAAAAAAAAGAAAAAAGAAAAGAACCAGTTTGGCTGCCCAACTGTATGATAAATCAGCAAAAAAAAAAAAGAAGTACGTAGGTGTTTGCACGAGCAATCTAAATCTGTCAAGCATGGAAAGTAGAATACAAGTTTGAAAAAAGCCAAGCGCAATCGCGACTGGGGAGAAGCCTAGTCGACGGACGTGATCGTGAACGATGACAGCCTTAAACGAACCGAAGCGGATCGTGGAGCTGAGTTTCCGCGCACAGCCGTTCTCGCTGTCGAACGGATTCGCGGGTTGCCCGCACGGGTATCGAGAGAATCGAGAATCGAGATACATTTCGCTAGCAGGGTCGTCGTCGCTGTTACGATCGCGTTACGGCGGCCACCGCGAGTAGGATTCCGCGAAACCATTGGAGCTCGATCGACAATGCTCGCCGCCGCAACGAGCGTATAACAAGGCTCGTTGAATACGGCACGCGGGTAGAACGATATACCTCGTAGCCAGGATAATCGTTATTGGCGATTCGACGTGTCTTCATCGATTCCACTCCGATGCGATTCCTCGAAGCCGATTACGGTGTCTTCGATCTTTGCCGGTCGACCAACTCACTCTCTCTCTCTCTCTCTCTCTCTCTCTCTCTCTTTGGCGATCATCCTCTGTGTTCTTGTTCCTGTGCACCTGCGGCACCGAGCCACGCTCGAAAATTCTTCTGTATCCGCGGTCGTATCCGTGGCCGGTGCCTACCGTGCGTGCACGAGCTCCACGGCCGGTCTGGCTGCATCGAAATCGATATCTCGTATAATGGACGATTGTTCGAGCGTCGGTTACCGGATTCGCGACTAGAGCATCGTGATGCACTGCCACGGTGGTCGGCGGTGTGCCTCGCTTCCCCATTATCGAGAGCTTCCTCTTTTACTCTGCTCTCCGCTCTCTCTCTCTCTCGTTTATCGCTGGTATCCTTCCTACCGAGTCGAGTGGAAACGTTGCTCGATTTCGCTAGACGAGAGACGAACAGGGAGGCGAGAGAGAGAGAGAGAGAGAGAGAGAGAGAGAGAAAGAGCGAACTGCAGCCGAGGGTTGGATCAGTCGGTTTCGGGATGAGTGGGAAGCGAGGTGGTGAGAAAGTACGAACGCAGAGGGGGAGCCACGAGGGCTACAAAAGAGAAGAGAGGGCAACAAAACGCACATGGTACACGGCTACGCCGGGACGAGAGGCAAAACGAGAAGCAAGATAAGCCGTGCCTCCATCAGGCTGCTATTTCTCCCCGTGACAATAAAAATTATAGGCTATCTGGACTGGAAAACAACAGGTCGAGCGGGCTGCCTCCGGATCGTGGTTTGCATTCATTAAGCCTCGACACGCAAGCAGTGGCGGGTTGATGTTTTCTTTCTCTTTCTCTTTCTCCTGTATCCTCTCCCTCCCCTCTTCTCGATAGCCACCGCCAACACCGCCACCGCCGTGATCGCCTCCCCCCTCCCCCTTCCCCTCCACATCCCTCTTTCTCTTTCCCTTCTTCGATCTTCTTTCGTCCCTCTCTCGTCCTTTTCTTTACCCTTTCGCCATCGTCGTCGTCGTCGTCGTCGTCGTCGTCGTGGTTGCCCTCGCGGGGCCAGATACCCCATACGACGCCCCTGGGGTCCCCCTCCAGCCCCCCTGTTTCGCCCCACGGTGCCCCCTCGCAACATCTCTCCGTGGCCGGTTGCCTGGTTGGCTGTGGCCGCCTCGAGACTGCATCGAGACTCTCTCAACCTGCAGTTCCAGGTTGCATCGAACGTCGGCCGCTACAACCCGGCCGTCCATTACCACTTTACATATTACACATTATAAATTACCAGTCTCTCTCTCTCTCTCTCTCTCCCCTCCCCTCCCGCCCGCTTTGTCCAGCTCGCGCGTTCCCCGTTCCACGGTTCTGATTTTTTAGGGGCCGCATCCTCCTCCTCCCACCCCCTCTCGTCGTCGTTGCGCGCACGAAACAGCTCGCGCTCGTCAAACGTTTCGAAGGGCACCGGTTCTCGTTATCCCGCAGGTCGACCATCGATCGAGGAAATTTCGATCCAGCCTCGCTGTAAGAGCGACTCTCTCTCTCTCTCTCTGTTTATCTTTTTGTTATCGTGCACACGTGCATACGTACACGTTGTTGGAGTTTTCACGCGTCTGCGAGGCGTGACGAAGGCGCGGCGCGCAGCGGAAATAACACCTCGTTAGGCCACCGCGCGCGCGGCGCGGCAGCTTTCATTGGCCGCGTTTTAATAGATCGATGTTTGCAGAAGATCGGCGAGAGAGGGAGAGAGAGAGAGAGACAGAGAGGAGAAGCAGCAACAACGTGTTGTTAGGAACGGCTGGGCTGTAATTTAGGTAAACTACACCGGGGACAAACCGCCTGATCGACGTGGCGCGCTCTTTTCTACTCTTTCCTTTCTTCTTTTCTTTTTTTTTTTTTCGCGTTTTTACGGAATGTTGCCAGTCTCCCTTTTGATCAGTTTCTGATATCGACGGGGCCTTGGGCTTTCCGTTCGATTGAAAATGTTCGGAAGCTGTTGCATTCCGACACTGTAATTTTGGTTTCTTATCGATCGTCGGCGTTGCAAACGCCTTCGGTACTTGCAGGTACCTATGTATGTCAGGGCTTTCGAATTCTACGATCGACGAGACCAGAGGTTGCAATTAAACCGACATTTCATGTATACCAATTTCTACCGTGACCGATCGAAATGGCAGAAAGTAATATTTTTTTATACGTGAACGTGGATAACAGTCAATTTATCAGGTATCAGCAGCATTCTCACTTTTGGAACTTGATACTAATCTCCTCTATATTTATTCAAGATGTTCTTCTCCCCATTATCCGTGTCTGAAGACTAATTCGTCGAATGTGTCAAGTAGGTCGCTGTTTTTAAATAGCCTCTGGCACTGAAACGATTAACATTCTTGTGTTAACAATTGTTACGGAAGCAGCGGGACGACCTCGTTTCGCGAAGAAGAAAGAAAACCATGAGTTGCTGGTCGTGATGGGTATCGTCTCAATGGCAAAATCTCGTGCGAATCTTCCTCCGTATTCCGTTAAGGCGGCTAAAACGCGCGAGAAGCGCTTATCGGCGTATCTGCAGTTAATAATGCAAGTAAAAAACGGCGCTCCTTCGAAACCCGCGAACACGCGTCGAAGAGATGTCGAAGACGATCGACAATTACGGTCGACAGGCTATTACCACTCGGCGTGTAACGTCGCTTTAAACGAACAACGTCCGCGCCGCTTTTAACTCGCCACCAGAGTGTAAAGTGTCCACCGACTCGAAGAGAACTCGTCGAAACGCTCGCGTGACATCGTCCTCTACGTCGCGCTAATCGAAAACGGGAAAAGAGGGAAGAAGAAAACGATAGAGAACGCAGGCGCCGTGCCGTGAGAAAAATAATCGAACGATCGATGTATCGAGCTATCGCAAGCGAGCCATTAAGCTTAAGGCCGGACATTGTCGTCGTCAGAAAGGGAAAAAAGGATTCTTGGCCAAATTGCCGCCGATTATGTTCGCCGTGGGGTGCCTAAGACCGAGGCCGCCTCTTCTCTACTCGAGGCAAACGCGTTTGTTTCGAAAACGCCAGCTTGATGTTGTTCGTATTATGCGGGAATAATACGTTTACCAGGACAACGTTTACCACCGATAAAGAAAAAAAGAAAAAAGAAAAAAAAGAATAAAAAACCAGAAAACGAAGTCCAACATTCGTATCCTTTTCTTCGTTCGTCGACGAACCTCCAGTAAATATGCTAATGCGTTCGTGGAACCGAAAGCGAAGAAACAGAAGTGTGTACCAAATTGTTCGAAAAATACCTTTTTTTTTTTTTCAAAATACAGAGTCCGCTCTTTTTTCGCGGAACACTGTTCCCGATCCGTCGATTTTAAGGCTCTTCTCCATTGCAAGAGTTACTGTCGAGAGTATTCTCCATTTTTTTCTCTCAGACAGTTGAGCGATTGCTCTCCGAAGACAGTAACTGTCAGAAGCTGTATCCATTTGCGAGAAATACTCTCGAGAGCGACTCGCGACAGTTTCACTCTCAGGCGGAGAAGGGTCGCTTTAACTTCTGCTCATCGTAGGGACAAAGGAATTCGTACCAACGCCATTTCGTACGTTCGCGATCTCAATATTTCCTCAATGCTTCTTTATTTTTCTCATTCTATTCCGTTCACGTGCATTCGCATGCAGAACAGGCTGAATTAATCGGCGATTAAAGCGTGACTGTTCGCCCTGGGAAATGGCTGGGTATTCACGCGACGCAGAGCGAATCGCGATTTATTGGAAAGATGGGAATAGCCGGCGCGGTTGCGCCACCACCCGCGCGATCGGGGACGAAACCCGCCCGATGGGACGCGGCCCTGTAACGCCGAGCCGTATAATTATACATAAAGTATCATTAAGTTGCCATAATTCTTGTGTTATTGCATTATTTAGCAGCGGCGCCCCGCTGCGGGGGACGTGGAATCTTGGCCGGGTGAACCACGGCGCGCAACTCGCGTTTTACATCTTTGTACACCGGCGGCGCACGGCTGGCTATTATAAGTAATACACATGCCTCGCGTACTTGCCGCGCGCGTCCCCATGCGAAAAAGAGGCATGGCCCGGTCCCGGTGATGCGGACCAACACGACGATCAACCGGCAATCCGTGAGATGATGTAGGGTTCCGGCGGCGATGGACCATCGACCACCACCGGCCAACGCTTCTCCAGCCATCTCCAGGCGACGCGTTAGCTCGTGATCTTTGCGCGCTTTATGCTACTCTGCATAAAGTTTCTAGTTTTCTTTCGTTCGCGGGTCATTGATCGTTGGATTCCGAAAGCACATTTGCGCATCGGTCGCCAGTTATTTTGCAAATTTAACCCTTTGTGATGGAATTAGGTTTTGGTGGAATAAACGCGTGTCCAGTTAATAGTGAGAAAAAATATATATTTATTCAGAGACTATATATAGACTGGAACCTTACAAGTTGTTCGGTCCAAAGAAGAAATGCGAGTGACCACGTGGAGTGGCATAGCAACAGGGAAGACACCCCGATAGTACCGCCACAGCGGAACAACAGAAAAAATCGGAAACAGTAAAAACTAAGTGGCGACATCCCTGAGCTTGTTTCTAAAGGTCAGCAATCGTTGACCACCAAGTTGACTTTCGTTTAACGAAATATATGGTATACTATCGACTATTGGAATCACATGTTAAAGATACATGATACACTTTAGTCGTCGAGACTTTCTATTCGACAGTGGAATATTCGCACGATAAGAAATTGTTGCGATAAAAAGTCTTTTTTGATTTATTGTAATTCGGGAAATATCGACTATAGGTATAACTGTCAGTCTCTTGAAAATTTAGGTTAGAAGTTAGGTTTTAGGTTAGATTTTTAGTCAAGTTAGGTTAGATATTTTTTAAGGGTTAGGTTAAGTTAGATATTTTTGTTTGATACGGGCATAACTGTCAATCTCTTGATAATTTGGAGATTAGGTTTTAAGTTAGATTTTTAGTTAAGTTAGGTTAGACTTTTAATTAGTTTAGGTTCTAGGTTAGATTTTTGTTCCATATAGGTATAACTGTTAATCTCTTGACAATTTAGGCTAGAGGTTAGGTTTCAGGTTAGATTTTTAGTTAGATCAGATTAGGCTCGACGTTTAGTCAGGTTAAGTTTTAGGTTAGATTTTTATTTGAAAAATTAAAGTTTGTTTAAGAGAAATATTCCAAGCCGTTGTCAAAATGTTGCCAGAAAATTTAAAAAAGGTTCTATTTCAAAACGATTTTATTAAAATGATTCGATCAATGTGTACGTTTTTGGCGTAGCGACGTTTCCATCGTAGCGAAATATTCAGTTTGAACATTGAACGTTAATGTTCAGTTTGACTGAAATTTCAAAATTCGGGATTCAGGAAATTTGAAGAGATATAGATTTCGAATCGAAAAGTTGTGCAAATTTACACGTGAAATCAAGGCTGTGCCGCAATCAGTCGACGTGGGCAGCGATGAAATTTCCATCACGTCACGTTGCAAGTATTCGCATGGAATTCAGACTCGCCGTTGCACTTAAACGCGTCGATTTAAACACGTTGTTGCAACGATCGTTGCAACATCGAACGCGTATCAATTCGACCATCACCATCGGAATGAAAATTTCGCTTTACGATCTTCAAGTGGAAAGCACGGCAGGCAGTAAGTTGACACGAGGTAGCAAGAAAGGGAATAACTTCAAACTCAGTCAGCAGATCATCCCGAAAAACACTCGATCGATCCCTTTCCTCTGACTAGTAACTAGTACAGCTGGTACTCTCGACCGGCAAGACCGCTTGATTTGGCGCGCGAGGTGACGCGACAACGCGAAGCAGGTGTCGCGTCGTGTCGGCTAGATTTCAAATCGCGTCATACTGTTCGACGAGGTTGTCTCGCTGTTCTCGCGCCGCTTGAGTCCCGCTTTTCGCAATACCCTTTTCGCGGACGTTTTGTTCGTCCGGCGCTGTGGCAGCCAGCTCAACCGACTGCGAATTAAAATTCCGGAATATAAGCGATTGCTTACGACGATTAATCGCACCCCTGCTGCGGTACGCACACGCTGGCGAGCCCTCGCGGACATCCTTTATTTTTCGTACTACTCTTCTCGACGATTCTCTTCGAGCGGTTTTCGAACGGCCCCCTCCCCCTACGACACACATATATCGGCGCATTTGCCGCGCATCGGGTTTCGATAAATCTTGCCGTGTCTTTTGCCAAAGGCACGGTCACGCAGCCCGTGCAGCTCTCGTCCCACTCTCCGATCCCGTGGATATACACGAGAGACACAAAGATCCCGGGGCCCTCGACTACTCGGTAATTCGTATCGGCGACAACCGTTTAACCGGCCGCGCCGCAGATAGATCACCGGATGGACGGCTTTTCGTCCGTTGTCGCGTGTGTGTTTTGCTTCGTTTCGCTCCGTGTTCCGTTTTCTTGTTCCTTCGAATCGCGCCCCTGCGTCTGTCGCGTGGTCGTTCGTGTTTTCTCGTTGCTCGCTTTGCCACGTCCGCCCACGGTGACGTCGCCGCGACATTGCGCCCGCGAGTCTCTCTCTGGAAATCGTTGCGACACGATGACACGCTGCGATAGAAACGGTCCGACTGGCGTTGAGCGTGGTTCTCGAACTCGAGAAAAAAAGGAAAGAAAAAAACGAAAAGAAAAACTGACGAACGACGTTTCGAGTTCTGCGATGGAAATCGGGGTGGAACAGTAAACTGGAACGCAGGTTACGCGACATTGCTTCGACTCGTCTGAATCTAAATCGCGCAGCGAAAGAAAGCGGAGAAGAAATAGCGCGCGCCGATAAAAATGCGCCGCTACACGCGCGCGGCGCAACGAAACGGGAGAAACAAAAACGCGGGAGAAGCGAGACGCGTCACGCGGTGTACGCATGCGTCCGTGCTGCGAGCGTGTCCGAGGCGCATGCGTGGACTCTGGCGCGCAGGCGCGGTGCCGCGCGCCGCAAGAAAAGGAGCCACGGACGTGGTTGCTCGCGCAACGGGCGCGCGATTCCTCGCCACAAAAAGTACATTGCATTTATAAGTCATTTATTATGAATTACACGATGGTATATTTAAAATGGGAGGCATGTCTTGTACGTGGATATATGGGATATCGAGATTATAACGCATGCCGCGTGGAGAGAAACCGGGACTACAACGGGCTGGGATACGCGCAACCGGACGTTGTTGTCGTGTAGGTGTTTTCGCGTGCATACACGCCACCACCGGCTCTCTCTCTCTCTCTCTCTCTCTCTCTCTACTAACGAATCGTCCGCGCTACGCACGCACGCGTCTACAAATTGGTAGTGCGTAGCCGCATGCTGGCTTCCGGATAAGACGTGGAAACCACCTTTTTATTTTCGCCCGATAGAAACCAGCGCCTGGTGTGTGCGTGTGTTTGTGTGTGTCATGCTCTCGCACAGGAAATTAATTTCCTTCGTCGATACCTCTTGTAATGGTTTTATGTTTCTACGATGTACGGTTGTGCCTACGATTGCGCTTTGACCGGCGCAATAATCGAGGAACATATATATTGTCCGTTATATTCTCCGCGTTGGATGGCGTGGCTGGAGAAACGGGAGGTGCGAGGGACAGCGTTCGATGACTTGCCTCGTCCACCGTTGACCTTGCATCCACCGGTGACACTGCACTCCTTGTCGTCAATTGATCTCAAACAGAGCCAAGCGAGAGAGAGAGAGAGAGAGAGAGAGAGAGAGAGAGAGAGAGAGGAAGAGAGAGAAAGAAAATGTGCAATTAATTCCGGACAGTTGTCGGACGCGTCGTCACCAGAGTGAAAAGCTTTCGTCAAAGATAATAATTAATCGAGTCATGCATTCCCGGTGACGACAGGATTAGCTTTCGCGAGTAAGCGATACGTACCTCTGATGGACGCGATAGCCAACGCGTACATTTATTAACTATTATGCTCGACGCAGTCGCTCGGCGTTTCACCGTGGCGGTACGCGCGCATTTTTCTCCCTCTTTCCTCTGTCTTGCCAATTATTTACCATTCAGCCGTGTATTACGGCGATTTAGCCGGAAAGTATCCGACGATAATCATACATTACTCGCGCGAGTGTCTTCCTATTTGTCTATTAAATCTCGGGGAACGTTTCGATCAGTGAGAGGCAGTCGTATCTCTCTCTCTCTCTCTCTCTCACGATGACCGCGTGCACCGGAATCTCGCGATCCAGCGAGACGCGTTTCCGGATTTGAAACGATTCACCCGTTTTCACTCGTCGCAACCAACCACGTTCACTGCTAAACTCGCGATCGATCGATCGCGATCAAGTCGTCCGGTTGCATCGACAGCTGTCAAAGGTTTATCGCCGCTTCTATCTGAAAAGCTATCGACTTTTGTGACGAACGATTTTTACAGAGACGTACAGAGATACGTGTAGTTTGGAAAATTGACGTCGATCTTGTCTTCTCTCTTCGTTGCTCGCGTTTCACCCGCCACGATTAATCCGACAGTTTTATTTACAAAACTGAAGTAATGATCGATCAGTCGCGGAGCGATAACAGAAGCAATCTGCTAAAAAAATTCAGCCATGCGCCAGATCAGAGAACGGAGAGCAAAGAAAAAAAAGGAAGAAAGAAAAGAGAAGAGGAGGTTAGGTGTATCAATGGCAGTCTTAAAGCAAACATCACCTGGAAGCTATTTAAATTGCAGAGGGACCGAGTACGGAGCGGCGCACTGCCATTAATCTCCGGAAGAGAGTCAGCCAGAGTCCCGTGTTGGCGCGTTTCACGCATCCAGGCATTTAATACCCCCGGTCGAAAGCTAACCCGGGTCGATCGGACGGACGCGATGCCGGTGCCCGGTGTCCCGATTCCGCGATGCGGGACGCGATGCAACGAGATTATTAGATAGATGCGGTTCGCGCACGAACGTAACCATCGCGTCTCTGGGGTGGTGTTGCGGAGAGACGTAGAAAAAGCGAAGAGAAAGAAAGAAAGAAAAAACGAACGAACGAAGAACGGGAACGGCAAGGGCAAGGGAAAGAAGAAACGAAAGGGAGAGAAGGACGGGTGTGTTGTGCTCAGTGCCAAGGGGTAAATGGCCTTCGAACAACCTAGACGCGCCGTGACCCACGCGTGAAAGAGAGAGAAGAAGGAGAGAGGCGGCGAGAGAGAAAAAGGGACGGCGAACGGAGAGTCGTGCCGAGGAGGAAAGAGAGAGAGAGCGTAGGGGGAGTTTAGAGAGAACAGGTGCGCGACCATTGACCGCCGCCTTTGGTTACCCACAGAATTATCATATACGCGCGTCGCGTCGGCTGCATCGGCGATCGGTTGATTTAATCGCGCCGATTACCAGCTAACCACGCATCGGTCACCCGGTGGGGAGGGGTTAGATCAATCAAGATGACTTACCGGATAATGATACGTTCGGGGGGTGAACTGTCGATCGAGCAACGACCGACTCACTCCACCAGTCGAACGAATGTCGGCTCGAACTCGGCCGAGAGGATTTCGCCGCTTACGCGTACGTACATACGTAATGGCTTATATATATTACGCGCGACGTGCTCGTGCTTCGTAAATTGTCGTTCGTAAATTATCGGGAATTTTATTAATTATCGCGTGCGTTATCATTGTGGATCGTCGCGTAAATCATCTCCAGCGGTGACTTATTGGCGATAGCCGAGCCGCGGCGCACTTTGAAACGGGACTCCTATATTATAAATTAAATAATTCAATAGTGAGCTGATAGACGCCCGCGGCGTTCGTGGCCTCTCTTATCGGGTGGACGCGTTCCTCTTTCGCCGGCCGTTTCGCAACGGCACGCACCGGACTCGGCTCGCGTCGTCGTACCCTGTTGTAAATCAGTACTCCGTTTCCAGCGGAGTTGACGATCGTGACATCGACGCACGAGCATCCTCGCGCGTGCTTTTAATGCCGTTCTCCGCGTCGAAGGAACGTCGAATTCACATGAGTGCACGAGATGGCAAAAGTTTGAGAAAGAATCTAAAAGTTAAAGTTCGAGAAATCTCGTTCCGTCATTATAAATAAACGGACATGCAATCAGCGTCATCGCGAGTTTTCCCTTTACTCAAACAATTGAATTTTAATAACATGTATCAACGACTCGCGATCTAAGTACGTAATTAACAATTATGAGGTAGCGTGTGTTCGAATCACTGCGCCGTGCAGACCCGCAGATACTTATTTTCCGCGTATCAATTAATAAGTTTCAAAACCGTATGAAATGCGTGAAAATAACAACGGAGGAAGTGGCTTTTAGGAGCTAATTAATCTCGGGCTTCATCTGGTGAATAGATGCCGTAAGATAGACAAACGCATTCAATTATCGAACTTGCAAACGTTCTACCGTTGTTCGAACGAAACCGTAACTAACTGCAAATTATTATCCGAACGTCTGTGACTCGTTATCCTACGATTATTTCACCGTGACAACCTCCTTCGATGAATCTCTCTATTATCTCAGCGGAAGTTAAACGATTCTTCTACTTGTTTTACTCGTAATTGTACAGGAGAGAAAAGTTTGTCCGGCTATAGATGAATTCTGCATGGAAATACATATAAAGAAAAATTGATCTCGACCTTCTCAAGATCAAAAAAAATTTGTCTCCTGCATTGCATTTTACTTATCGCGAAGGTTAAACTTTTTGAAGCAACTTAATAGTTCTCTTGAGAAATGGCAAAACAGTTTCTTAGTCATTTAACGCTGCGGACGCGTGCGTTCTGACAGCGACTTTATGGTTCTGGACACGTGGATGTAATGTTTATATTTCGAATAATGTTAACGGTTTTATTATTTGATTATTTCGATTCACACGGATGCTACAACCATGATAAATCGAATGTTAGTGAAACTTAATACGAAAGTTACATCCACGTGTCTAGAATCATAAAGTCGCTGTTAGCACGCACGCGTCTACACTGTTTTTCGCCATTTTTCAAGAGAACTGTTAGGTTACGACTTTGGTCAACTTTGCAACTACGGTCCCTTGGAAAAGTTTCACCTTCGTGATAAGTAGAATACAATGTACATAAAAAGAGAAAAAATTTCTGACCTTGAAATTCAACCACCTGTACAGTGACAATCTGACGTTGATAGTGTACTTGTATTAGCAAGCGAGATAATTCTGACGAAGGTGCAGTCGCAGAGTGGCGAGTTTGCTTCACAAACAACTTTGTCACTTAGTTTCGCACTTTATACACGTACGTATATTTTTTCTGTGTTAGCAATCGGGAACCGGTTGCACCGATTCAGTTGAAAAAGAAGAGGTTTGACGTCAACGAGGAAAGATTAGGGCAACTTGTATCTAGCCTGGACACAATGAACGAACAGGTTCGTGTTGAAGCGAGCAGCAAAGAAACGATGCATATTAATTCACTGGTCTTCATTGCATTGCATTTGATAATTTTCTTTGATCATTATAATGCAACGACAAAGTTGCTAATTAATTGCAAGCTTTATCGACGATCGTCTCGAGTACGATAAAATTCCCGGAAGCACGTGTTTGTTACCATGATAAGATATTTATTTATTCTCAGTTCCCCAGTTAGTTCGGTTCGATCGTCGTAAGAATCAGAAAATTGTCCTTCTCGTTCAAGTAGCTGCACAAAACTATAGTTGGAGAAGCTAATTGCGGAGCAGCAAAGTTTCCGAACGATCCGAGCACCGACGAGTTTGCGAATTCGTGTTATCGGTAATTGGATTACCTATATCCTGCGAATCGAAAAGAATCCCGTGCAGATTCGATAGTGTTCACATTTGTACACCGTCAGACCTAATTGGCCAATTACTGCCTTTTAATTAATCACTGTGTAGCCATCTTTCCGCCTGGTGTAGCTCCCGATTATATTAATTATCGCAGTCTCGAGCGTACGAGCCGATCTTTGCGTGTGCGAAGGAGTCTCTTCCTTTTCTGCCATTCGGTGAACTTCAATGCCGAATGTCGAAAATTGTCGATTGGATTCGTGTTCGAGATCATTCTTCTTGATATACAGGGTGATTCAGCTTGCACATCTGAAATAACTTTTAAATTATGCGTCCAATGGAAAAATTGTTTAACAGTAAAATTGTATGGTTTCAAGGGAGGCAAGGTACAGCGATCTTTTTCCGTTTTCATTGCCAGGGCGAAAGGTGTTTGCAACGCCAGAACTTCCAAAGTGGTCAGAACGACCAATTCATAATTCCAGATAGATGTAGAACAATGCACTTTTTGAAGATTTTTCGTAAAATGTAAAAAGGGTGTTACAAGGTGCACTATATTATAAAGTTTCTCTATCTTTCGTTTTCTACTTTGATGCCTCTGATGAAAATTTCAACGCCTCAATCATCGGTAGTTTCAGTTTACGCCTTTACACGATTTAAGACCCAATTATCACATCGATTAATAAATACGTGGCTTGTTTTCGTATTTACAGCACATCTGAACAAAATTACCACCGATACGAGGTGAACAGGGGTTGGGTCACTTTTGTACATTCGTCGATCTCGATCTCGGTGGGATCGAGGGTGCCTCGCTTGCGGGATCCGAATCGAACACGTTCTCGCGTTTTCAGGGGGTGAGAACGTCGCGCGGAATTTTCGACGAGCGCTCGTTAAAGCGGATCGAAGTCCACGGACACGACGTCCTCGCTGCCGCGACTAATGACGTGGCCGTGTAAGCCGCGGATCGGCCGACGCTACGCGTTAGCCGTAGAGTATGTATATATATATATACATACTCTATGTCGGAACAATGCGTGTCGAGAGGAGAGGCGGTGAAGCTGTGTGCACACGCCGCGCCAAGTCAGCCAGAGAGTCGGTGTGAATCCACACCGGGGCTGACTGGCGCGGTGCCAACGTGCGTGGGCTGACAGGCTGACAAGCTGACAGCGAGCCGGACCCCGACCACCCGACACCTCACTGTCAGCCGAGCCTCCACTCTCCCGTAACTCCTTTGCTCTCGTCTCTTGTCTCTTCTCTCCCTTTGCTTCCTTTCGGTCTCCACGCTCTTCCGCGATCCTTCTCAGGGTCGATCGGACGAATTCCTGCTGCTGCTGTTGTTGTTGTTGCGTGCTCGCTCTCGGCATCGTCCTCGAAAGAGTCTCGACGAGTTCGATTAGTTCGAACGTCAACGAGTGAAAATTATAGTAAATGCTGGATTCACAGATTTGTCTGTTTGCTTCTTTCTTTTACCAGGTACAAGTCTGATTAATTCGATGGCTTCACCAGCTACGCGACCTCGGACGAAACGTGAGAAAACATTGTTGAAACGAAGGCTGCTGTTTAAAGCCTTCCAATTACCACCGTGCAAATTACCCAACAATTTCGTCACAACCGAGGCGCTCGTCCACCGCGCCGGTTAAAAGCGGTCGGTTTATTAAGGATCGCGTTTATGATCAACGCAGCGCGGCGTTCCGCTGTAAAGCCAAGTATTTACGAGGAGTGAGCGCGCGAGAAAACGCGTCGCGAGGAATTCGTAATAATTCGAGGAACGAGTCGGGTTTTTTAATGGTTTCTCGGCGCGTTTAAGGGACCGAATATGTGGAATCCTCGGTTAGCCATCGACGCTAATGCATCGTAGCAGCGGCGCCTCTGACTGAAGCCACGCGCTCCTCTCGGGCGCCATTGCGTCGACGCGTCGAAGATATGCGAGAATTATCCAGGCATCTCCAGCCAGTCCTTCGTCCCCTCGCCGGTGTTTTGCCAAAGATAAGCAGCCGGATGTGTGTTCCAGCGCGCGCGCGAGAGAGAAAGAGAGGGGAAGACCGGCTGAGAGTACAATTATTAAAAACCAGTAGAATCCAACGCTTGTCCCCTTAACCCGACATCCCATCGCGCCTAAGTACCTATTTGTTGTTGTCGTCGTCGTCCTCCGCGGCTTTGCCTCCTCCCCAGGCAACACACGCGTCCCGTGTTCAGTGATAAATTTCATCGGAACAACGAATGGTCTTTCTGGATTTGTACTTCCTGGCCGAGGGAAAATCTTCGCTGGAATTTATTCAGTCTTCCATGCAACTCGTTTCTGCTTCTTCTTCTTTGTCTTTGCGCCCCTCGAGTCCTTTCGGATCGCAGGATGCTGCTTTTCTTGGCTCCTGGCATACTTGGAATTTGAGGATTATTTTTACTAGAAACTAGTCGCGATTCAATTTTCCAAAGTGTTTGCGCAGTTGGAATTTATTAACTTGTGGCGGGTGGAATACTAATTCTCAGGGATGTTACTTTTAATATCGTCTCAATTAATTTTCTCATTTTACGTTTTTAGACGTTTGTTTACTATTCACCAGCTTTATTCTTTCTGGAATACTTTCTTCGTTGTACATACCGTGTAATATGTTACAAAGTAAGTCGGACTTGGTTAGAGGACGTGTGTAGTAAAGAGTGCTGTGTGAGAGATGCGAAAAAAAAAAATAGAGAGTCAAGGTAAATAAAAGGGAATAAATTTCAAAAACGAAGGCAAAAGAAGGTAAAATAGGTACCGCAGTGGAGAGAAATAAATAAATAGAGTTGGAAGCAGAAGGTAAGCGAGTAATAGAGGAAATAGAAAAAGGGAGGTTAGGGTGGAAAGCGTGGAATACCCAATCTTATTAAAAGCGGAAATAGAAAAAGACAGTGCAGTAAAGAAATAGAAATAGTCATTAAATTTAAGGTAATTAATATAAATAAGTAAGAAATCAAGAAAATTAGGTGAGAAAGAGCAGTTTGTAGGTTGGAAGTAGAAGCATGTCAGAAAAGGAAAGAATGGTTGACTTAGAAAGCAAGGAAACAAAAGACAGAGAAGAGGAGGAGGTTCTAGGCATTCCAAACACTGAGAAAAAAAAGAGAAAAATATACAAAGTAAGTCTTTGAATGTCGTCATCACCCACACCGATATACATATACAACTCTCACACTTTGACACGGTCAACGTGTACGTGTATAGGTTGACAGTTATATTCTAACATAGCGCTTGGATGAATTGCTTGTTCGTTTCGCGTTTCTTTAATTTTCAAATCGTCAAACATTTATACAAATATGTTTGTTAAGTACAGTCACGACTATACCTGCGTATACCACCCACTGATGTGGGAAATGAACGTCTGCGATTTACGTATAGAATAAGCCTGATGGATTTTTCTTTGTACCAAGAGTGTTAAACAATGACTGATATCGGTTTCCATTTTTGGAGTTACGCGAGTATTGAACACTAATGATGGTAAGATGGAACAGCAACTGAAGAACTGATGAACTGACTTGTGTGGTTTCACGAATTCTAGGCTTCGTGTAAGGTCGACTCTGTTGTGTCCTTCCCAATCATGTGATTGAGAAGTCATTTTGGTCCAACGCGTTGATCGAATCCTGTGTCGACCCTTGTCTCGCCCGTTCTCTACGTTTCCCCGGAAACTGACGAAAGAATTCAATCGTTAAACGATCGCTCGGGGCTACGCCGAGATTATGAGAATTTGCGTTGCGAAACGAACGAGTCTCGGCGCACCGAGGTTTGTTGTATCAGTTACAGAATGTAAAATTAGAGGAATTCGTTTAAGTCGTCGTCAGCCGCTGACGTTTAGATCATAAGGGGGAGAACTTATTAGTCGGTTCTCGTTTTTTTTAAAAATCAGGATTCACGTAACTCTCGTGATTCGAGAACCAACCAGCTGCAATAGTGATTATAAATGAAATTTTCCATCAATGCTCATTGAAATGTAACGTAACACTTGAAATACAGATTAACGATAATTAAAATTGCAATAGTTCCTAGGTGGTTATTTAGGATATATAGAATTTGATCAATATAACACTGTCGAAACGACGGGTTTGGGATATTTATAAACAGAGGAATCTATTATTATTATTTATTTTAACAAGACGAAATAACGGTTATATTTTCGTATTTATTTCATTAATTATCTATCCGATGTATACCTAAATGTATCAAGACCCGTCACTCTGACGAGTCTAACTATCTCGAATTATTCGAATAGTAATTTGACGAGTATACTCGATGATAATGAGTGTCAACCGACTCACGACTGCACTATCCTCTATCCTCGAGAATTTCGACTTTTGAAATTTTATTATTCCTCTTATATCATACAACATCATATCTTCGTTCGTTACAATTATCAGCAATTATAAAAAATTTTATCACTTTGGTCGTTTGGCCAAATTTAAGTAAAATGTCCTCTTAAAGGGGACAGTCGAGTGCAAAGTCGCAATACTAGATAAAAACGAGATGACTCTCGAACAATGCACTGGAAATCGAACGACTTGCGAAATATTGTGAGCGTCGGCCGGCCCAGTTCTCGCGATTGTTCGAACGCGTGTTAATTTGCAAGCGCGTGTTCGCCGGGCAAGCACGAAAGATTGGGATTGTGCAGCGAGATAAGTCGCGCGCCCGTCACGAGCACGCGAGATATATGTATATGCTGCTAGGTTCGTGCATCGGTTCTTGAATCGATACTCCGGCAACTACGTGTAACTACGTGTACGTATATAAGTAAGTAAGAACCGATGCATGTGGCATGGCCACACGACTCCCCAGCCACGGTTCTTCAGTTCGCATGACCCGATATATCCGTCGATCGATCCACGATGGATTACCACTCTGCCAATATACACATACATTCAGCTTTCTCTCTGTCAACACTGATTTGCGACCCGCGTTTCGGGCGTTTCTCGGATTCCTCCGCGATATCTTCCTCTCCCCCTCTCCACCGAGACGGAAGCTCCACGACTTTGAAGTTGTTCCAACTTAAATGTTGTCGGTCGTCACCGGTTCCGAGCGAGTCACAAATATTCATTAATAGTTCCAGCGCCGATGCAGATGGTTTAATGTGTTTGAGTTGCCTCGCGAGGTAAATGCGGGTATAAAGCAGCGGGGAAATTATATTTCCCTGTCCAAGGGAAACGCTGATCGCGAGATGATTTCTCTGTAACGAGTTCTACGTTTAAATCGGCGCTTCTCAAAGTGGGCGCTGAAACGATTCGTGAGGGGCACGAGAGTGGCCTCAGATGCAACTGGAGGGTTAAAATAGAGAGAGAGAGAGAGAGAGAGAGAGAGAGAGAGAGAGAGAGAGAGAGAGAGACGATAAGAAAGAATAAAGAAAAATGTTTCGTTTGTACGTGTGTCTCATCTCTTTCGTAGCGATCAGACATTTTATTTTCCATATAAACGCGCAAAATGCAGATTTCAAACAGATTTTAAGCTTTAAAGTGTCTTTTTTTTACCACGTTGGAGGATGCAGGACAAAACAACGCAAATCTGTCACTGTTAGGTCTTTAATCTCAAAGGGATGCCCAAGTGATCTTTATACATCCGAAGAAGGGACGGTAGGCGAGACCATAAGTTTGATTTAAACATCTAAAGCCACTCTTTGATCTCTTGTGCTAGTAACTGGTTCACGGACCATAACGAGCGACCAAATGGTATACAATAATTCGTCGCTTTCTTTCTGACCTCATCGGTATGATGTCACTATAGAATATAAATTCTATATAGAGTACATATAGAATACATACATACATATATGTATATATAGAATATATCACTAATAGAAATCACTAAAAAATAATAAATTTATTATTTGTTGCCGCCTGGGTTATAATTATTAAATTGAGAAAATATAAACTGAGAAAATATTGCAATTTTGGGACAAAAAATTCTCGACGTGCGTGGCAAGGGGTTAACCGTTTGCGCTGGCAGCTGATTGCGGACCGTAACGAGTGACCGTGCACAATAATTCGTCGCTTTCTTTTCGAACTCGTCGGTACGATATCACTGGATAGAAATTATCGACAAGTAACACATTTATTATTTGCTTTGTCTGTGTATTATACTTGAATATATTTAAAACTGAGGAAATATTGCAATTCTGGAACAAAAAATTCTCGACGTGCGTGGCAAGGGGTTAACCGTTTGCGCTGGCAGCTGATTGCGGACCGTAACGAGTGACCGTGCACAATAATTCGTCGCTTTCTTTTCGAACTCGTCGGTACGATATCACTGGATAGAAATTATCGACAAGTAACACATTTATTATTTGCTTTGCCTGTGTATTATACTTGAATATATTTAAAACTGAGGAAATATTGCAATTTTGGCATAAAAGAAACTTGTCGACGCGCGTGGCACGTCATTCCAGCGCAATAGGTTAAAACGACGGTTCGTCAGTGTCCGGCCAGTTTGAAGAAACAAGGACGAAACGACGAAACGACGAAACGAAACGGTGGCCGGATAAATGCTATCGAAGAAAACGTAGAGGCGAAAAGGGGACGTCGCGTCGCGTCGCATTGTTGCTCGCTGCTCGCGATGCTATCTGGCTGGCTGACGTTGTCGTGAATTGTAAGACACCGGCGGGCGGCACGGCGGCCCGCGGACGGAAAACGAGCGGATCGAAAGAGGCCCCACGGCCTCTTGTGAAATATACGTCCACGTTTCGCCTTCTATCCGGCCCGATTATCTCAGGCCCGCTGTCGCTCACGCGGTAATTGTCTCTGCCTGCCCCCCCCCCCCGGGACTGAGAGACCGGGATTGGCCGAACCGTTCGATACTTAATGAGACGTACGATTGCTCCCAATTTGGTATACGTACGATACGTTGGATCGGATCGTAACCTGGCCAGGCCGGGTATCTCACAATTGAGAACCTCCGGTTCCCGCGTAAATCTCACCTGCGTCACGCGACTCCGTCTTGCGGCTATTATGTCGCGGAAAATTTACGGTGATCCGCGCGAATTGTCTCGGCCGACTGGAATGTCGATGATCCTCCATCGTCAGGATTTCATTTTTATGAACGATGTCTGGCGTACTTGTTACGTGAAATATTCGAGACATGTTCAATTGTTCGTTGGATGAATCAAGTATGGTATCATGGATCGGGACGTTGAATGTGTGACACAATCGGTGAATTAAGAATCTGTAAAAATTTTCACCAATTTCCTCTATCAGAGTCAACATCGAAGCAGAATTCCCATCGCTGGGTAAAGTAACCTCGTTTGAACAATTTTACGATTAGGCAAGGCCATCGTTCGAAGGTGTGGAATTCGTCTACGATAGCCATAGTGGACAAACTTTTCTTTCCATCCTGTACAAGTGTATAATTGTACAACTGTATGTTCTTTGCGCTTAAAATTTGTAAAAAGAAGAAAAAAAGAAAAGAAAAGAACGGTCGCGTTTTTTGTGAACCTGCATTTCCTCGCGGCGTCCGATTGTTTTCAACTCTCGAGCCTGTAATTATTATTTACGTTTATACTGCTAATGACGGGCCCTCGCACGACACCGTAATAGAATTGCTAATGGCTTGGGCGTCCGCGCGCCACGACCACTCTCAATAGGCACTGAAACTCATTATTTAGCCGGACAAACTAATTGGATACTTTTCGATTGACAGAGACGCCAGCGTACGATCGGTTATTAAATCGGCTAAGAAAATCCCTATGTTAATGCCACCATTAAGAAATAGGAGCATGTAACGAAGAATTGCCTCTGACGAGTGTTCCTTCCCATGACCATCGCGAAAAAAAAAAAAAAAATGAAACAAGAGACAAATGGGAGTGCGTAGATTGTTTCAGTGATAATAAGACTGCTTGATTGATAACTCGCGTAGTACCTGCCGCCAACTTTGACGAAACAAACAAATCTAGGCCTTATAGTGTTCGAAGTATATCTCAATGTAAATCTCACAATCAGTATGTGAAAAATATTGAAAACTGGAGAAAATCTGTCGCATCGTACGATGCACTCTTACTTGAATAAAATTTCACGATCTGTTGTTGCAATTTTGTTATGAAAGAAAGACAGGCAACAAGAGAGAAGCAGACATTCGGCAATTGAAACATAAAATTTCCATCAGAGATGTTACAGTGAAAAAAAGAAAAGGAAGTAAAAAGCTTGATGATACAATGAAGCACACAAGCTTTCATTTGTACATTTTGCAAGATATCGTTCAAATCTCTACACTGTTTTGAAACATCCAACAGAAATTACGAGTTAATCGTTTCGATCATTTCGAAGAGAATTTTAAGACGAAACGCCAAGATAAATCAGAAGGCAGGCACGCGTCGAAGCAAACTTTTTCATTCGATCGGTCACGCTGGCAGCAAAACAAACGTCGTCTCGACGTATACGATTGTTAACCGCTTATCTCCACCGAAGCAATCGGTTTAACCAGAAAGTTACGAGCCTCGGACTCGTTACGCATGCATAGGCGCGAACATAAAACACAGGAATTACGCGCAGGTTACCCGCCTTCGTCCCTAAACGAGAGCTCTTCGTTATCCTCCTCGAGTCGCCCGCGATTATTTCAATTTCCTCCCCAATCGTTCCGGCCACCGTCGTGAACGACTCGTCATGTAAGAAAAGTAACAGCAATTACAATTTGTTGCTTCGATTAAATTCTTTGCAAGATATCTTGCTTCGATATTTTAGAATATTCTGAAACTGAATTCGACTGACTCTCTTTAACTTCTCATTTCCAAATATTCCCTTGCTGTTTAATTATTATTAATGAAGTTGAACAATAAAGTTATTTATTCAAAGAGAACAGTCATTTCCTCCATTACGATTTAATTTCATCGCGTCGTTCTAGAGACACACTTTTGAAAGTGACACCACGCTCAATCTTACACGCCACCAAGATCATATTCACTCAAGGGAGCCTTTTTCTTTCATCGAGGTCTTCGAACGATTCGCGGGCAGAGAAGAATGGATTGTTTCTCGCGCTGATTTAGTCGAAGGCAGCAAATTTACGGGTCCATCGGCATTTTTCCGGCGAGAGCGGAACGGAGAGGATCGAGTCTATCGCGGCGAGGACCCTTTCTCGTTAGCCGCCTACATTATATTACCCATCGAGCGGCATACATCATTCCCTCTTTATGCAAGTATCTGTAACAGGCCGAGGAACATTCGCAGTTCGCGCTGCTCGCCTCGCGAGAGAGACGCCCGCGCCTCGCCGCTCGCGTGGGCAGCTTGCAGCTCGCTCGCCCAATTGATGTACTGCGGCTCAAGAACAATGCCTCATACCTGGACGAGGCGACGGAGCCGAGTCCACGTGCCTCTCCCGCTCGTTTTCATCTTGTCTTTTCCTCCCGACGTCGAGTCTCTCTCTAGAGTCTTCTCTACTAGAAAGCGCTTCAGTTCTTTCCCCTTCTCGCGACAGTTTTTTTGACAGTTCAACCCTTCGAGGCACGCAATTTTAAAGAAAAAAAGAACTCCACCTGCACGGAATTTTTTTTAACATAAGAAACATTTATTTCAATTATTAAGCGAGAAATATTTAATAAAATAATAAGAAATATTGAAAATAATATATATAAAATGGAATAATATTAAAAATAATGTATATAAAATGGAATAGTATTAAAAATAATATATATAAAATAATAAGAAATATTCAATATTAATATTATAAGAAATATTACATTTTCGTAAAAAATGAAAAGAAAGTAATATTTAAATAAATTCTTTCTGACACAGTAGGGCATAAACAATCTTATTATGCAACTAACGTTTTAAATGAACATCACGGAGAACGCATCTCTAGGTGAATTAAAAAATATCCCAAGTCAAAGAAAAAAAGAAGGAAAAAATGTGGGACAATTTTAAACTTATGGAACAGAATTTGGACTACGACAAATAGAACCAAAATACACGACATAGCACACCGTTTCTACCAAAAAATACCAAAGAACGATATAAGCAGAAAAGAGAGGATAGACTAGAATCGGACACTCCAAGATCACACACGAATATCTCCTAAGCAAAACAGAACCACCTTTCTGCAACCAACAAATCACCACCCAACACCTGCTACGTGAATGCAGAAAATACCGAAACCTAAAAAGTAAATACGGATTAAACCAAAACACCGCTCTAACCTGCCAGAAACAACAAGGAAACGTTATCAACTACCTAAAGAAGACTCAACTGCTAGACCAGATATAGAGAGAAAATTCCAGCACGTCGCTAAAGACCTCGTAGTCGATGCAACTCTAAACCCCCATACATAAAAAAAAAAATTTTTAACTTTAACGCAGGGTAACAAAGATACACTCACGATCAACAATAAGAACAAACAGTGATAATAACGGAGTGAGCTCGTTGTGCGCCAAGCTGCGGAAAAACTGCAGTGTACTTGCAAAGGAAAAGAACAGACAAAGGACAAATTATAATTATCCGTGAAACCGGTCCACCAGGTTTTTTCCCCGTGACAAATGAATACACGTGCAGCGGGTAATTAAGCGTTAAAGACGACTACCCTCGCGACTGCGCTTTGATTTCATCTCGCGTTGCCGCTCGCGAGATCAGGGGACTTCGCAACGTGCGGTTTGGTCGCGTGATTCTCGATAGAGCGACGCATCTCGACGTTATCTCGACGAATGGACGATCGTATCGAATCGTGCTAATCGTCCCGCCTTTTCAGATTACGCAACAGCTACAATTATTGCCTCACTTTGACAGAGAAAATAAAATGATAATTAATTTACATGTTTAATTACGCTTTCTCTCTCTCTCTCTCTCTCTCTGTCGTACCTTCCCTGCTCATCCGCTCGAAGGCGGTGCGTCGAGGGGCCGGTAGACAGCGATAGCGCTTTAATGGCATAAGAATTAATTATATGCCGCACACGATACGAAGAAAGTACCTTGAGACGATTTTTACCCGCTAGAGAGAGAGAGAGAGAGAGAGAGAGAGAGAGAAAGGGAGGCGCTTAATTGACCGGACATTGCATTAACGAAGATGGCCAGGCGATTTGCGATCGAGCGAGGGAACAACAATGTTTCTATTTGGACCGTTTTCTACGATTCAGTCTAATTGTTAGAATTGCTCTGTACGAAGAATAGTCGCGCGCATTATTCACAAGGTGCAAGGAAAAGTTTGTATTGTAGTTAAATTCTATATCTTCGATTTGATGGAAATACGTGTAAACAACCTGCAAAATTGACTTTCAATTTTTTCTTTATATTCTACTCATTACGAAGGTAAAACTTCTATCGAGGAATCATAAATCACAATATACGATTCTTTGGAAAAATGGTGGAAAAAGTTTCTTGATCATTTAACATTGCAAACGCGTTGGTCCTAACAGCGACTTTATGGTAGTGGACACGTGGACGTAATGTTTATATATTATAGAATAAGGATAGTTTTCATCAATTGATTATTTAGATTTACACTGATGCTACAACCATGATAAATCAAATGTTGGCAAAGTCTAATACGAAAATTACCAGCATAAGGTCGCTGTTAACACGCACGCAGTATTAAGTAGTATCAACGAACTTTTTCGCCATTTTTCAAAAGAACCATTAGATTACGGTCTATGGTTCCTTGGAAAAGTTTTACCTTCGCGATGAGTAGAATACAATGCAAAAAGAAGAAAAGAAATTTTGACCTTGAAATTCACTTTTGCGTTCTTTACACGTATTTCCATCAGATCGGTGTACAATTCGACGTTTATTCAAAAACGCTTCGTCCGACTCGTTCGGTAGCTCGAATAGAACTGAATTGACTTTACTTGCGAGTGTCATTTACAGTCTTCATGCAGCATCTTTATTCAATCTAGGGATTTCAAAGTTCTCTGGAATATCCGAGAATCCTTCGCGTTTCATATTTTTACTTCGACGTGAATTTAACGTAACCATTCTTCGCAGAAGCAAGATCTACGTCGATCAATTTATCGCACCGATCGTGGAAAATTTCCCTCCGAATATCCTCGAAAATCGTGCTCTCCTCTCCTCTCTCTCAATGTTAGTTGTTAGCCGACCTGTCCCCTGCCTCTCGAGACCCGTTCGCACGTCTCCTCTTTCTCCGTTTCCCGTTGACTCGCGCAGAGAGCGCCGCGCCGCTCCGAGCGCTAAATAAAGTAAAAGTTTAATGGCGCACATCCGTTGTTCCGATAGATATCTTAATGCGACCGGATTTTCAAGTCCCTTGAGATAAGTGCACGCCGATGAAATTCACCGTGGCGCGGCGCGGCGCAACGGTCCCTCTCCCCTTCGATAAACGACGCTCTGCGTTCACTGGCGTTGAGCAGGGGTTGGAGGAGAGGCGAAGGGATGCCAGACGGGGCCAGAGGCCCTAATGACCGGACCATAACAATGTCGATCGGCCGAAAGGTTATTAGGCGGGATTCCGCGTCCTCGCCGAGATTACGCGCCCGATAAACGCTCCGGCCGACGATTCATTGCATTATTTCTTTCGGCGATTCGCGCGGACACAGATACGCATCTGCCTGCGTCGCGTATCCTCCTCGGCTCGTCTCTCGTCCACTGTCCACCATTTGCACTTCGGGGGAGGAAGGGACAGAGCGATGCAGACGGTCGGATGGAAACAGACGACCACCGAACATTCTTGACGTTGTTGCTGTCCGGTTGCAGTTTGCCACCGATAAAGAAGAACCCTTCGTCCACCGCCCGGGCAGTTGGAGTTGGAAAGAAAGCCGATTCGTTTGGACGCGTGCAATGTAGCATAACGTATCGTCGCCGAAACCGGCGTGATGTAGACCGATGAAGTTGCTCTGTGAACACGGTGGCATTCCTCGGTCATTCGTTTTGGGTTTTCGAAACGGAAATACGATACGAAACACAAATCTTAGTCGAACTTGATTCTCGTATCTTCGTGTTTTTCTCGCCGCGTCGGTGCTTATTGCGTTGGTGGAGATATTTGCAACACTAACTGGCAACTACGCTATATTTATCGATAAAAGTCAGATCAGAGATTTTTACGCACATTTTACGTTCCTCGCGTGCAAACAATTTAGAGAATTCAGGATTTTTTACCGTGTCATGAACCAAGTGCGTACGAAAAGTATTTTGAAGGTAACGAGATGGTTTCCAGTGGGACGTCAGTTATCCGAGTGGAACTAATTGGGAGACAAATCTTCCGAATAAGCGGTCTGGAAAAATCAAATGCTTGATCATGATCATGAATCAACTTAAACAATTTTCAAATAGGGACTTTTATTACGTACGTACACGCGTGTAATAATCAGTAGATGCTGTAAAATTTTCATCGTCTCTTCACCTCGTGTGCATTTCAAGAGCTTTCCTCTGAATCAATTCAGGATCTGTTTCTACATGTTCAGCTATTTTCTCATAAGCTTGTGTACAGATGAAAATTTCTTCATCCGAAATATTTTGAAATTCTTACAGTATTGATTTCGCGTAGTGTATTTTCGACGTAGCCAATTGTACATTTTCCAACGTTATATTCCATGACGAAATTACTAATCAATGTATTTTCATTTTTCTTCAAACGTTCAATAATATTTATTAATTCATCTTTCAATTTCAACACCACACTTTTTCTTTCAACGGTATTTTCACGATATAGACGAAAGGCAGTTCATTCGTTGTTGGACGAAATGGTACTGAATTAGGATACTAAAAATGCAAAAATTACTCGATACGTAGTTAAAACGTGTATTGTGGTTGGGCTGTTCTCGACAAATTGAAATGATCGACTTTCTGGACAATCGACGTTCCATTGAAATCATTTCTGTCCGTCTTACAAATAATAAACCACGCGCGAGATTTGCTAGACTCATGGCAGATTCGTTATCGATTCTCGAAAGAAGCTGGACGCCGCGGGTTGCTAACCGATTCGCGCAACTCTCGAGCGCGTCGGGTGTTTCAGATCCGGGGCGAAGAGGACGACGAGGTTGGCTGAATCGCTCCATCACGAGAAACGATTCTCCGCCATGCACGACTTGAGGAATTAAGCCGCGATTAGTTACTGTTGCGTTCGAGATTAATCGCGCACTGTCCAACGTTAGAACAGTGGGCGTGAACGAGGAAGTGAAGGAAAGCCACTGGTTATTACCAACTCCGGGGCCATAATAACTTGTGCCGCTTTCATGAACGGTTCGCCTTATCCCTCTCTTCGCTGCGAAGCTCTGTCGGCAATCCCTGTCCCTGTCTGGCGTTCTTGTTGCAAATAGAATTAGGCAACGGCGCGTTGAACACCGAACCGGCTGAATGGAAACGGTTTCCAGCCGTAATCAACATCGCCGGTACAATCCGTCGATAATAACGATCGATCAACCGCCGAGAGTCGGGAACTCGCTCTCGATAACTACGATCGCCCGAATGGCGAACGTTTTTGCCTCCGTTGCTAATTGATTTTCAACGAAGAAGAATCTCTGTAATTTTCAACGAAGACAGAAACGTTACAATTTTCATTGCGCGCAGAATCTCTGTAGGTTTCGTCGAGTAATCAACGTCGTCAAGAAACGTTGCAATTGATTGAAATTAAAATCACTAAAGTTTATCACCGCGTAATGAACTTTGGTCGTGAAACAAAGTAGTAAGTGGAACTCGTCATTTGGACAAGTCCATTGCGTGAAACTGAATGCATGGGTGAACAGAAAACACACACGTCACACTCGATCGTACGTGATCATGAGTAAGTCGCAACGCATTGCATTTTTGTTAACAGTGCAAATTCCAGCAGTCGATCATCATCGTAGACAAAAATATAAAAAGTGGCGGTTTAGAAAAGAAGAGTCTTTTCCATCGAGCAGACCTTGTAACGTAGAATAAAATTAACTATCATTCCTCTACGCAGAATCTGACAGCGGATTTCAAACTCGGAATTTTACCATTTCACGCTGACCCGCATCGACGATAGTCAGGAGCTGGGCGAACGTTACGCGATAGTTTCGTTGTCCTCCTGCCGAGGATGGACGAACGAGTAAATATTCGGTGGCGAGCTCTCTCATCTGCGTAGGAAGGCCTCCGCGTATGGAGTAAGAGCTGAGAGAGTTAGAGAGCCGCGAATCGTTGCAGAGACGGGTGGAGGCAGGGTGGCGGTGTGCCTCGGCAGGTGAGTTATATTCGTTAGGTGGAGCGCGCGGATGGGCCGTTGAAGAGGCACGGAAACCCCATGGGGGAAGAGACCATGGTATCCCAGCTTTATTCCAGTTTAAACGGTCCGTCAAAGTCACCATTACCATTCCGGTTCGCGCGAACCATTTATTTACGCGGTGCCGTGGCTCGCCGCTTATTTATAGCCGTCAATTAATTATCGCTGAATAATGAGCGCGGAGAACCGCGGAATACATTAGCCGAATCGCCATTCTTACCGGCATTTACTCGCGTCGGGGGCGGCCGATTCTCCTCCGCTCCTCGTTCCGTCTTCGTTCCGCTAACCGCCATCCTTATCCTTTCTCTCCACGTTTTCTTTGTCCGTTGTTCGGTCTCTCTCTCCTCGTTCCACGAAGGACGAGGCTTCGATTTGTTCGGGACGAGCTTTCCTGTCCATGCGTGGTTCATTGTTCGTGTCCCTGAACGACACGGCACGACCGCGGTCTTCGTTGTACGCTCCCTGTTAAGCTGAAATAGGATCCGGTTCAGGTGTTGTCCTTTATGGCCGAGGACGAAAAAACGGACGCCGCTGTTCGCGAGCTGCCCGCGACCGCTCTTCCTTCCTTCTTTCTTCTCCTCTTTCTCTTTCTCTTGTTACCACGCACACGACTCGCGACTATTTCCAACATTTTGTTCTCCTCGGTTTTTGGCGCCAAAGTCAGTAATCGCGGAGCGCGTGGGTCGATTAGTTCCGTTTCACTCGACAGCGATACCAACGTTACGAGAAGAGCGGCACCGTTTCTTTCGAACGGTCTTACACGCAGCGCGAGTAATCGTGTTCGTACGCGACGCCTCGACATTCGTTATCGATGTTTTATTCATAAACGACACGTTTAAATGGCTTGTTAGTATAACACGCGTCCCTCGCGGCGAAGTAATCGGATTTGAAGTGGCTGCAGGTGGAGAAAGAATCGGATTGAAGAGGGTTAAGTCGAGAGTTAATCGAGTGTTGGACGAATGTTCAGATTCGATTAACTCGGAAGCGAGCCACGCACGGAGAGCACACAGGGAAATCGTGTTCTAGCCATGTCCATGATTTACTTTTGTACGCACGTTACGCCACATCCCTCCATCCTATTTTCTATCGGACGTGTTATTTCGTTGCATTATGGGAATTCTAGGAAGATCTTGGCAAGCGCCAAACGAGAGAGAAGAAACCATGAGAACCAAATGTAAAGGTTACACTTATAATTTGAAGAGGGTGTTATTCCACGTGGCAACCGTCTCAAGTTTGCTCTTCTCTTCCCACCAGGTTTTTGACTTGTTTCTTCTTCTCTGCGGCAAATCAAAGAGAAGAGACAAAGAAACGTGGATACCAATATCGATGGAATTAGGTTTTGGTGGAATAAACGCGTGTCCAGAGAACAATGGAAACAATATATATTTACTTAGAGACTACACGTGGAACGTCCTTTACAAGTTGTTCGGTCCAAAGAAGAAATGCGAGTGGCCACGTGGAGTGGCATAGCAACTGGGGAAGACACCCCGATAGTATCACCGCAGCGGAACAACAGAAAAAATCGGAAACAGTAAAAAATAAGTGGCGACATCCCCGAGCTTGTTTCTAAAGGTCAGCAATCGTTGACCACCAACAAATACACATAGAATTTGTCCTACGAACAAACGTTCACTTTCCTGAGGACCATTTCCGCCTCATTGTCAATGTTATCACCGAGACAATATCGTCAGGCCTCGTTGAACGCTATCGGTGAGAAGCGGCAAGATCGGTGTTGAAGAGCGGGAAAGAATCGGCAGTCGGATCCCAGGGAACGAGCTGACATTCCCTGGGAATAGCTCCTCATCGATTACGCGGGGTACACAGTGTTGAGCGCGGATCGCGGAGTATATATATGGGATGCGGTCGAATAATAATAAACGGGGATAAATAGCTAACGAAGGACGCGAATGGTTGCATGGCTATTGGCCATTCATATAGACCGAGCCGGCCGGCCATCGGCTCGCCTCTTCCTTCCTCTCGTTCCCCCTCTCGTTTGCTCCTCCGCTACTCACGGTGTGCTGTGTGTCCGTGGCCAGGCCAGGGGGGTGCGCTCTGGCAAACTGCGCTTGTCCACCAGGGACAATAAATGACATTGGACCGTGGTTCTCGCGACGATACGACGGCACGACCGCCAGTTTCTACTCGGTTTCTTCGTTCTCCGGCTCCGGATCTCTTCTCTCTCTCTCTCTCTCTCTCTCTCTCTCTCTCTCTCTCTCCCTCTTCTCTCTTCCACTTTCACCGCCGTCGTAGTCGTCGTCGTCGTCGTCGTCGTCCTCATCCCCAACCTACTCCACTCCTCGTCCTCTTCTTCTTCCTTCTTCGTTCGCGGGAGAGAGCGTAGGCAGGTTGGCATACGAGCCACGGTCAACTCGCCAGCTCCTCTCTCTGCTCTAATGAGCTTGCTATTATTTGCTTTATTGAATGCAATTAGAGCTTACTCCGTGTCCCTGTCCCCCTGTTCCCCATCCCCTTCCCATCCGCGTCCCTCTGCCTATCCTTCGCATCCTCCCTCCTCGTCGTGCACTCGGTCTTCTCGCGTCGAGGTGGTTCCAGCCTCGCATACACAATCTCCTGCCCGTAATCCTTCGTTTCCTCGCCGGTGTTGGTGGATAGACGCGTCCGTGCGTTCGCGTCCGCGATGCTACGCGTGCACACATGGCAGGTACACTGTACAGTACGTACGTACTGTACGGAGGCACGGACGTGGACGTATCGCCGTGAGGATGGCAGGCATAGCAATCAGCCGCAGACATGCAACCGGGCACTACTGTGTAATTTCTAGAACAAAAAGCTCGCCGTAATTGTGTTCATTATCTTCGGGGGGCCCTAGAAACAAAGAGAACGCCACAGGGGGAACGGCGATGGCGCCGCTCGACGGATAGAGCGTCGGATGTATCGCGAATCGTCCGTCAAACTTCCGCTCTGCCTGCCTCTGTCTTCTTATCATTCCTATTCTCTACGTAACGATCGATACTAAGCACTTTTCTTCATATATGGGGGTTTAGAGTCGCATCGACTACGAGGTCTTTAGCGACGTGCTGGAATTTTCTCTCTATATCTGGTCTAGCAGTTGAGTCTCCTTTAGGTAGTCGATCACGTTTCTTTGTTCTTTCTGGCAGGTTAGAGCGGTGTTTTGGTTTAATCCGTATTTACTTTTTAGGTTTCGGTATTTTCTGCATTCACGTAGCAGGTGTTGGGTGGTGATTTGTTGGTTGCAGAAAGGTGGTTCTGTTTTGCTTAGGAGGTATTCGTGTGTGATCTTGGAGTGTCCGATTCTAGTCTATCCTCTCTTTTCTGCTTATATCGTTCTTTGGTATTTTTTGGTAGAAACGGTGTGCTATGTCGTGTATTTTGGTTCTATTTGTCGTAGTCCAAATTCTATTCCACTAAGCACTTGTTTCATTCATTTCACTAAAATTCACGTCGTCCACATTTCCCTTACCCTTCGATTGGTCATCGATGTATCTCTTCTCCATGTAACGATCGATACAACATCGAAATAACCAATCATTTGCCAAGTATTTGATCGGTCTATTTGACTAAAATTCTCGTCTTCCTCGACATTTATCTTATCCTTCGATCGACGATATTTCTCTCGATCGATAGTACTTGTTTACACTTTTATTGATAGGTAAGTACTTGTTTCACTCGTTTGACTAAAATTCGCGTCGTCCACATTTTCCTTATCCTTCGATTGGCCATCGATGTATATCTCTTCTCTACGTAACGACTACAAAATCGAAAGGACCAAGTATTCGATCGATCCATTTGACTAAAAATCGCGTCATCGTCGAGTCACCGTCACCGACCGAACCGGACAAAAGAATTCAAAAGACGATCAGCCAGGTAGTAATCAGTTCAGACATCAACTCGAACTCCAACTCGAACTCGAGTGTTTCGAGCGTGTCTGTGAAAACGTTTCTTTCCGCTGTTTTACTGGGCGGCGAGCCGGCTCGAAAATTGCTATTCTCAGTGGTACGTGTGTCTGTGAAGCGTCCACCTCGGACGATATCGTTTCGGCGGTGCACCGCGAGAATTCGGCACAAATTGCTTCGGGGGAGCGTGTTCCGTTTAAAAACGAATCACCCGGGTATTATCCTAAGTGAGTTTTAATGACTGAAATCGGAGCGTGGCGCCGCGATCCGCGTGTGTCCGCGGAGAGAACACACGAAACTTGGCTGGACATTCGGTTAATCGTACGGTTGTTCAGACACTCCCCTTTCCTCCTCCCCGTTAATGTGGACGACGAGCAAAGCGAGCTGAAGCGAGGAAAGAGGAGCCAGGTCTGGCGTAGGACGAGCGCACGCGAGCGTGCGTACACGCTGAGTAATTGCACGCTGCCGCTTGCGCGTAATTGAAGTTTCTGGAAAGGAAGAGAGGATACATTGTGCCCGAACGCGACGCGTCCCACCCGTGAACGTAACGCGAGCGCGCGCGTCTGTAATTGAACCAGTTACTGACCGAGCTCTTCAGACTGCAAGCTCAGCCAGCTTCGCTCGACGAATGCCTGCTTACGAATCACGCTTAATGGGATGCGAGCATATTTAAATGTCACTCAAACTAAAACCACTTCGGAGAGCGTTAGCGATCCAGGATTCGATCCATCGATCCATTTCGATTTTCGTCGATTCCCTTGGATGGTAGGTACTTGCAGAGAGACAAGGTTGTTAGATTCCGCGCAAAGGTACGACACTTGCAACTGTCTCAAGTTAGCACGTCTCTTTATATTTTTGTTTATGGCAAATCGAAGAGAGCGAGACCAACTACTGGAACTTATTTCGACTACTGACTGACAATCAGTGTCAATACTGTGGGATGGGCAATTTTGGGAAAGTGCTCTTCTCACCAGGTCTCTTTATATTTTTGTTTATGGCAAATCGAAGAGAGCGAGACCAACTACTGGAACTTATTTCGACTACTGACTGACAATCAGTGTCAATACTGTGGAATGGGCAATTTTGGGAAAGTGCTCTTCTCACCAGGTCTCTTTATATTTTTGTTTATGGCAAATCGAAGAGAGCGAGACCAACTACTGGAACTTATTTCGACTACTGACTAACAATCAGTGTCAATACTGTGGGGTTGGCAATTCTGGGAAAGTGCTCTTCTCACCAGGTCTCTTTATATTTTTGTTTATGGCAAATCGAAGAGAGCGAGACCAACTACTGGAACTTATTTCGACTACTGACTGACAATCAGTGTCAATGCTGTGGAATGGGCAATTTTGGGAAAGTGCTCTTCTCACCAGGTCTCTTTATATTTTTGTTTATGGCAAATCGAAGAGAGCGAGACCAACTACTGGAACTTATTTCGACTACTGACTGACAATCAGTGTCAATGCTGTGGAATGGGCAATTCTGGGAAAGTGCTCTTCTTAGCAGGTCTCTTTATATTTTTGTTTATGGCAAATCGAAGAGAGCGAGACCAACTACTGGAACTTATTTCGACTACTGACTGACAATCAGTGTCAATGCTGTGGGATGGGCAATTCTGGGAAAGTGCTCTTCTCAGCAGGTCTCTTTATATTTTTGTTTATGGCAAATCGAAGAGAACTAGACCAACTACTGAAATTTATTCCGACGACTACTATTGACTGACAATCAGTGTCAATACTGTGGGATGGGCAATACTGGCAAAGGGCCCAGAACTTTCTCCAGTGACCAACAATTGTAGCGAAATGCCTCAAGTGTTTCATAAGCTGTAGCTAAGCCTGGGACCTGACAATGTTTATTCTAGCCTTCCAAGTCTAGCACTTAAAATATTAAGAGTATTATTGCGTCTGTGCGCATGTGTGTATGAACGACGAATGTTGCAGATGAGGAATCGGACAGAGAGTTGCGAGTCTTGAGTGAGTGAGCAGCGAGTTCGACGTGTACAGCGTAGAATAGTGTTGAATCTTCATCTTACAATCATCGTCAAACAAAATTCTCATTTCCATCTTCAAACAAACAAACCTTTTGTAACAAAATTCCTACAACACTGAGCCAATATTTTGACTTGCCAATTTTCCTCGATCCTCTCCATCAGTATGTCCCCGAAATTCTCGTCGACGACCACGATACGTTTGATCAGTCGCGAACGAAAGAAGGAACGAAGTAAAGAGCAAAGAACGAGCGACAGGGTGGGTAAGAGAAACGGAAAGAAAAGCAGGGGAGAACGCACTAATGCGGAGAATGGAAAGGAGGGAAGAGGATGGTCTCGAGGTGGTGTAATCTACGTAGCGAGTAGATAGGATGAGGCAGTGGATACAGCGTATACGTATAAGTATAATGACTGGCACTTCTATGCATTATCATACCGGTGCGCTGGGGCTGGAGCTACGGTGGTGGCTGGCTTGCTGGCCGGTCGGTCGGTCGGTCGGTTGGTCGGTCGGTCGGTCGGTCGGTCGGTCGGTTGGTCGGTGCGGTGGCTGGGATCAGCCGTGGTCGGGGAGATGAATAATTTCAGGACGGGCACGCAATTACGTGCGCGTACGTCTCGCGTACCAAGTAGCCAGTCGACGGGCCACGCACGCATACGCGTACACACGTGGCAAGCAGTCACGGACATCCCCCTCGCCCCCAGACCGCTCCACAATCTTCGTATCATTTATATTTCACTGCGGGCAATTATTTCGGGCCCCGGCCGTGCCCATCGGGTGTCCGATAAGTTCCGACTTCGGGCCGTGCTTCCCTCGTTCTCCGTCGATTCTTTGTTCCCTTCCAGAGATACGTACGTATCTCTCGCGCGCCGAGAAGCTCCGAGAAGTTTCGAAGATTGGTCCTTGGATCGGTGTAATTGGTACATACGTGAACATTCGCGGACGATACGATTGCTTTCGAAGACTTTTCACTTTGAACTACAAATCTACACTCGCTGCCAACGGTTTGCCAAGAAAATTCGACGCCAGAGATAGAGAGAGGGATGCAAGTCTTATTGCTGGACGGAGGGGATTGGCGAAACTAATTGAAACGAGCAACCGAGGAGGAAGATCGGAGCCGACGCGCGTTCGCAAACATATTGCATAATCGGTAATAACCCCCGGAGCCCGGGTTCGGCTCGGTCGGCCGGCTCGCCTTAGCGTATCGGGACATTAATTATCGCGCCGTGACGTTTCGCTCGATCTTCTAATAACGGGCGTCCAGAGGCGGACACGCTTATAAGCTCCGACCAATTCACCGCGTGCACGCTTATTCCCACAGCCTAATTTTACACGTGTGAACCTCTGCCACCAACCTATGTACACACACGCGCGCGCGCGTGCTACATATCTCTCTCTCTCTGTGAAAGTTGGCACGTCTATAATTTATACACACGTGTGTCCGCGCGCACGGGCAATAGTTAAAGCCTGTTAATTTCCGGCAGTAAAGTTATATCCGGTGCTAAAGTCCGATGCAATTAAACGTTAGATGGTAGCGCGCGCGCGTGCGCGCGATCCAGCTTCGCCACGAAGCGGCATTCACTCGGCTATAACGAGGACACTTTGAGTCCGAAGGCTGGTGAAAGGGGTGGAGAAGGGTGCGCGTCGTTCCGAGGGGAGGTGAAGGAGTACGCTCTCCTATACTCGATCGTCTCGAGGATTTTCTTCATTACAAGTATCAGAATCGGGCTCACGGTAAACGCTCGAGCCCGAGAATCTAGTAGCTCCGCGCGAGGCTTCCGCGCCGCGACCGAAAAGGCGATGGCCGTGTCATCGCGCTTTTCTTCTCGAGTGCTTGCTTCGCGCTTCGATTCTCGCTTCACGCTCGCCGGGCATGCACGACTTACCGACATGTCTTTCAACGAGTCGCCGCGTCGGAGTCCGCGAGAGATCGACGGTTTGCAAACTTTGAAAACCACCAGCGTCCTCCGGGTCTCGATTGCTGCGAGTCCCAGCTGCAACGCGCCACCCTCGAGCTCCCTCTCCTCACTCGCGGGCTTCGCTCAGAACCTTGGCCATTAATCTAAGAAGAACAGAAACTTCGTATCCTTTTTCTTTCTTTTTCTTTTTGTCACCACTTTTGTTTAGCTGTTTGTTTATTTTTTCAATTAGAAACTCTTTCGCGAAACTCTTTCCTTTGCTCGGCGTTCGGTTGAGAATGAGAACACACGTTTCTTTCTGGGAACTTTTCCCTTCTGTTAATTTTGATCGGAGGAAATCTTCTCGTTTCAAACACGATTTCGAGCACCTCGATTTCCCCAACTCCCCCCGTCATTTTAAACTTAACGATTCAGTTTCGACTCGTTCCCCCGAAATTCGAAGTTGAATCCTGAGACCTGGATCAAACGCAACGTTTTTAAAATCGTCCTCGTTCCACGATTTTCGAGCGACACGACGGAGGTCCCGCGACACACACCGTTTCGCCGAAGAAACGCCGAACAAAGGCACCGTCATCGAGATACATGTATCCCGCGATCTGTCTGACACTTACTGACCGCTCTCCCTAACTGTCGCGTCGAACAATGTCGCCGGATTATTACACCGGGCTCACCACGTAACCCTGTCTCTTTTCTTTCACCGTGGCGTGTTTCTCGCTCGCGTTGCCCGATCTCGTAGAGGATACGTATATAATATATATTATAATAATGCGAGCCACAATGGATTCGCGTCATATCCTGGCTCTGTCCCCAGCACGGGCATCAATTAGATCAGCGCACCCTAACCTGGGTCGCCAGATATCACTCACACCCACCCGCTATGATCTCGTCTTCTCTCTTTCTCTCTCTCTCTCTCTCTCTCAGCCCCTCATTTTCACGGCTTAACCTCGTCCTTCTTCCACTTTCCTCTCTCTCTCTCTCTTTCTCTCACTCTCATTTCCTCTCCTTCGTCCACCGTTCGCCCATTCTTCCTTCGCGTTTCCGTTCAAGTAGCGTGCAATAGAGTTATTACAGCCGGACAAGCGAGAAACTCAATTTAAATTACGACTCTTTTTTTGCCGTTGTTACCGACCGTTATTATAACGTTTAACGTTTCACGGCGATTCCTGTGGCTTCGCCGTGCGTGCAACAAGAGAACAGAACGGTTGGTCAACTCGCAATCGGTCAGCCAGTAACCAGGGGAAAGAAACGGAAACGGTGAAACGGGTCTAACTTTCGGTTCTTCCCTCGCGAATTCACTCGGACATCGTCTCCGAGGAGCTGAGTTTTGTCTTGTTGGCTCCGATCGAACGACGAATCTTTATGCGATTCTCATAATGCACGGAATAAAGTATTCTATACCGAAGATTCAGTTAGATTTCTTGTCAGCACGAAGAAACTTATCGTTTAGTTCAATTCAGAAGCTCGCGTTTGCTTGAGACAAGGAGTCAACTAAGAAGGCTGCAATATTCGATCACGGTTATTGCTTTTATTGTCAATCTTACTGAATTGAGTTGATCTTAACCATTTGCGCTGGTAGCTGATTGCGGACCGTAACGAGTGACCAAGTACCCGTATAAAATAATTCGTCGCTTTCCTTTTGAGCTCGTCGGTATGATATCACTAGATAGAAATTATTGATAAGTAACAAATTTATTTCGTCTGTGTATTGTACTTGACTGTATTTAAAACTGAGAAAATATTGCAATTTTGGAACAAAAAATTCTCGACGTGCGTGGCAAGAGGTTAACCGTTTGCGTTGGCAACTGATTGCGGACCGTAACGAGCGACCAAGTACCCGTATAAAATAATTCGTCGCTTTCCTTTTGAGCTCGTCGGTATGATATCACTGGATAGAAATTATTGCTAAGTAACAAATTTATTACTTGTTTTGCCTATTTTGTTTTACTCAAATGTACTTAAAACTACAATTTTGGAACAAAAATTTCTCGACGTACGTGGCACGTCATTCCAGCGCAAGAGATTAAGAAACAATCAGAAATTAAGAATTAAGAAGTTAAGAAAAAATGATCGTCTCACCTGACGATAGGCTAAACGCGGGATACATGTTATTAAGATGTTAATGCATGACTTTATAATAAATTTTTCGTTGAAAAGAATTCTTCGTTTTACAGTAAAAATAAAAATTTCAAATGACATGAACAGAAAGTTCACTGTGCGACGATCACGTCACGGAACGTGTTCATTGTTACAGCTTTTTGTCGCAGAATAATAGTTTGCTTGAATTAATTAATTCATTGATTTCTTACCTGTAGCGTCCGTCCGGACGTGGACGTGTCTTGATCGTCTAAAGAAAGTCGCGTCTGCGTGACGTCGTATGCAAATTTTTGACGATGAACACATTCGTGACAATGCCATGAGTTGGCCGAACGATAGAAATACGTTCGACGTATTCCGTGAAATTTCGCGCGTAATCTCCGGGTTAATTTAACGATCGCTCGCGCAAACGGGAGGGTAAACTGCGAACAACCTGCGAAGGATTTGTTTCAGTAGCTTGCGATACCGTTGAACCGATCGGAGCAAAACCGAGTCAATTACGCCTGTGTCTACGTCAATGAAAAGATAAAAACAGTTTGATCCTTATGAATGAAGATACGATATTTTATTCAGGAAAACGCAGCGAGCGTGGAACCCGAGGTATGGGATAATTGTATCTTTTTATGAATTATACAATTACACACTCGCGCGTTTGTATTTAATGAAGAAAACAAAAAAAAAAAAAAAAGAAACTAGTAGAAATGTCTAATGAAATCGCGAAAAACTAAACTGCATTGGAAACTTTACGAGCGCAACGGTACGAGTCGTTCTTTCAATCGAGGAATTTCTACGCCGTGTTATCGCGATACCTGTTTACGTACCGCGTCGTCGATCGCGAAGTACGAAACTTAACATACTCGAGCGTAACAAACCGTGCAGTTTCGAGTAAACACGGCCGCCAATGTCTAAAGTAAAATAAAAGTTAAACGTTTTACGCGCCGCCATAATCCCGCCCATCAGTTTTATAATACACTGCCCGAGGCAATTAGGATCACACCGTATCAACAAATCGTAAAGCAACAGGGAGAGATATTATCATATAACGCGAGAGGGAATACGATGAAAACGGGAGAAGATAAATATGATAAATTGATCATGAACCGAAGAGACGGTGAACAAAGTAGTGCTACAATTAACAAGGATCGTAACTTTCCCCCATTGTTGTTCCATCGTTTTCGATTCAAATCCACGACAGATTTTACATAAAATCTGTCGGAAGCCTAAACGAGCTAAATATACGAGCATATTTATATCCCCTAATTATTCCGTATCGTGCCCGCCAACAATTAATTATCCCCGCGGATTATTATTATTATTATTTCCACGGCTCGTTGGAAATCAAAACTATGGAGCGATTGCAAATCTGGTTCATAGCCGACGGCCGCAATGTCGATAGAGACATAATAATATATAATGGATTTCCATCGCGCGGCGCTCGTGTTTCAGCTCTTCGTATAAAGTCGTAATTAGCGCGCGTTTAACGGAAGTAACTGATTACCTCTCGCGTCTCCTTCTGTTCTTTTTCTTTTTTTTTTTTCTCCGCTCACGCTCCCCTTCCTTCACTTCCTTCCGCGCCTCACCACCCTTCCTCGTTGCTTTCCCTTTTCGAACGTCCAGGGACAATGATGCCCGACCTCCGACCGAGCGAACAAGCGCAGACGGGTGGTCAAAGAACAGAACAGAAAGAAGAAGAAGAAGAAGGAGAAGGAGAAGAAGAAGCGTGGAGGAGGAGGAGGAGGAGGGACGCGAGGGGTGGTGGTAGAAGAAAATCAAAAAGATGAGGAGAAAAAGACACGATGCCAATAAGCGTAGACGCGGGTGCAAGGGAGAGGAGGAAGAGCGGGAGAAAGAAGAAGAGAGAAGAAGAAGAGGTGGAGTGGCTGGAGAGAAGAAAAGAAGAGTCGCGGAGGACGGGGGAAGGGGGGGGGAAGGGAGGCGAAACAAAACGATAGCGACGCGGAAGGGAAAGAGAGAAGAGGAAGAATAAGAAGACGACGCGAGGAGATTGACCCTCTGGCCCGCTCGCCGCGGCGTGTACGCAGCCAACACGCACGCGACCGGTTTGTTTCACCCCGATGCGATGCTAAACGAAGTTTTACCCGCCGGCTGCTCCTCCTGTTGCAAATCGTTTCGCTTGCGTTCCCTGGTACTCGTCTCGTCCCGGTACACTTTGCGTCCGCGGGACTGACAACGTTCGTTGCACTGGCACACTAGACAACGATCCCGATATCACGTCTGTCGATTTGAATTTCGCCCATTGTCTCAAGGCAAATGTGCAGCTCGTCAAAGTTGTTGGATCGTCGGCAAGTGTCAAGGACCACCCACTGATGTGCGAATTGAAATGAGCCTGTTTTCGATAACGCTGGCTTCATTTGTGCAGGGTGTGTTATAGTGTAATTGCTATAACCTATACACGTACATGTTAAGCGTGTCAAAGTGTGAGAGTAGTATATGTATATGTATGCGCGCGTGATGACAATTAAGGACTCACTTTGTATACATTGTACGACGAAGAAAGTTACGAAAAAGAATAAAGCTAACGTTGAACAACGTGTCTTTAAAATTAGAAATTCAATTCAGACGATATTGAAAGTGAAACCCTTGGGAACTGATATTCCACTGATCCAACCAGAGTAAATATAAATTCCAACGAGAAAGGAAAGAAGATGTAAGAAACCTACAAAATTGATCTTGATTTTGAATTTTAAAGTCAAATTGTTTTTTTCTTTCTTTGCATTGTATTCTAGTCATGAAGGTAGAACTTTTCGAAGAAACCATAGGTCGTGCTATAATAGTTGTCTCGACAAAGTTTCTTAATCATTGCAAAAGCTCTAACAGCGACTTTATAGTACGCGTGGATGTTTGTATTTCGAATAGTGTTAGCAGTCAATTTTATCATTCGACTTAATTAGACTTATACTGATGTTACAACTATATAATAAATCAATTGTTAGTGGAACCTGATAATTACGTAAAATAAACATTCACACGTCCAGAACTATAAAGTCGCTGTTAGCACGCGCGCCTCCGCAATATTAAATGATTAAGAAACTGTGGTTTGACGTGCAGAATCGTGGATTGATTCTTGAAGAAATTCTCAGAGACTATGATTCTAAGAGAATCGTATTCGTGAAACATGTACACTTTCGATGCTCATCGCGAATCCCGACGAACTCGATGAATTCAGAAAATTGACAAACTGTATTATACTCGTATAGAGTTTCGATGCTCTCGATGAATCTCGACGAACACGATGGATTTAGAAAATCAACGAAATTCGACTGGATGCAACAACGAAACGGTTCGAGGCTCTCGAGACTGCTACGTATCTCGGGGCTACGCCGTGGTTTTCGTGCGCCGACCGAGGGCCGTCGATCAGAGAGGCTGAAACGAGAAACAGTGTAAACGCACACAGGCTGTTATCTCGCAGACAATACGGAACACTGTAACTGGATAATGCCGGCTGTTGGAATAATGAGGGCTGGCACATAGAATTCCCGACACGTAAGCATCGCTTCGTGTAATTTACTTTATTCAGCTTGACGGACGCGCGTGGCGATTAACGCAGTGCTCGAGAAGAAAGAGAGAGCACCGAAGAGAGGCAAGATGTTTCGAAATTGTAGACCGAGCGAAATATAAATGGCCCCTGATACGTAAACGCTGTCTGCTTACACGGTTGCATATTGTTTGACGGTTAACGATCGCTTGATCGATCGTTAAACATTACGATGTTTTGCACCTTTGCCTTTCCATTAGCGCAGCTTATTTCTTATCGGTTCGTTGAACCTTAATCGTTGAACCTTCGGCTGTCGGTAACATGCGTTCCCTTCGCTCTACCTCGTGACTCATGGAAATATCTTTGAATGTGAATATTTGAAAATATTTGAAAATTTGCATACAAAAATATTGGGTATTTTCTAACAGATGAACATATATGTATATCTTAAAATGTAACTAACTTTGTTTTAAATTGTAAATTCATTGTGTAATTTGATATCTGATCGAAAAGAAAGCACAACTACTTCAAAATGGAAAATCAAATGAGAACATTTTTATATTTTACTGTGTAGCATCTCCGAAGGGGGAGAAAACAAACACTGTGCAAGCTGATGAAAAAAATTATCGTGTATGATGAAGAAGCTTTACAATTGTGTCAGAATTGGTTTGCCAAATCTTACTGCTAACGAGCCGATCGAAAAAAATGAAAACTTCGAAGTTGACTGAAAGCTGGCAAAAGAACAAAATGGATAATATATTGTTGAATAAAATTTTCGTTTCTCACGAAAAATTCGTCTTTCGTTCGTAGAGAAGAAAAAAAGAAAAAGGAAACGCAGTTACCGATCTGATAACACGGACAAACGAGATAAAAAGTCCTCGATCGAAGGCGCACTTGCCTCCAGTCGAACGCTCGCTTAGAATGCGGATGACGTGCCGTTCTAAAAGCTCGTGGCGAACAATGGACACGAGGCGCGCGAGAAGGAGAAAAGGAGAAAAAGAAAAGGACGGCGCAGAGATAAGGATGAGTCGTGGTTGCGTGTCACCCCTGAGGAGGAGCGCCTAAGTGCTGTCTAAAAGTGTTGCTTATTCAACAACGGGACAATGAGCGCACAATGGCGCGGCGAGATCTGCCCGATATTGCCATCTGCGATTTCGGGCTACCGAGCGTTTAGCTTTGCAAACTCATCGTGAATTGAAAAAAAAAGAAGAAAAAAAAGAAAGAAAGAAAGATCTACTCCGTTCGAAGTAAAGTAAATACACTCGTGGGAACGAAACACCTTTCTCGATGCTTCGCAGTGCGAACTTGGCACTGCCACTCTTCTGTTTCTAACCTCAAAATAAAGTTGCGGTACAAAACGTGCGTTTTCAATCAAATTACCGATCCGTGAACATGCAATATTTTTCTGAAGAAACGAGAAACGCTTCGACGCTGAATTTTCTTACTCTTGATTTTCGAAACGATCAAAATTCCATTCAACCTAATCTAACCTGAGCGTCGTTAATTACGGTACCAAGCTACAGTCATGTCGGGCCATTTGGAAGAATCGAGACGCCGATATGACGAATATGATCAAAGTGTATCGAGTGAATTTCGCAGCCAACAAGCGCGTGACTTGTATACACACTGTTGGATAATATTACGAAATTAACTCGGTGAAAAACAAAGGAACAACGACGTGGGTATCATTACGGGAATTAATCTACGCCGCGTTTATCTGATCTGTGTACGTTGTTAATTAATAACAGAAGCAGAAAAGTATGCCGCGTAACGCGTTGAAACAGTTGCGTCACCTCTTCTCTCTACTCAGTCAAAATGGTAACGTTATCTCGCATGTACGATGATGGCCCGGAATACCGACCATTTAACGACTTTGGCGGCTGAATGGAGCGGGAAACTTATCGGGAAACCCGAAGAGAGAAAGATGACAAGAGCGACGATTATAAATTAGAGGCATTGGAGCGTTCAATCAGCCAATGTATCGCGCGCGTTCAACAGCGTGTCACGTTTGTCAGCCCTGCGTCATTGTGATTCAGCGGAACTTTTAAACTTGCTTCCTTCGCCGAGTGAAATTCACCCGTTTCTTACAAAATGGCATTCGCTTCGTTACTATCTGGTTGGAATTGGAATTTGCAATTATTTTTATACGATGGGCGAAGAATTCCATGTGATTGGTCTAGAAAATTCTTGATTCTCATTCGACTGAATGACATCGAGTCTTGCAGATTTATCAAATTCTAGAAAATAACTTTTTGCTTCTCGGTGAGTATTATATACGAAATGGCAGCATGGCTATTTTGAAACATTTTCAAACAATATTATTTTTAAGTTACTTTTTGAAGTTATTTCAGAAATAATCGATTTGTAAAACAACGAAATTGCACAGTTAAGTTTATTTCATATAAAAATGAAATTAATTTAGTTAAAGTTAAACGATTCATTTGTTATTTACTATTTAGGCCAGGATCTATATTTTTTTTTATTTTTGATAGAAATAACTTTTTCAAATTACAATATATATTGTAAGTCGTACGTTTATATTTACTATTTCTTATTCTACCACAGTATAGTTACTACGCTTACCTACAGACTCAAATCGCTCGATACTTTGATGACGATAAAAGAAGTTTATACATGCTCCGTGATATTGATAAAACAAGTTATTATTTGTAAAATACAATATTTCCCTTCCGTTTGCGTCATTCGTAGACAGACTATTCTCATTTGCAATTTTAACAGATGGTCCCAAATTTTCTCCTCAAAATTCGTACCGATGACACACATCAATACATTATTTCGATTTTCATTGATCCTTTTTTCCATTTGAGCACGATTATTTTGATTATTTTGATTTTCATTGATATTTATTTCAAAGACAAATCTCCATTTGTCAAAGGAATATTGTCCTCTCAAACAATCAGTCCTTCAATCTATTATTTCCCAAATTAGCTTGCACATAGTCAAATTCCTTTAACCGACCAAATGAGCTACACCATTACTCACCACGTGTTAATTGAAATCCATCCATCTGCCAAATGCCAAAGAATGTTGCTTCAAAACTCCATTTACGAATTATTGTTCGAAATAAATTTCACCCAGGTCTGTGCGAGAGTGTTAATTATCGCCTGCCTCGGCGTTGTAAGTTCATACGGAACGCAATTTTCAATTGACGTGTAATCTCCGCGGCAACGAGGAAGCTTGTTGGCGTTCCTTCGAACCGTGGATGTTCCGCGAAGAAAGAAACGACGTGAACGTGAACGTGAACATGAACGGGAACGTTTAAAGACGCACGTTATCCATCGTAGACAATGGCAACGTGGTTTGAAAAGGGCATCGCGTCGAACGGTGGAATCGAGCAGGAGCAGGAAGGTAATCGGGAATCGGAGTATATCAAAGTGAATCGCGGCCCGCGATCGTAAAAACGTCCAAAGGCGAAATTGCCGCGCTTAGTACTAATTACCGGCTTCCACTTCAAGTGATTAACGCAGGAATTATAAGACACGGTGCTTTTCTCTGCGTCTGATAGTGTCGATTTCCAATTAGCCGTAATAACATATAGCTCCGCCGCGCGGTAATTGCTACGCGAATAAATTGCATCGAACGGGGGAAAATCGCTGTCGTCTAAACGTTACATCGAGCGACGAGACGCTCGCTGAGCAGGCTCGGCCGAGCACACGCTCGCGTCCCCACGTACGCGATTATTTATGTTAATTAAGCCGCCGCGTTGCAGAAACCACGCGCTTTCAAATTGTTCCCCGCGAAAATGCCTTTTTTCCCCTATCGGTACTAACAGAAATTGAGGAGAGACGGCATCGTGGTTTCTCGTCTTGCACAAAATCACAAGCAACTAATTCCGATCGCCGCGATGCACACGCTCTCGACTATTTCCAGCGTTTCCACGCGTAATCGTTCAACTCGCAATTAGTTGGCGATCTCTCTGACTCGCACACTGATGAAATCTCTTCGGGCCGTCGGGGACGGATGAGAAAGAATGTTTGGAGGAGCGCGGCCGTTGTTTCACGCTGGCGGCTGGTGTTTGCAACGGGACGGGGAACGTGACTTGCAGTCGGCAGCAGTCGGAGCGTGTGCAATTGCAAATTTCGTAGGCGCCGGCAGGCCACGGAGCGTGGCGCGCGTTCGACGGTGGCGCCGGAAGCGCGGTCAACCGGGCGTGTCAGCGCTGACCAGCGCAACGCCGCTTCTTTTGCCACTGTTCCGTTGCGCTGCACCTGCACACACGCTCCGCAATGCATACCGCCGTCTCCGCTACCGTGATTGGTCTTCCACCCACGCGTGCCTTCGCCGTTGGAACCAGTCCCAAAGCCACATAAAACCCCGCGCTTTTACCTGGCCGCCGCTGCGCTCGCTCGCTCGCCCGCCCGCAAACACCCGTATTCGTCGATAGCCCCGTGACAACCTGCGTTTAACCCTCTTTAACACGCTGATAGCCACTCGTTACCAGCTGATTATCACAGACAGTTCAATTAATTAAACGCGCGCGTACGAGACCGGACGAGATACGTATATCGCGCGGAGAGAAAAACTGACAGACGGAGAAACACGCGAGGCGAGAAATTTGCTTCTGCGGCGAAAACGAAAAAAAAAAAAAAAGAAAAAAAGAAAGAAACAAATTCGACGATTCAGAACTCACAGTTCTTTCAGAATAATCTCCAATCTTCTCGCCTTGGACAAAGAGCGAGCGAAAGTTGGTCGAAAAGAGAGCGATGAAAACGAACGGCGAACGCACACCGAAACTACCGTGGCGTCCAAGTGGAAGAAAGAAGGGTACAAGGTGGCTCGTCGATACCCGCGAAAAGGGAGAGAACGTGGGGCGGTGGGAGGGAGGGTCACGGGGGAGAAGAAGGAGAAGAACCGACGCGGAAGGAGAAAAGGAGAAAAGGAGGAAAGGAGAGGCGACGTTGTCGGGAGAGCGAGAAGCACGGGAGGTGGTGGGCAGGGGGTTGGCAAGGGGGTACGATCGAAGTACGTCGGACAGCAAGGAGGCGCCGGTACTGCGCGCCACACCCCAATGCAGCAACTCCATTGATTATTGTTGCCGGTGCACTTGCTACCCCGCCTTGGCGAACAGGACAAGTATGCCCCGATTCCAGGCTCCCAGCCAGCTACCAGCGGCGGCTCGCAAGGTGTTTCGACCGGTAACATTCCATGTTAGGAAATTTGTAAGAGATCGTCGGTCCCGCAACGGAACAATGCTAATGCGCCTTCGCGATCCGTCTCTCTCTCTCTCTCTCTCTCTCTCTCTCTCTCTCTCTCTCGAGGTGCTTCTTTCTTCTTGTGCGTGCTCGCGTACTTGTGTATGTGTGTGTATGTGTATGCCCAGTTACGTAGGACGCGAGTTTGCTCCGATCTTTCGACGAAAGGCTATTTCGAGACGAGGTAGATTCGTCGTTGACAAAGCGCGAGAGGTTTTTCGAAGAAAACACAGTGTGCCGTTATCAAGATCACCTTTCATCACGTTTATTTATTCATTCGACGTTCAAAGGACGTCGCGATTCTTCAGAAGTCGCAAGCATCACACACGGTGCATTTACCTCCGATTTCGCTCGATATCGCGCGCGAGATACGCGCGTAAAATTGACAAAGCGCGCTGGAGCGAGCAAGGTACGAACGACCATAGATATCCGTGTCCATTTCGCATCAAAGTGGCGAGCGTAAACAAGCGCGAATGCAGGTCACGTTGAGGCTCGGCGTAGGGTTGCATGCACGCGGAAAAATAGGAGAACCGGTGTCAAGTCTGGTGGCGTTGCAAAGCACGCGGCGCGGCCAAAGCGTGCAAACCTGGTACACACACACACACACCGGCCGTCTCTATTTCCCCGTCGGATTAATCTCGATAATTAGAAAGCGTATCACCCACTCGTTGCACGCGCCGTCGACTTGGAGCGTTTCACTTCATTCGCCTCATTCACCAAACTCGCGTTACCCGCTCACTCGAGTCGCACACCTCCGCTCGCGCCACTCGCTAAACCTTCTTCTCTCTCCTCCCTTTTTTCGTCTCGGCAGGCGAACCACCACCATCGTTCCTTCAGTCGTTCACTTCGCATCGTGCCACCTGCCCCCGTGCTACCGATGTACGTACGTGTGTCCTTCTGTACGTCTTTCTTTCTCTTCGTTCTTCTTTCTCCGTCGAGTGACGGCGAGACGTCAAGAAAACGCGCCATCAAGAGCCACGAAATCGAAGGGTAATTCGCGTTCGAGAGATCTCCGGGCAATCCTCCTCCCCCTCCGCCCCTCTCGCAGTATATCCGTTAGTATCGATCCACACCCTCCTCGTTCGTCGTCTGATTGTTCTATTTTCTCACCTTCTCGTCTAGGCACGTAAGACGTATGAATTTAGATTTAGACATCAACAGCAGAAGTTACCTTTGACTTGTAACAAATTGGAGAGAAGCTATTGTTTTGGACGAGAATTTTCGTGCAGAATTAGCGAAACAAGCAAAACAATGCGGGCAATGTATAAGGAGAAGAAGATGGAACTGCTAACACGAGGTTGTAAGAGACGTGTCTACGCGTTTGACGTGATTTATAGTCAGGGAAATAATCTCAGCAGCTAGAAACTTTGGGTCTAATTATAGTACAGCTCATAGTTCGTCCGAAATCAATTAGCCGCACGGAGCTATTAACGGGATGGTGCGCGCGGTCATAATGCCGAGCTGCTCTCTCTCTCTCTCTCTCTCTCTCTCTCTCTCTCTTGGCCTTGTGCTGCACACCACAAGTATTCTCCAGCCTCGTCTCGTTTTGTTCAACCACCACCCTTCAAGCGATTCCCCCGATTATTAAAATTGAAAATTTTAAGGCCAAGACCTACTAAATAAAAAGACTACTCCACAGAACAGAATTGAGGCTACTACTCTCTACCAACTCTACAGATACACGAGACCCTTAACCTATTGCCACGTACGTCGAGAATTTTTTCTCCCAAATTGCAACATTTTCTCAGTTTTAAGTATATTTAAACGTAATCCAAGCCAAATAAATGACAAGCTTATTACTTTTAATAATTTCTATCCGGTGATATCGTACTGACAAAGTTCAAAGGAAAAAGAAAGCGACGAATTACTGTATACGGGTATTTGGTCACTCGTTATGGTCCGCAATCAATTGCCAGCACAAGTGGTTAAGGCGTTCAATAGAACCGTGTTCAAAAGTGTGATTTTCAGGGAAAAGAGATTCTGTTCGAGATTCTGAACGTTTATAAATTCGTATTAAGGTAAAATATATTCCCAATACTGAGAAAACAATTTCAATACACTAATTTCATGTATATCGAAATATAATCCAGGCAAAACAAATAACAAATTTATTACTTTTTAATCATTTCTATCCAGTGATATCGTACTGACAAAGTTCAAAGGAAAAAGGAAGCGACGAATTATTGTATACGGGTATTTGGTCACTCGTTATGGTCCGCGAACCAATTGCCAGCGCGAGAGGTTAAATGCAAAGCGCGCGTGACGCGGGCAGTACGATCGGGCAAGGACGGTGGATGGTGATTGTTCTCCGGAGAAGGCGCCGCTCAGAGTTCCGGGAATGCCAGGATAGTCGCGGAGCAGGTAGACGACGGACGCGAGCTCGGCAATTACGGTTAACCGTGTTGGATATCATCTGTTGGTGGCATGCGCGCGGTACGCCGAGCCACGCACACGAGATCCTCTCGCCGCGGCCCGATGACGTCTACGTATGTACGTGCTGCTTCTTCTTCTTCTTTTTCTTCTTCTCCTCCTCTCTTCTCTATCGTCTCGCTTCGGTGTACAGATATTTAATACAATATCGAATAAAAGAGAAGAGAGAACGAGAGAGGGCAAATTGGAAAGGTTACGCAGGGTGAGAGAAAAGGAAAGAGAGGGAGACAAGGAGTCTAAGGTAGGTGGACGTGTAGAAGAGTAAAGAGGGGCAGTCCATGGGGCAGCCCCCTGAAAATTACAAGCTATACGTTGTTCCAAACCGACCATCTAAGATAATACCTGCTCAGCCTGCAGCCATAATGAATATGTAAGACAGATTGTAGGCTAAGAGGGAGCCTCCGTAGCTACCGCAGCGCGATACGGTTGTCCATGCGCAGATTATATTCCAGCCCGATTACGCACGGCCGGCTGATAATTTATTATTTGCCGCGAGTAAAAATCACCGAGGAAACGACCCGCGGCGTTCGTTCCGACAGCGCTTCTTCTCTCTCTCTCCCTCTCTCTATACATTATACACGTACGTATGCACATACATATAAGCTCGCGTACGCGTCAGAATGTTCGCCAGCGCGAGCACTACCGGGGCCCCTGCGTAGCCTGCGGCTCCTACGACGTCGCGTCTCGTCGCCAGGGCGGACAACTAGGCCGGAGAATCGCATCGCGTGCCAGCGGAGGCCTCCAGATTAGATAACAGGCAATATCGAAACACGCTGCGCTGATAGAGCGGAACGTCACGTTCCTGGCGACGAAGCTCGAGCTCTCGGAGAATCGATGAATGAAGGGCCGCGATCTGGTGCCCCTTGAGCGCCATTCGTCCCGTATTCGGTAGCGCGGTATGCCGCGCGCCGCGTCTCGAATTATCGTTATTACTATCGTACGTTAATTATTGTACGTAAGCCGGCGGCCCGCAGGGAACCGGTATTTCATGATCATCAAGGATAAATAACGCAACGTATAATGACCCGGCCGTCGGAAATGTATTTGTTTTTCAGCGCTTCGTATAAATTACGCGTCGTTGATGTTATCTCGCGGGGTTGAAATTCAGCCGCGGACCGATACCGACGGGCCCCCTGAAGAAATTACTTTTAATTACGCCGCCAAGATTCATCTCTCCCTCTCTTTCTCTCTCCACGAGAGGTTGCGTGTCCTCTGTTCAGTTTGTCGCGTCGCTGTCCCCAGAGAATCGTTCCTTTTCAACGTTCTCAGATCGTACTTGTCCCTTCAAACGGCTGATTGTGGCGAGTCTGATTACATCCCTTTCCGCGTCGTCGGTCTCTTCATTTCTTTTTCACTCGGGAGCACGTGCGTTTCCATCTTTGTCTACTCAGACACGAACGTCGAACCCTTTGGCTAGGTGAAACCTTTCAAATTTTCTCCTACGCGTACGTTTTGGTCACCGCGTTTCGAAGCGTGCCGGCGCACAACCGAATTCACTCGAACGCGTGCCGTCACTGTCGAGTCGAGTTTCCGCCACTAGAGGAAAGCGGACAAAGCGGATCCAATCGCGCGCGGCGTCGTAGTTTCGCGAAAGGAACCGCGAAATTCCTGCTCGACATCCGGCAGCGTGCGGCACCGGATCGATCATCGACCGCGCGACGAGGATGAAACCGTCGCTCGATGCAACAAAGATCCGAAAGAGATCGCCTCTACTCGGTGTGGTCGTTGCGTCGCACTCGGAAGAAGAAGGAGAGAACAAGACGAAAAAGAGAATCAAAAAAAGAGGAGAGGCAGAGGACCGAAAAAACGACGAGGGTGGAGGAAGAAGAGGAGGAGGAGGAGGAAGCACGAGGCTCTCAAGGGGGTGGCAGGTGACAAAGTCGGGTGTTTAGGCGTCTTTGCAGGTTAAAATTGGGACCCGGGCGATCAAACGGCAGGGTGGTGGGAGTCGACGAACGACGAGAGAAGCGGCTGAGAGTGTACACAAAGGGGAGGAAGAAAGAGGAGCCGATAAGAAGAATGAAGAGGCGACTCGGTCGGTGGAAGGAATGCCGTCGGACGAGCGCCGGAGGGCAGCCGTTTCTCTCTCTCTCTCTCTCTCTTTTTCTCTTTCTCTCTGTTGCTTCCAGAACGCTTCTCCCTCCACCCTCTGCCCTCGCGCGGTAACGGAGAATACTCTCCTCCCGATGCCTCTGTCCTCGTTCGTCCCGTAACATCCTTACCTTCTATCTTCCGTCTGATTTCTCCTGGTGCACATGCCCCGTCGCCCTTCCTCTGCCTCCCTTCTTCCCTTCTTCCCCCCTCCATGCCACGTACGTATCTACGCGATTGTGGTGGTGGTGGTGGTGGTGGTTGCTGATACCTCCCGGGGTCTCACTTGTCACACACGCAGCGCGGCCGCTCCCCTCCGCCACATCCTGACAGGACCCTGGACCGATCTCCCTCTCGTGTTGCACCCCTCGTTCCTGGGCCCGGCCGCCAGGTTGCATCGGCACGCCAGCGGCAATAGCCGTGGGCCGTGGGCCGTGGGCCGTGCACCGACACAGGTGATGCACGGGCCTTCTTACATCTTCCATCCACTACCTCTTGCGGGGTCTCTCCTTTCCCACCGGCTCAGAGAACGTATCGCGCTCTATCCCTTCCCCTTTTCTCCTTTTTCTCCCTCGTACTTCTCTCTCTCTCTCTCTCTCTCTCTCTGCCTTTTCTCTGTCTCTCTTTTCTCTGTGTGTACGTCTCGAGTATCTACAGTCCTCGCTTCTCCAGTCCTCGTCGCCCCGTGCGAACGAAGACGCGTCGTGTGCACGGTGCACGTCCAACATCCTCGACCCGCGCGACGCGCTGCAACGCCTGTTATTGTCCGTCTTGTTACAGGTATGCGACCGACCGACCGACACGCAGCCCCGCCGCCAGCTGCACGTGTTCCCTGCGGTCGTTCCGTGACCCTGGCACCTGGGTCGCGTCACCGATACCCATTCTATCTACCTGCCGCTTCCACGCCAACTTATTTCACTTTTCTTCTTTTCGTCGCGTATAGATATCGCGATACAGGGATCGCGCTATCGCCCCCCCCCCGTTCGTCTTTGAATCTTTGGTTTCTCGTTCGACGAACAAACGAGAACAAAGGAGACGCACTTTCGGTGATATTTTTTGTAAACGCGATCGGTGCGAATATTTTCTGGGCAAGAGCAAGGAATTGAAGGTTTAACACTAGAACTACCAAGACGACCAAAGTATAACATTTGTGGCAAAGAAATTAAAGACGCAAGAAGAAATTGACGATACGATAAAGAACACAAACTTGTGTTATTAAAATAATAAACCAATTATTGAAACAATCGATTAATTTACTAAAATAATTTGAAACTTCTGTTATTGATATGTTTTATTCAAAAATCACTCGAGTATCTAAAAACACTCTGTTACAAATGTACAAAATTCCCATAGAAAATTATGAACTGGTCATTTTGACCACTCCGGTAGTGTTAAATTCTGTATGATCATTCGTTTCGTTCGTTTGAAAATCCGATCGAGTTGTCGAGCGTAACTAAAGCAAGACGAAAGAGGGAGGTGGTCAGGAAGGAAATTAATCGAAGCGATCGGTATGAAATAAACGTCTTAACGAGAAGCACTGCGTTTCGCGCGAGACGTAGAGGAGGAGAACGCGGAAGAGAGCGGCAACTTGTCCAAATGGAAGAACGGCGTGGATCGGGTATAAACTTGGCCATATACGCCTCGCGATATACCTCTTTGGATGATCTCGTTAATTGATACCAAATCGGACGCCAAAGTGCCGCGCCGAGCTCCTCCGCCTCAATCGCGGTTTCACACCTCCATGATGGACGCCTGGCGGCAGTCGGCGCATACTTTTCGATTCCTCGTCCGAAAAGGAATCGGCCTGGCGTTACGTAAACCGCAAGCTGCACGCTCGTTTCGCAACGCTCGTTGTCATGGCGAGCGGATGAAATTGCGCAAAATTGCGTGGAGGATTCGTTTGACGCCGAAGCGAGTGAAACTGTGAAACTCGAAATGCAACTGCACGTGTAGAAAATACGAGCGTTTGTGGATAAACGAAAGGACGACACTGGCCGTATTTTTTTCTGTGGAGAAATAAATTTCACGCGGCTTGTTCCGTTCATTTAGATGTACGCCGGGAATTTATAAATTGTGTAAATTGTAACTTCCAGGAATGAGAAGTTTATTTTACGCGGTTTGATCATTTATTTGCGCGGGAAGTTTTGTAAATAAAATTATCATTTATACCGTGATACGTTTAAATATTCTATGAATACATAGGTAATATACTTTTATGTTTTCACCGGGGTATTTTAATACATAATTATACACCTCCAAGTCAAATAAACAGTTATTAGTATACATCTGTCTATATTGCGGCATTTATTTCTTTTCCAATGTTAAATACATGTGTATATTATTGAGAATTGAATTTTGTTAATTTATATTATTAAAACTGAATTTTACTAGTTTATATAATTTACGAGCTGCAACCTCGAGATAAAGACGTCGAAGACAAAAAGTTCTACGGTAAAGATTTTAGAATTCGATTGTCGCCAATCCAAATAAACAGTTATTAGTATACATCTGTCTATATTGCGGCATTTATTTCTTTTTCAATGTTAAATACATGTGTATTATATTATAAAAATTGAATTTTGTTAATTTATATTATTAAAACTGAATTTTACTAATTTATATAATTTGCGAGCTGCAACCTCGAGATAAAGACGTCGGGGACAAAAGCCAATCTCGTTTCTATTTGAAGAGACAAGCATGACAGAAACAGGGACAATGTGTTTAATAATCAACGAAACGGATACAGAAAGAAGCGAAAGACTGAGGAATGTCGGAGCCGCGTTTCAAGTTTCACGCACGATTGCCTACAATTAGACGAGTGTAGATTTACAAGTGTCCTCCGTACGTGTGTATTCTTTCTACGGCTAAACCAACGCCACGTTGTTGCTAACTTTGAGACTAGACATACTAAATCACATTTATCTCAGCGAACGAGCGATAGCGCAGGCTAACTTGAAACAACCAGTCGGGAAGGTTAGTAAATTAATGGTAAAACGACCGGTAAATGGCAAAATGTCGGATCTCGCGATTATCTGCAATATTTCGTCGCGTTCACGCGACGATCCGTGTGAATTTTCGCTGTTTATTGTTGTATTCGAGATGTATCGTTCTCTCAGAACAAATTGTCACGCGTTCGTTTCAAAAAAAAAAACCGCCAGCAATTGAATCGGAAGAACAATCGCGTAGTAACAGCATGCAGGTTCGATCGCCTTCGATCAAACCATTCGGTTTCGTCGTGCTAGAAACGACGGACGAATCGTGTCTGTGGCGATCGTCGTTCGCTGGATTTCGTGGCCGATGCATCTATCGCAATCACACTCCCTCGAGTTGTTACGCTGGTCATTTGCCATTCGAAATTGCAACCTGGTTTGCAAAATTGCGGCGAACACCTGCCGACACGTAGCGACAGCGAGTCGCTACATTCTGATGGTACACGATACGTATTAACGTATCCGCTTTCCAAATGACTCTGGCAAATTATCGATTATACGGGGGAAATGCAATCTCTCGCTGGAATATCCGGCTACGATGACGGTGATGGACGCTGCGCTTGGACTTTTCAACGATCGGAAGACTCGCGGTCAGTTTCGAGAAGCTCGACGCGATAACTGTGTTCAGACGAACGTGGACGCGATAGAAGGGAGCAGAACGTGTGCTGCGAGCCGATGGGAATTGAGTGATTCTCATTAGCGAGAGTGAGACAGGTGCCAGGTAGAAAACGATGAAAAATCATTTCGCGTCGATTGTTGTACGAGAAGTAATTATCGTCGAATTGTATTGTCATCCGAGAGTGTAAGCAATACCTTGTACTGCACATTCCATGTTTTGAAGTATATCATTCTGTGAGAAATTATTAGTAAACAATAATAATTAATTAATTATTTATTGACTAATTGTTATTAATTATTATGTACTAAATTATTATTGATAAACAGTAATTAATTAGTAATTAAAATTATTAATTATTATATGCTGAATTATTGTTAATGAACAGTTAAAATTATTTACTGGGCAGTAACCAATTAATTAAAATAATTTCAACTGTTAATTATTTATTGTTTGTTAATAATAATTTTGTATACAACAATTGATAAAGTTATTAATTAATTGCCAAACAAGTAAAATTATATATAAACAATAAAATTATTAATTAATTAACAAATTTAAAAAATTACTAATAAGCAGTAATTAATTATTTATTTACTAATCATTATATACTAAATTATTATTAATTATTATACATATCTGTATATCATCTGTCTACAAGAATTATTGTACTCTAGTATTGTAGCTAGATTATGTACAGAATAACTTTTGCCGCGGGACACTGCTGCCCTGTCTGTCCAAGACTCTCGTCGAACTACTGTACACTGGTTTGGGCTATTGCGTATCCGTGAATCAGTTGCCAGAGCGCAAAGGGTTGAAGTGAAAAGAATTTCCAACGGAAATAGAGACCAGACCACGATTCATAGCTCACGAATGTTTCGTATCCGTCGCGCAAACGGTATACAATCAGAGAGAAGGGCGAAGATGACATCTTCAAACCCGTTCTCGTGGCTAACGACGAGCCGAGAGACAACGTCCGTGAGTCGATTGTTCCTCGAGACACCGGTCCCCGGGGCGAGGTTAAAACGGGATAAAAACGGCCGCCGAAGGCAATTCAGAAATCAGGACTTCCTAATTGCCGCGACCGCGGTGGACCCGAACGGAGAGGAGAAGAAATTCAGCATCGGCGAAAGAAACATCACCGGAACGGTTCCGGCAAAAAGACTTGTTGCTTCGAGCGAGGGTTCGGCCACCGCCGCCCCGATTGTGTAAATCTCCTCATTTGGAATGCGGTACATTATTCTCGAGGGGGCCCTAAGCAAGCAGCTTCTTTAACCCGAGAGGGATTCTCTTCGTGACGGGTGAAATTTAATTGGTCTTCTTGCTACGGCTACGCTCTCTTTCTCTTCTATCAGCCGAATCCACGCAATCCCTCGATGGGATTTGCGACTGGAAAATAACAGGTGGACGAGCGTAAAATGGTTCCGAGCAATTCTGAGCAACACGGAATATTCGTATGGCAATAGCGATATATTTCATGCAGTGGGTTTTTAGTAGAATAGGCCACGTGGCCGGACGACCAGGCATTTCTTTTTCTTTTATTGTGCACAGTGTTGTTATTTAACCCTTTCTGAGGGTACATCGTACTTAAGTATAGTTGACAGCTGGGACTTTCTCTATTTATAATTTGCTGATAATTATAACGATGCAATGTAATGTCTGAACGGACGCCTAGATTGAAAGCTATTACAACGAGAAAGTAAGAAGAAAAAGAATTTCAGAAGGGGAAATTTCGAAAGACAGTTCTTAGTCAATTGATATTCATTGGAATAATTCACACGAACTAGACTTCTTATTGCTTTTTATGAAAATTTAAAAAATGGCGGAGGATATTGTTTCTCCAGAGAGAGATATTATACATCACTTGCGTAATCTTCTTTCTTCTTCACTTGTATAATCCTCTTGCTTCACTGCTATGTTGATCTGTTATTTTCAAATGAACCAATCAAGTTCATTTCAAATGAATCAAGTTGATCTGTTCATTACCAAAACTGCTATATTGAACTTTTATACTGAACTACTATACTGTTACACTGAACTCGTATACTATACTTTTACAGTGAACTGCTATATTGAACTTTTATACTGAAATACTATACTGTTACACTGAACTTGTATACTATACTTTTATAGTGAATTGCTACATTGAATTGTTATATTGAACTTGTATATTCAGCAACTACTATACTGAACTTCTATACTGAACTGCAACACTGAACTGCTACACTGAATTTTTATACTGGACAATTTCTACACTGAATTTCTTTTATACTGAATTTCTATACTAAACAACTTCTATACTAAATTTCTATACTGAATAATTTCTGTACTGAATTTCTATACTGAACAATTTCTGTACTGAATTTCTATACTGTAAAACTTCTATACTAAATTTCTATGCTAGACTGTTATACTGTACTGTTTAACCGGTTGATCTCCTGCATATTTGTGTCAATTAGCCTACCTTCGAGTTTGGCTGTTCGCAATTAGACACTCTGCCTAATTATTACCAGCTTGTTATTTACTTTACTCGATTCCCCGATTACTCACATATTCAAACAATGTTTAAGAGAAACTAATTTCTTGACAGAACATCTTTTTTGACATCTCTCTTGAAAGAGGCGAAGGACTTTAGATTGTTTAAAATCAGTATTGCAGAATATCGCAGGCGATCTTCTATCATTAGCCTCTACGAATGCGAAATCGTGCCTTGAGCGATGAACCGACGCCAAGCAAAGTAATAGATATATTGATAGCTATTTTGCACCGCTGGAAGCAGTTCCGATGCTTCCCTTTAATCGATTCTACATCGATGCAACCGAGTCCCGGGCTGGCTTGTTCAAACACGGAGAATAAGAAATTACAGGGGAGGGTTAGGAGAAGGAATATGAACGAGCGCGCCGTAGTAAACTCTTTCGCGAGACGGCGGGAAATGTACGTACTTCTTCGTTCTGTCAGGGGTTATAGCACCTTTCGATCAATGGCTTCGACGTGTCTGTACTGAAACAGTTACAACGAATTAATGATACAAGACAGAAATTCACCTCTCGCGCTGCTCGCGTGCTTATTACAGTGCCTGGTGCGTAGATACATTGATCGGTAGGTGAACGAACATTTTGTCCGTTAGATCGAACGACAAGGATTCGAGAAACCAACGACGTGTGCGTGTAATGTATCTTGTCGATCAAAGATTCGGAATCATCGTGCGTTACAACGGGACATTAATAATTTTACGTGAACTTGGTTGTCTGTCTGCGTCTGCACTTTTCTACTTTTGTGTCTATCTCTTTCTCTAGAGATGGAGAACCGTACTCTTTCGCTCGTTAATATCGACTCGATTAGAAATTCATAGTCACGTTGTAATTTATTCAGTGACAATATATAAATTTCAGCTCCCTACTTCACTATCGTGAAGCATCACGAAAGTATCGCCTCTATCCGCGAGTGCACGCCGCGGCGCCTCGTATATTCGTAGTTTCGTAGGCACGATAATCGCGCGTGCGTCCGGATGCAAAGAGTAAAGTAAAAGGTACGACAGCGCCTCCCATGGCGACAACGTTGTAGGCAGAGGCTATGATTGATATAAATTAGCGTTTACGATGCCACACAGGAGGAGGACGGAGAAGGCGAGGCCGACCCTCCATACTCCCGATCGCAGCTGCAACTTGGTCCGCGTTGCAATTTCGGGATCTCGATTAACGATAATTGCCGGCTACCGTAACCAGCCGAATCGTTCGTACATAATCGCTGCCGATGCGCGACAACACGCTCAAACCTAACCAACATATTTACGTTAGTCTCTTTGGACGTAAAACTCGCTTCTTATTTGGATCAATCGTGAAACGAGCGGAATACTG